>CM059868.1:42299294-42833999 GCA_030490815.1 Acer saccharum | reverse complement strand
TGGTGCGGAAATTAAATTACACTTGAATTTTTTACGTGGAAACCTCACGGAAAAACACGGGCTAGTGTAACCACACTCGACCTCGAATCCACTAAATGTGCAAACGATTACAACCTAATCCCGGAAGTAATCACACCCTACCTAATCCCGGTATGAGTGAACCTAGTCCAATTTGCTTGTGATCTAAGCAACCTAATCCCGATTGCTACACACAAGACTTAGCTTCTCTTGAAGAGAATACAACCCTAAGTGAATATATGAAAATATCCAAAATGCAACATAGAGCAAGGGAAACCCTATATGCTTATCTAAGATGATTAATATGCAATTAAGAACAATCCTAGATATCAAAACTAATGACATGTCAAATAGTTAAGCTAATCAATATCAAGCACAAAACCTAATATGCTAGCACAATACAACTTCTCAAACATACATCATACTAATCTCAATTTTGTATCTAAAGCATACAAAAACAATCAAGTAATTAATTGAGATTGCTAGATAAAATAAACACAAAATATGTAAGATATTAGTGAAAAGCTTACCAAGCAAAGTATGATGAAGATTCCATGCTAGATGACCTCTAATGATCATGAATTGTGTTTGAGTAATTAAAAATGAGTTCTTTGTGTATTTTTCTTCTCTTGAAAAATATCCTAAGTATGAAGCATGAATAAGAACTCTTGTAATGACCTAAAATCAAGTTAGCATATATATAGAGGCCATAAGTGAAGTGAGGTCGTTTTGAAAACTCGCCAGAAAAACTCTGTGCGCTGGTGGACCTGCGCTGGTGGACCAGCGCAGGACCAGCGCACAAGCCAATTTTGGCTTGAGCGCTGGACGTCAGGCGCTGCCACCAGCGCCAGTCCAGCGGCGCCATACTGGGTCGTCGGCGCTGGTCCACACCAGCGCACGACCAGCGGCGCGCCACTGGGCGATTTGCGCCGGTGAGCGGCGCTGGTCGACCGGCGCTGGTGGACCAGCGCACAGCCCAAAATTTGCATCCCACATGCAATCATGCAAGGGGTACAAAGTCAAACAAGATGCATCCTAAAAGCCTAAATGCTATGATGTTTTCAACACAAGATGCAATCATAAAATCAAGAAGAGATGTAAATAATCATTTATGCACAACAAAAAGAAACACAACATACAAAGATTAAACATATGCATGAGTTGTGAGTGTGTGCAACTATCTCTTCAAGACAAGAAAGCACTTAGAATATTACCTTTGGTGCTTGTCAATAATGAGGTCTTCAAAGGGCCTAATGCACTAACAACAACATTAAACTACCCTTACAAAGTATCCCCATTTATGGTTTGATCACGAAATAAGCCAATTAAAAACAACGGGAATCCTTACAATCTCCCCCTTTGGCTATTTCGTGACAAAACCATCACTCACATTAAATCCTCACAAAAAAATAGAAACTACGGGATTACAATGATATTCTACATTACAAAGAGATAAGAGAATGCAACTTGAAGTCTTCAATCCTCTTGTAGAATAATCAATCCCTGAAAAGAGTTTCTAACATTCCAATTCAAGTAAAGTGTGAGATTAATCATGTGAGAATAATACCAAGCATTTGCATTTTTAGAATTTAGGCACAACATTAGCAAATGTATGCAATGTATGATAAATGCAATGCTCCCCCTCAAAGGGTTACTCCCCCTCAATGTTTTCTCCCCAAAGTGCACAATAGCTTCTATATTTTGCAACTCCCCTTACCATATCCTACTCCCCCTTTTTGTCATGATATAGGCAAAGGAGTAGTCCCCAACCGGGTCACTCATAGCAACGAGAGATAGAAGCATGCAAGATATGCATATACATATAAGTCACTTATGCACTTCAATTAATTTGAGAGAAACAAGGAGATTTATTTGAGAAAATGTGTGAATCCAACATGCTTTGCATACAAGACATATAGCATTCAAGTCCAAAATACAATGGTATTTGGCAAAGCAAATGACAAAGGTTTCTAATTCGAATTCAAACCAATTTCACCAATGTCATGGGAAAAGCAAGGATATAGAGATTATTGATTTAATTTAAGAGTAACTATATCCAACTTTATAAGCGAAACATGGCATGAGCGACTTTGCACCCTATTAGATTTTTCCGGATAAGATCCGTATGATAGTAACCATGTTCAACTAATAAAGAAAGAGAGACATTTGGAATGTAAATTCCTTTGAACGGATACAAGATCCTTTATTCATTTTGAGTCTCATAGCTTTCACACAAGTTTTGCATTTTTAAGAATATGCAATCATCAATTCATGCTTTTCATGTGAGCATGTTGTATGAATTTCATGCTTTTTCATTTAGCATTAGCATGTTATTTAAGAAACATCATGTCATGGAGATAACTATAGGTCATTCACATCATACTTCCTATGTAAATCTCCTAGTCCAAAAATGCATGTTTGAACATAAATATGACATGGATTGTAGACAAGCAAGGTTCACACTTATAGAATTTGAAAGCATATATACATATGTACAACCAAGCTTACTCAAGCAATCAAAAGAAGAGGCATAAGTTATTTCAAATTTTTTGCAAGTTACAAGAATGCAAAATAGCTCTCTTTGCTTGAGTTCCCCATATGGGGTCAATCATAGAACATCACTCCACAAGACATATCCCAATAGATCTACTAAGAGTTTTAAATCGAGTAGCATCTAAGGGTTTAGTAAATAAGTCCGCAAGTTGATCATTAGTACCTACATGTTCAAGTACTATGCATTTATTTTCAACAAGCTCTCTAATGAAGTGATGGCGGATGTCAATATGCTTAGTTCTAGAATGTTGAACCGGATTCTTGGAAATATTAATAGCACTCATGTTATCACAAAAGAGTGAGAGTACCTTGGTTGAATCCGTAGTCTACAGCATTTGTTCATCCATAGGAGTTGTGTGCATCCACTCCCCGCGGCTATGTACTCGGCCTCGGCCGTGGACAAGGAAATCGAGTTTTGCTTCTTGCAAAACCAAGACACCAAGTTGTTGCCTAGAAAGAAGCAACCGCCCGATGTGCTCTTCCTATCATCACAATTTCCTGCCCAATCCGCATCACTAAAGCCACAACTAGCATTAGTGTCAAAAGAGTACCAAATCCCATAGTTGGATGTCCCATTCACATAGCGAATGATCCTCTTCACGGAAGAGAGGTGGGACTCCTTAGGATCCGCTTGGTACCTAGCACACACACCCACACTAAAAGATATATCGGGCCTACTTGCGGTCAAATAAAGCAAGCTACCTATCATGCCACGATATAGAGTTTGTTCCACACTTTTACCACTAGCATCCTTGCTTAGCTTCAAAGTGGTACTCATGGGTGTATCACAATGTTTGGCCTTCTCTAAACCAAACTTCTTCACTAGGTTCTTAGCATATTTGGCTTGGGTTATGAAAATCCCATCATGCATTTGCCTAATTTGCAAACCTAGGAAGTAACTAAGCTCACCAACAAGACTCATCTCAAATTCAAGAGACATGACATCAACAAATTGTTGGACTTTGGTGTTGTTGGTGGAGCCAAAAACTATATCATCAACATATATTTGAGCTATGAAAAGCTCATCATTGTCTCTCTTGATGAATAGTGTCTTGTCAACACTACCTCTTGTGTAGTTGTTGTCAACAAGAAATTGAGTGAGGCGCTCATACCAAGCCCTCGGTGCTTGTTTCAACCCATAAAGTGCCTTCTTGAGGCGATAAACATGATTGGGGTGGTGTGCATCCACAAACCCCTTAGGTTGTTCAACAAACACTTCCTCTTGCAAGAAGCCATTGAGGAAGGCACTCTTGACGTCCATTTGGTGCAATTTGAACTTGTGCACACAAGAGATGGACAAGAGAAGCCTAATGGACTCTAATCGGGCAACGGGAGCAAAAGTCTCCTCAAAGTCGATACCCTCAATTTGAGAGTACCCTTGTGCTACAAGTCTAGCCTTGTTCCGCACTATGTTGCCATCCTCATCGGATTTGTTCCTAAATATCCATTTGGTGCCTATGACATTAGTGGTCTTAGGCCTAGGAACTAGAGTCCAAACCTCATTCCTTCGAATTGGTTTAGCTCTTCTTGCATAGCAAGAACCCAAAATTCATCATTTAAGGCTTCTTCAACCTTTTTGGGCTCAATTTGAGAGGTGTAACATGTATAGCTAATAAGATTAGCAAGTTGGCGTCTAGTCCTAACACCCTCATTTACCTCTCCAATGATATCTTCTTTATCATGGAGTTTCCTAACCCATGGAGCGGGTTCTTTAGAGTCCAAGAGAGGAACTCTATCAATAGGTTGTGTGCCATCATTGTTGACATTAGATGTCCCAACATTAGGCGACACCACAACCTCCTCCAAAGGAGAACCATCACTAAAATAACCTCCTCCTCATGATCATTAGACTTGAGCCTAGTATCATCAAATACGACATTGGATGATTCCATAACACTTAGAGTCTTTAAATTGAAAACTCTATAGGCCTACTATTTAAGGCATAGCCAATAAAATACCCTCATCACTCTTAGCATCGAATTTGCCAAGTTGATCACGGTCATTCAAAATGTAGCATTTGCTTCCTAAAGTGTGGAAGTAGCTAACATTTGGCCTCTTGCCTTTCCATAACTCATAGGAGGTGTTTCTAGTACCGGGCCTTAGGAACACTCTATTTCCTATATAGCAAGCCGTGTTGATGGCTTCGGCCCATAAGTTCCTAGGGACATTGTTGCTAAGCAACATCACTCGGGCCATCTCTTGGAGGACCCTATTCTTCCTCTCAACAACTCCATTTTGTTGAGGTGTCCTAGGAGCAAAAATTCATGGGAGATGCTTAAACCATTACAAAAGGTTTCAAAGGTGGCATTCTCAAATTCTCTCCCATGGTCACTTCTAATCCGTTTAATGCTTTTAATATTAGAGTTCATTTCATTTTGAATTTTATTACAAAGCATTTTAAACTTATCAAAAGTTTTGGATTTTTCTCTAAGAAAATATGTCCATGTGAACCTAGAGAAATCATCAACACAAACAAAAATGTATCTCTTTCCACCCAAACTTTCGGTTTGCATGGGACCCATGAGGTCCATGTGGAGAAGCTCAAGTGGCTCCTTGGTGGTGAGATACTTACCCTTTTTGTACATGCTTTTAGTTTGCTTTCCTTGTTGGCAAGGTCCACAAATACCATTGGCTTTCTTCCCAAGCTTAGGGAGGCCACGCACACAATTGAACTTTCCAAGGGTCCGTAGATCCCTAAAGTTCATGTGGCCAAGTCTTTCATGCCACAACTCAATTTGCTCATCCATGGACACATGATTAGATACAATTCTAGCTTCAAGACAATAACAATTGTCGCTAGATCTCATGCCCTTCAACAAGGTTTGTCCATCGGGTTTAAGGATAGAGCAATAATCTTTAGAGAACAAGACGGAATATCCTTCATCACTAAGATGTGAAATGCTAATTAAATTGGCTTTCAAGCCATCAACAAATAAAGCATTGGATAAGGAGGGTAATCCGGGAACGGAAATGATTCCTTTCCCTACAACATTTCTTTTGGATCCATCACCAAAAGTGACATTTCCACCTTCCTCCATGACAAGAGTCTCGAAGAAACTCTTGTTTCCCGTCATGTGCCTAGAGCACCCACTATCCAAATACCAAAAATTAGAAGAATTTGCCTTCAAGGCAATTTGTGCAACATGGCAAACATTTTCATTCTTTCTAATCCACTTAGCAACAATTTTAGCTTTCTTAGTGGTCTTTGGTACATGTGCTCTACTATTTCTAGGATCATGTAAATCAATATTTTCTTTCCTAGAAACATGCATCTTGGCTCTATTCTTTCTCTTTTCAATCATGCTTTGTTTTCTACACATTTTAATATATTGAAAGCAATTTGGTCTAATATGACCATCACAACCACAAAAGTGACAAATAGGGATGAAAAAAGGAATCATACCTCGCCTTTGTGCACGTCCATGTCTTTGTGGAAAAGTGGGTTCAATCCATCTTCGTTGTTGAACCGGTCTTGGTTGCTTCCAAGCTTGAGGTTGCATGATTGGTCTCTTTCCTTTGTGAGCCAATTTGGGAGGAGTGTTGGCTTGAGGAACCTTAGGAGGTTGATCTTGAGATTTCCTTCTTGGCCCCATTTTCACTTGTGCATTAGAACTTTGTCCTATTTCTAACTTCTTCCTAGGAGGTTGCACAAATGAAGCTTCTTCGTTCTTCAAGCTCTTGACAAACACTGTCTTGTTAGAGGTTGAGATTTTCTTGCCATCTTCATACCCAAGACCTCTCTTGTCACTTGGACTCTTTCCAACACCAAGTAAATGATCAAGCTTCTTAGTGCTAGAATCTTTCCTAGCCAAGGACCCTTTAACTTCTACAAGTTCCCTCTTCAAGCCTTCTTCACTTCTCTTGGATAAGTCTAACTCCTCAATTAACTTATCCTCTCTCCTCTTCAATCTTTCCACTTGTTCACCTAAGTGGTCATTGTGAGCCGAAAGTTCAAGGTTTTCTTCTCTCAACCTCTCAATCTTTCTTGTGCTTTTAAGTGCTAAATCATTGAACTCGGCATGGTATTTAGCAAGCACCTTTTGCTCCACAAACTTCTTTTTGGAACTAGAAGAGAAGTCACTTTCTTCTTCACTAGAGTCAATTTCCTCTTGACTCAAATCTTCCTTTTCACTAGCACTTTTGCTCTTGTGAGAAGATGCAAAAGCTAGGAAGTTAGCCATGAGCTCTTCTTCACTTGAAGACTCATCTTCCTCATTGGAGTCATCACTACTCCCACTCCATGTGGCGGCCATCACTTTACCCTTTTTCCTTTCATTGTGATTAGCACATTCGGGGGCAAAGTGACCAATCCCACCACACTCAAAGCATCGGACCCCTTTCCTTTCGGTCCTCTCTTGTCTAGGCTCAAACTTCTTGAAGGAATTCTTTTTCTTCAAATCTTGTCCTCTTGACCCAAATCCCTTCTTCTTCTTGAACCCCATAACCTTGTTGAACCTTTTCACAAATAAGGCAAGGTCTTCATCCGATTCATGCTTTGCCTCCTTTGCATCCTTAGATGCTTTCAAAGCTATTCCTTTAGACTTCTTAGGAGGAGTAGTGGTGCTAGGGACCTTCCTAGACTCATATGCAAGGAGACGCCCAATTACTTCACTTGGCTTCATATCCATGTAGCCACTATTTTCTTCTATGGCCGTCACCTTTGATTCAAACCTATCGGGGAGAGATCTCATAATTTTTTGCTTGACTCTCCTATCCGAATACGGGTCCTCCGAGTTGATGGTTTTGATTTACTATGTCCATCAATTTGATTTCGAAGTCGTTGAAGCATTCATCCTCTCCCATCCTAAGTAACTCAAATTGAGTTTGGAGGACTTGAAGCTTGGACTCCTTCACCACCTCGGTTCCCTCATGTGCAACTTGAAGGATGTCCCATGCCACTTTGGCAATCTGAGTATTCTGAATAAGCTTGTACTGATTCTCATCCATTGCACACATAATGGCATGCATCGCCTTCCTATTCCACTTTGAAGCCTCAAACTCTTGCGCATTCCATTGCGCCTTAGGCTTCAAAACATCTTGTCCTCCACCCGCGGGAGTCATCATAGGGAGATCATATCCGTCTTCCACCGCCATCCATGCACGGTCATGAATTTGGCATATGTAGGATTCCATCTTCCCTTTCCATTGGGAATAGTTCAAACCGGTAAGAAGTGGAGGCCTTGTGCTAGAAGCTCCTTCGTGGCCACCACCATTTCCACCGTTTCCACTCATAGTGTTTATGAATGAGTGAAATGAATGCAAATGTATGAATGATCAAAAATCACACAAAATGCAAAACACACCAAAATAAGCAAGAATCACCTATGTATGTCTAGGAACCCGCTCTGATACCAATTGAAACTAAATATAGCACGGTGTGTATAAACCTATCTAGAGGGGGGGTGAATAGATTTTACGCTTTTTACCCAAATTTTTCGTGTTAGTCAAAATTACGAATTTACCCTCAAGATAATATAAACAAGCAAGTGTAATATGGTGCGGAAATTAAATTAACACTTGAATTTTTACGTGGAAACCCTCACGGGAAAAACCACGGGCTATGTAAGTAAGCCACACTCGAACCTCGAATCCACTAAATGTGCAAACGATTACAACCTAATCCCGGAAGTAATCACACACCTACCTAATCCCGGTATGAGTGAACCTAGTCCAATTTGCTTGTGATCTAAGCAACCTAATCCCGATTGCTACACACAAGACTTACCTTCTCTTGAAGAGAATACAACCCTAAGTGAATATGTGAAAATATCCAAAATGCAACATAGAGCAAGGGAAACCCTATATGCTTATCTAAGATGATTAATATGCAATTAAGAACGATCCTAGATATCAAAACTAAATGACATGTCAATTAGTTAAGCTAATCAATATCAAGCACAAAACCTAATATGCTAGTACAATACAACTTCTCAAACATACATCATACTAATCTCAATTTTGTATCTAAAGCATACAAAATAACAATCAAGTAATTAATTGAGATTGCTAGATAAAATAAACACAAAATATGTAAGATATTAGTGAAAAGCTTACCAAGCAAAGTATGATGAAGATTCCATGCAAGATGACATCTAGATGATCTATGATGATGCTAGATGATGATTGATGATCATGAAATTGTGTTTGAGTAATTAAAAATGAGTTCTTTGTGTATTTTTCTTCTCTTGAAAAATATCCTAAGTATGAAGCATGAATAAGAACTCTTGTTAGTGACCTAAAATCAAGTTAGCATATATATATAGGCCATAAGTGAAGTGAGGTCATTTTGAAATTTCGCCAGAAAAACACTCTGTGCGCTGGTGGACCTGCGCTGGTGGACCAGCGCAGGACCAGCGCACAAGCCAATTTTGGCTTGAGCGCTGGACGTCAGGCGCTGCCACCAGCGCCAGTCCAGCGGTGCCAAACTGGGCGATCGGCGCTGGTGGCCGGCGCTAGTCCACACCAGCGCACGACCAGCGGCGCGCCACTGGGCGATTTGCTCCGGTGAGCGGCGCTGGTCGACCGGCGCTGGTCGACCAGCGCACAGCCCAAATTTGCACCCCACAAGCAATCATGCAAGGGGTACAAAGTCAAACAAGATGCATCCTAAAAGCCTAAATGCTATGATGTTTTCAACACAAGATGCAATCATATAATTAAGCAAGAAGAGATGTAAATAAGCATTGATGCACAACAAAAAGAAACACAACATACAAAGATTAAACATATGCATGAGTTGTGAGTGTGTGCAACTATCTCTTCAAGACAAGAAAGCACTTAGAATATTACCTTTGGTGCTTGTCAATAATGAGGTCTTCAAAGGGCCTAATGCACTAACAACAACATTTAAACTACCCTTACAAAGTATCCCCATTTATGGTTTGATCACGAAATAAGCCAATTAAAAACAACGGGAATCCTTACACATACATTACGGAAAAAGAATTCATGGTTTAATGGGGCAGAAGAAAATGGTGATAAGCCCCGAGTAATTTCTGGTAAAGAAGTTCGACTTGCATGTGCTGAAGTTGAAAATGATTTTGGAAAAAAGAGAAAAAATGGGAAAAGAAAGAAAAATCTGAATCCTATATGGAAAAAAAAGTCAATATTCTTTGATCTACCTTATTGGTAGGTAATTCCTTCATTTCCTAATAATAATAATAATAATAAAACTTATTCTAATTCCTTTATGTTATTTTAACTTTTGGTTGTTAATATGCAGGAATTATGTTTGCGTCATAATTTAGATGTGATGCACATCGAAAAAAACATTTGTGAGAGTCTTGTCGGCACACTATTGAACATAAATGGGAAAACAAAAGATGGTGTGAATTCTCATAGAGATTTACAAGCTTTAGGCATTAGGCATGAGCTTCATGTCAAAGAGTGTGGCAATAGGCTTTATTTACCTGCAGCACCACACACTCTATCAAAGGCAGAGAAACAACTATTTTGTAAACGGTTGTTTAATTTAAAAATGCCTGATGGTTACTGCTCAAACATTAGCAATTGTATATCATTGAGTGATTGCAAAATAGGTGGGCTCAAATCTCATGACTGTCATGTCTTAATGCAACAGTTGTTATCAGTAGCAATACGAGGTCTCTTGCCTAAAGGACCGAGAATAGCTATATTTCGATTGTGCTCATTTTTTAATGACATTTGCCAAAGAGTGATTGATAGAAGTAAGTTAGAATCATTGGAGGATGAAGTTGCAGTGACCATGTGCATGCTTGAAAGATATTTCCCTCCTTCTTTCTTTGACATTATGATCCATCTCACAATTCATTTAACTAGAGAAGCTCGATTATGTGGACCGGTTCAATATCGTTGGATGTACCCTTTCGAAAGGTATTCCCTTAGCTTTTATGATTCATTGATGATAGACAACAAATATGTTTTGAATTTATGTTTATTTTCTAGGTTCATGAAGGTACTAAAAGGATATGTAAGAAATCGTGCAAGGCCGGAAGGATGCATAGCGGAATGTTATTTGGCAGATGAATGCATGCAATATTGTAGTAGTTATTTACCACAAGTAGCAGATGTTGGTAATAAAGATAATAGAAATGAGGATGTTGTGTTTGGTAATGTAGTAGAAGGACATCCTATTTCTACAGGGATATCGATGATCATGTCTTCTGACATGCTACGCATTGCACATCGCTATATACTATTTAATAGTGCAGAAGTGGAACCATACATTAAGTGAGTAGAACAAAGTTAACTTTTAAATATACAAATTAGAAATATCCATAATATTTAACTCAATGTAGTGATATTTACTGTTAACATCCTATTAGCATGCACATTGAAGAGCTTCAACATTTAGATTCAAGTCTTGCAAGTAGACCTTCTTTATTACAAAAGGAGCATACATCAACTTTCTCAACATGGTTCAAAGCTAAGGTTGATAAACTTACCCTTAATATGTTTAATTTTTTTCACAAATTTTCTCTCTTGATAATCTTACTGTTTAGTATATTTACACAGGTCATTGATGAAACAAGTAGCTTGAATATATCAAACACCTTAAAATGGCTTGCATTTGGACCAACCATGCAAGTAACATCATATACAAGCTATGTTGTCATGGGAAACGATACCGCACAATAGATAGTGAGAAATCTACTCAAGATAGTGGTGTTTCCCTTGAAGCGGAAACTATTTGCACAATCAATGCAAGAGAGGGCACTCAAGTTATCAAGAAGATGGTTTACTACGGGTTCTAAGAGAAATTCTTCTATTAGACTTTTATGCATTTCGTGTACCATTATTTAAATGTGATTGGGTGCGTAGTGGGAGTGATGTTAAAATTGAAGATGGGTTCACACTAGTTAATCTTCACCCACGTGTAAATAAATTTGATAGAGATCCTTTTATTTTAGCTTCGCAAGCAACACAAGTGTTTTACTCTAGGGAAAATGATACATCCAATTGGTATGTTGTCTTAAAAGCACCTCCAAGAGGATTTCATGATCTAGAAAAGTTTGACGAGCATGCTTATAGGACCTCTACACCATTAGATGTATCTCAACTTGACTCTAGCATGGATGATGATGAGGAATATGCTCGAATTGACTGTGAGGACATTGTTGTAAAAATCTAGTGATATTGCTTGTAATATTTTGATATGTTTAGTATAAAACTATATGCATTATTAGTGACGTTTCTATGAATAGTATGTTATGTTATGATCTTTAATTTTCTCTTTATTTATTTATTTTTATAGAAAATGCTTCTATCTTTTATTACTGTTTTTAATGAAAGAAAATATTGTTTAAAGGATATTGAATGATGCAGTTGTACTTGCTACATGATAATTGTAATTTTAGATATTTGTAGATGTCGATGGAAGAAAATATCGGAACTCCAACTTCAAGTGTTAATGATAAGGGATGTAAGAAAAGAAAGGGAAGGGGCCAAAACCAATATGATTATAATAAAATTGCAAAAGCCAAGGAAAGTGGTGTTCCTATTAATGATTTGGGCCAACCACATGGAGAATCTTCGAAACCGTTAAGTACTTCTTGTGGGCTTATTGTCACTCAATTGATACCAATTACATACGATAGTTGGTTAAAGGTCCCAGAGATTATGAAAAACAGTGTGTGGGAGACTATAAAGGTACGAGTTTCATTTTTATTTTTTCATTCATTGTTAAAATCATTGAAATATCAAATATGTAACAATTTTCATTCTCATTGTGAACATTAAATATGAAAGCAGAATAGGTTTGGTTTGGATGACATTTCTAAGGACAATATACTTGAATCAATATGCAATAGTTGGCGACAATATAAAAGTAGGATAACAAAACAAATTAGAAATGTTCCTCCTGGTCCTGAGGCATCTAGAAAGCTACAATTGTTGAAGCTGGCTAACATTTCGGATATAGAGGAATGGAACAAATTTGTCAATTTTCGACTGTCTTCAGAATTCACTGTAAGTCTTTTGAATTTAACTTAATCAAAGCAAAGTGACATTCAAACATATGATTTACCTTTTTGTTATTGTAGGAAATAAGTAAGAAATATGGTGAGTTGGCCAAGAAGAATGAAACCCCACATACAACTAGCCGTAAGGGATTTGCACGATTACGGGAAGAATTGGTAAGTTAATGAGACAAACAGTTAGCGTTTGCTTTTTGTGTGTCGCTTTGGGGGCTTTGGGTTGGCTGGGTTTTAGAAGAGATGTGCTGTCTTGAAAGCATTTTTGAGTTTGCTGGGTTGCTTTGGTCTTTTGCTCTGTTCCCTTCTATTTGCCTCTCCTTAGCTGCCTCTCCTTAGTTGTTCTAGGGACCCATACACACATGGCGCACAAATACAAGGTCAAGGTCTAGTATTAATGGTCGAAATTTTCATCGTCAGGAAATAAACTTGGTCCCCAACAAAGATGAGTACGTGAACCCACCAAAGCCAAGTCTGATGGATATATAACATAACATAAGGGCATGTATTTTGTTTACACAGTATTATGGCATGTCATATAAAACAAAGAATTCAGGCTACCATTATGGAAAAAGAGACGTATATGAAAATAAACAAAGATGAAGAGATCATAGATTTGTATATACCTAGCTCCACAGCATCCACTCTTAGGTAAAAATGTTGCCCATCTTTATAGTATCTCATGTCTGTTAACTCACCATACCATGCTATGCAACCTTGTTCACCTTCATTGACATCTAAAATAACATTTTTGGTCTTTTGGGTTCTTTGAAGTTTGGTTGTTATTATTAATAATGGTTTGTGAAAACATGCAATACAGGTAAAGTTGGATTGGTAATTTAAGTACAGTAATAGTTGTAAAACATTGTGATTTGTCTCTATGTAAATGTGTATTCTTAAAAAAAAATGTTAAAAACAAAAGAGCAGATACCAAAGGGACACCAGAATTTTAACTTGTAGAAGTTGTGGTAATTGCAAGTGTTTAGAGGGCTGCTTAACTCATACAAATCTGTTATTGAAATTTCCCTTAATGTAGTAGTGAAATATACCTAGAGGGGGGGTGAATAGGTATAGGCTCCAAATTCTTCCAATTAAAAATAATGCGGAAAATTACAAGGCAAATGCACACTTGATAAGATTTAGCAAATGAATTGATTTCACTAAGACAAGAGTTAATCAATTTACAAGATGTGCAAACAATGTAATATATGGAAGATAAAAGAAAGTAAAGCAAAATTGAACACAATGATTTTAACGTGGTAAAACCTCAATGAGGAAACATCCACGGGTTGATACCACAACCACCGGCGAAGCAATCCACTATGTGAAAAAGGACTTACACACTCAAGCTATCGCTCATGATATCCGCTCAAGCTATCAACTCCTAATCTACCCTCGGGCTAGTGAATCACCAAGCCTACTTCCTATCCGAGATGTGTCCTACACCTCTAGAAAGCAACTTCCTATCCAAGATGCTCACGTCTCTAGGAAGATTTCTTGCTTGCCTATCCGGATCCTCCCGACCCTAGACAAGACTTCCTTGCTTGATTATCCGAGTCCTCCCGACTCTAATCAAGGCTCCCTTGCTCTATCCACAAAGCTTCACTCACTTTGCTAGAGACTTCAACCTAATGCAAGGCTATGATCTAAAGTGATGCAAATGATGCAAGCACAATCAAATTAAGCTAGATGATCAATCAAGCAAAATGTACATGTTCAAAGATAGTCTAGAATATGATTTCAACACACAATCACAAAAGTTATCTAGAAATCAAGACATGCAAATCAATAAGAACAAAGGTATCAATATTCAATTTAGCACACTAAAAACCTAGTTCTTAGATCATGAAATAAAACATAGAAAATAACATGAAGCACATCACTCATACATTTTCTAAAATCAATTTCATGATAGTTCAAGTTTAGCACATAAATGTTCAAGACTAATTACAAAGCTAAAACTCAATTAACAAATGATCAAATAACCCTAGCATGTGATCTAACATACTTCTTAACAAATTTCATCAATCAAATGGAAAGAATCAATAGTTGATCAAAAATGAAATTGAAAAAGAAGAAGTTGAAAATCAAATACTGACCACGGACTGGAAATGGACCAGCTGAGAAAAATACCGAAGTCAACTGCCTCTGGAAATGCTTGGGGTTTGTAGCTCTCTTCGAGACCAACAATTTTGGTTTTTGAATCGAATGATTTCGAGTTCGTATGAGAGAGATATGATCAAAACAAGTAAATGAAAATTGTTGAAAAACTGATGCGGGAATTCAAGTGTTCTTCAAAAATTGCATAAGTGTGGAGGGAAGGAGGTTTGATTAAAAGGAGGGAAAAGGAGAGAATTTCGGAGCAAATCACGTGCTGCCACGTCAGAACCCCGTGGGGGGCGCGTGGGGCCCACGGGAGCAGAAGGCTCCCTTGCCCGTGGGGCCCACGGCCTCCCACACGGGCTAGCCAAGTGGCCACACGTGATTTGCACACCTCTCGCGCGCTCCCTCGGTTCGTTGCCCCATATCTTGAGCATCCGACCTCCGATTTCGAATCCGTTTTTGGATTACGAACCATGACTCCCTCACGCACGACTACGACTACTCAACATTGAAAAATGGTTGAGAAATCATCTCAGAATTCGATGATGAAGTCAACACAACAAATGAGAACGAAAAGTAGCATAGTCAACTTGTTTGGACTCGAAACCTTATGAATGAGTAACCGAAACGACCGGAACTCGATAAGGCATTAAATAAGAACATGTTCAAGTCCTAAACACAAAATACGAAAACAAATAAACACATATTCACACAAACATGCCATATCAAAGAGATAGTCACAAAGCATGCAATTTCACAATGTTTGTCAATACAAGATCAATGCATGAGCATGCTATGAAGTGTGTGAATGTGTTATACTAAATGTTTGAACCACGATGCAGGGACACACATGTATGAATTGTGTGTGTGTGCGCTAACGCCTTGCAAGAGGGTGGAAGTCAAGTTTTACCTTTGACGATTTTCACCTCTTGAAGACGACTTTTGCACTAGATGTTGCTCTTCACTCTTTGAGCTTCCTTTCTTCAAATAATGTCCTAAGCAACAACTAATACAATCATAGAGTGTTTTGCAATGGAATCAAGCCAATACAAATAGTGAACCTTACAATCTCCCCCTTTGGCTATTCCATTGGCAAAAACACTCAACCTCACCATACAATGTTTCACTCAAATAAACTCAAGATGATAGCATACTCTCAATCTCACATTACAAAGAAATTTCTAGACTAAAAATCTTCAAGTCTTCAAGAATTCCTCTTTCGGTCTTCAAAGTACCTATGAGAGAAAATAGCAACCAAACAAGAGATCTTCTCTAAAGAAGAATGGTGAGTTATTTAACCAAACAACAAACAAAGAAGATATCCCTTATCTCATACACAAATGCATTATCTCAAATGAATAAAATATGTTCATGTTAAAGCATTCCCTTAGTTTCCCAATTTCCAAGAACCAACTATCCTTAACATTGTCAAGAAAGAATTCTTTCTCCCCCTTAAGACAAGAATTCTCCCCCTTAAGACAAAGTCACAATTAAGCACAAAGAGGAATAAGATTCACACAATTGGAACAATTTCCACACAAAGTGTGAAGTATACAAAAACTCCCCAATATCAAACATGGTGAGGTATACATTTTCTCCCCCTTTTTGTCAAGGAATAGACAAGGGACACAAGAGATAAAGAACGAGATATTAAGCAAACAAATCGTATAGAAAGCGAAAGTTGAATAAACTAAAGCTCCCCCTTAACATATGCTCCACATATTATCAACAAGTAGATTTGTTCACAAGGGACATCACACAATCACACAATCAAGCAATAAGAGAAAATATTCCATAACTTGTCAAAGTTCAAGAGAGAATCATAGATTTTCATTAATCTCTCAAAAATATTCTCACATTGCTAATGAATCAAGCACATAAGCAAAGTGTGTGTGTGTGAATGCTTCTCAAATATATAGTAGGAGTAATTGTGATATCAACATGCAAACTCTATCCACACCTATCCATCTAAAGCCTTTCCAAAAATAGGTCAAACCGATATTCATCCGGTTTTTGCTTTTAAAATGAATAGATATCAACATATGAGCGTGTGTGTGCATGTGGCTCGTTTTCCCCGTTTCTATTTGTCAACCCGAGCTATTTCACAATTCTCAACTATACACCAATAAGCCTTTTAATTTTTCATTTCTTTTAGGCTTAGAATCAAAGAATTTTTTTAATGATTCATTTCAACACTTCTTTGATTTTACTAACAAAAAAAACACATATACTCCTCATGGCGGCTTTCACTCATCACAATGGCGTAGCCCTTTCCTTCATTGGGTGGCTTCACAACCAAGGTGTGTAGCCCTTTCCATGAGGGTGCTCGTTGATTACTATGTAGTGCCGAAGCAAAATGGATACATACCATAGGTCATCTATCATGTACTTAACAATAAACTTCTAGATGCATCCATTATCTACACATATTCAACCACAAAAACTCAAAAACTAAAACATACAAGAGAAGCATTAATGCACTTTTCAAAAATAAAATTTTTAAAGCTCAAGTGCATGATCTAAAAACAATAAAAGATACTTGTTAAAGATCATTACTTCTCAAGTGAGTAGCTCTCAAAGACAATGATATACAATTAAAGTTTTGCTCATCAAGCCACTCACAATCACACAAAGACATCAATCAACACAAATCATGCCAATGGACATTCTAAGAGTCTTAAACCTCTCTTTGTCCAAGGGCTTAGTGAACAAGTCCGCAAGTTGATTTTTAGTAGGCAAATGCTCTAGAGTAACAATAGAATGTTCAACTAGATCTCTAATGAAATGATGCCTAATGTCTATGTGTTTAGTGCGGGAGTGTTGAACCGGATTTTTAGAGATATTAATGGCACTTAAGTTATCACAATAAATTGTCATTTTTCCTTGTTCTATCTCATAATCCTTAAGGATTTGTTTCATCCAAAGTAATTGTGTGCAAGCACTTCCGGCCGAAATGTATTCGGCTTCGGAAGAGGAAAGGGAAACCGAATTTTGTTTCTTACTTGACCAAGAAACCAAGTTATTACCAACATAAAAGCAACCGCCCGATGTGCTTTTTCGGTCATCTATGTTTCCCGCCCAATCCGCATCACAATAGCCTACAAGGATATCATTGGTATCAAATGAATAGAATAGACCAAGACTATGAGTTCCTTTGATGTACCTAATGATCCTCTTGACGGCTTTTAAGTGAGATTCCTTGGGATTAGCTTGGAATCTAGCACAAAAGTCAACACTAAAGCAAATATCGGGTCTACTAGCCGTTAGGTAAAGTAGACTACCTATCATGCTTTTATAAAGGCTTTGGTCAACACTTTTCCCTTTTTCATCTTTGTCAAGTTTTAAGGTGGTGCTCATGGGAGTTTCAAAATCTTTTCCATTTTCTAGGCCAAATCTCTTAACTAGATTTTTAGCATATTTAGATTGATTCAACATTATGCCCATGCTAGTTTGCTTCACTTGCATTCCTAGAAAATAATTCAACTCACCCACCATACTCATTTCAAATTCACTTGACATAACACTAACAAATTCATCAACCTTGGTTTTATTAGTAGACCCAAAAACAATGTCATCAACATATATTTGTGCAACAAAAATATCATGATCATGATGTTTGATAAACAAAGTTCTATCAATGCCACCTCTCCTATATTGGTTGTCAACAAGATATTGAGTCAACCTATCATACCAAGCTCTTGGAGCTTGTTTAAGGCCATAGAGAGCCTTTTTCAATTTAAACACATGATTAGGAGAGTGTGGGTCTACAAAACCCTTAGGTTGTTCAACATACACTTCTTCTTGAAGGTATCCATTGAGAAAAGCACTTTTGACATCCATTTGAAATAATTTGAACTTTTTAATGCATGCAATGGACAACAAAAGTCTAATGGACTCGAGACGAGCAACCGGGGCAAACGTCTCATCAAAGTCAACACCCTCCACTTGAGTGTAACCTTGAGCCACTAGTCTAGCTTTATTCCTCACAATCTTGCCACTTTCATCGGTCTTATTCCTAAACACCCATTTAGTGCCAATTACATTTATATCTTTGGGTCTAGGAACTAAAGACCACACTTCATTCCTCTCAAATTGATTAAGTTCATCTTGCATAGCCCCAACCCAATATTCATCAACAATTGCTTCATTAATGTTTTTGGGTTCAATTTGAGAAGTGTAGCAAGCATAGGATATTTGGTTAGCAATTTGATTTCTTGTTCTAACCCCTTCATTTAAATCACCTATGATGTCTCATTGATAGTGTAAGTTTCTAAGTCTTGGGTGAGAATGTTCAACAACTTGGTCATTTTGTTGATTATCATTTAAAGCATTTTCCAACCCTTGACTTACAACTTCAACATGACTATCAATTTCATCATCTTGACTAGAAACACTACTAGCCACATCAATAGGTGTATTAGTGTCATTTAACATGTTTTCTTTAGATTCATTGACACCATTATCATCACACAAATTAAGCATGCTAAGATCATCTATCTTCACATTGATAGACTCCATGATAGTCTTAGTAGTCAAGTTAAAGACTCTATATGCACGACTATTAATAGCATACCCAAGAAAGAGACCAACATCACTTTTTGCATCAAACTTTCCTAAGTGATCTCTATCATTCAAAATATAACATTTACTCCCAAAAGTGTGGAAGTAACTCACATTAGGCTTCTTGCCTTTCCAAAGTTCATAGGACGTTTGTTTTGTGTCGGGCCTTTTGAAAACACGATTTGACACATAACAAGCGGTATTGACCGCCTCGGCCCATAGGTTTCTAGGGACTTTCTTGCTATTGAGCATGACCCTAGCCATCTCTTGCAAGACACGATTTTTCCTCTCAACAACACCATTTTGTTGAGGAGTTCTAGGTGCGGAGAACTCATGAGAAATCCCTAAACCATCACAAAACTCACAAAATTTTGCATTTTCAAATTCCGTCCCATGATCACTCCTAATGCGACATATTTTCTTGATATCAAGACCTTTTTCATTTTGAACTTGATTACAAAACTTTTTAAAGTAATCAAAAGCCTCGGTCTTGTTTCTAAGAAAATAAACCCAAGTAAACCTAGAGAAGTCATCAACGCATACAAAAATGTACTTTTTGCCATTAATGCTCTCGGTTTGAATTGGCCCCATTAGGTCCATATGCACAAGTTCTAAAGGTCTCTTGGTAGCTATGTAAGAATTTTTCTTATGAGGCACTTTGGTTTGCTTACCTAATTGGCAAGGTTCACAAACCACCTCAAGCTTTTTACCAAGATTAGGAAGACCTCTAACAATGCCATGTTTTTCAAGCTTTTTCAAATCTTTAAAATTCATGTGACCCAAACGTTGATGCCACAAATCAAGCTTATTACACTCATGTGCCATGTTGCATGTGAGAGGATCTATCTCAAGACAATAGCAATTGTCTATAGACCTTTTGACTCTTAGGACGACATCGCCCTTTTTATCAATTATAGTGCATACATCTTTGTTAAAACTAACTTCTTGAAAAATTTCACACAAGTGAGTAATGCTTATCAAGTTAGCTTGTAACCCATCAACATACAAAGTATTGCGAAGTTTAGGCAATCCGGGGATACAAATTGTTCCCTTGCCAAGAACTTGCTTTTTGGTACCATCACCAAAAGTAACCCAACCTCTATCCTTTAAAACAAGATTCTTAAAGAACTCTTTGTTCCCGGTCATATTCCTAGAGCAACCGCTATCTAGGTACCAAGAATAGGAGGAGTTGGCACGTAAAGCATATTGTGCAACATTACATTTAGATGTGTCTTTTCTAATCCACACATTTTTCACAACATGCTTCTCACTCTTACTTCTAACATGCTTTGACTCAATATTAGACTTTTCAACATGCACCTTGACCTCATTGGTCACATCTTCAAAAATATCAAACAAAGCATTATCAATTTTCTTATGCATAGTAGAGTGAGGCACAACACAAGATTTAGCAAGCAAGTCATCAACAACTTTTTCAACAACATGCTTTTCCAAGGTCTTCCTAGGTCTATTTCTATATCCATACATGGACGATTGCCTAGGTCCATTCAAAGACATATCATGAAAAGCATTATCAAATTCACATTTCCGAATGTATTCAAAACACCTAGGTCGAATATGTCCTACCATATTACAATGATGACAAATAGGTATGAATTTGAGAATTTTACCATTTGCATTTGCTTCCATAGCATTTGGTCTTCTCACAATTTTACCTCTTTGAAGAGCAACCCTTGGTGCTTCACCTCTTCCATTTGAGGTTGATGCTTTTTGAATTTGATCTTGTTGAGTTCTTCCATTGAACTTCCTTGTTGATGTAGAGGCACCTCCGGTAGCTTTCATAGCTTTACCTTGAGTGAGTGTACCTACATTTGTTTCAATGCTTGCTTTGACAAAAATAGATTTGTTAGATGAAGGAGTCTCCTTCTCATTGATATAACCAAAACCTCTTTTGTCACATGGATGCTTTCCACTTTTAATGAGGGTTTCAACTTTGTTAGAACTAGATGACATCTTGCTAATCATCCTATTAGCCTCATCAAGTTTCTCACGAAGCATCCTAATTTCAATGGCATATTTTTCCGCTATGTCATCACTAAACATAACATCTTTACGTGATTTATCAAGCCATTGTTCATACTTTTTCTCTTGATTTAAATGCTCAATAAGTTTACATTTAAGCACTTTTTCAAGTTTCTTAGCATTAACAAGAGAACAATCTCTTTGCTCAATTTCTTGCTTCAAGATGCTAAGTCTATCATTGCTATCTTTTAGATTCAATTCTAGACTTAAAATCTTGTCTTTAAGTTCATTGAATTCTTTTGAGCCAAGACCATGATTATCAAGCTTCTTATTGAGGGACACATTGACTTTAGACAAGTGTTCATTTTCAAGAATAAGATCATTGATCTTTTTCTCATCCAAGTCAATAGGTTCAACAAAAGAAGCCACATAGGAACACAATTCCTTAATCATGATTATCACAAATAAAACAAACACAAAAACACTACAAAGAAAGGATCAATCTAAGTGCGTCTAGACACCCGCTCTGATACCAAATGAAATTTCCCTTAATGTAGTAGTGAAATATACCTAGAGGGGGGGTGAATAGGTATAGGCTCCAAATTCTTCCAATTAAAAATAATGCGGAAAATTACAAGGCAAATGCACACTTGATAAGATTTAGCAAATGAATTGATTTCACTAAGACAAGAGTTAATCAATTTACAAGATGTGCAAACAATGTAATATATGGAAGATAAAAGAAAGTAAAGCAAAATTGAACACAATGATTTTAACGTGGTAAAACCTCAATGAGGAAACATCCACGGGTTGATACCACAACCACCGGCGAAGCAATCCACTATGTGAAAAAGGACTTACACACTCAAGCTATCGCTCATGATATCCGCTCAAGCTATCAACTCCTAATCTACCCTCGGGCTAGTGAATCACCAAGCCTACTTCCTATCTGAGATGTGTCCTACACCTCTAGAAAGCAACTTCCTATCCAAGATGCTCACGTCTCTAGGAAGATTTCTTGCTTGCCTATCCGGATCCTCCCGACCCTAGACAAGACTTCCTTGCTTGATTATCCGAATCCTCCCGACTCTAATCAAGGCTCCCTTGCTCTATCCACAAAGCTTCACTCACTTTGCTAGAGACTTCAACCTAATGCAAGGCTATGATCTAAAGTGATGCAAGCACAATCAAATTAAGCTAGATGATCAATCAAGCAAAATGTACATGTTCAAAGATAGTCTAGAATATGATTTCAACACACAATCACAAAAGTTATCTAGAAATCAAGACATGCAAATCAATAAGAACAAAGGTATCAATATTCAATTTAGCACACTAAAAACCTAGTTCTTAGATCATGAAATAAAACATAGAAAATAACATGAAGCACATCAATCATACATTTTCTAGAATCAATTTCATGATAGTTCAAGTTTAGCACATAAATGTTCAAGACTAATTACAAAGCTAAAACTCAATTAACAAATGATCAAATAACCCTAGCATGTGATCTAACATACTTCTTAACAAATTTCATCAATCAAATGGAAAGAATCAATAGTTGATCAAAAATGAAATTGAAAAAGAAGAAGTTGAAAATCAAATACTGACCACGGACTGGAAATGGACCAGCTGAGAAAACTGCCGAAGTCAACTGCCTCTGGAAATGCTTGGGGTTTGTAGCTCTCTTCGAGACCAACAATTTTGGTTTTTGAATCGAATGATTTCGAGTTCGTATGAGAGATATATGATCAAAACAAGTAAATGAAAATTGTTGAAAAACTGATGCGGGAATTCAAGTGTTCTTCAAAAATTGCATAAGTGTGGAGGGAAGGAGGTTTGATTAAAAGGAGGGAAAAGGAGAGAATTTCCGAGCAAATCACGTGCTGCCATGTCAGCACCCCGTGGGGGACGCGTGGGGCCCACGGGAGCAGAAGGCTCCCTTGCCCGTGGGGCCCACGGCCTCCCACACGGGCTGGCCAAGTGGCCACACGTGATTTGCACACCTCTCGTGCGCTCCCTCGGTTCGTTGCCCCATATCTTGAGCATCCGACCTCCGATTTCGAATCCATTTTCGGATTACGAACTGTGACTCCCTCACGCACGACTACGACTACTCAACATTGAAAAATGGTTGAGAAATCATCTCGGAATCCGACGATGAAGTCAACACAACAAATGAGAACGAAAAGTAGCATAGTCAACTTGTTTGGACTCAAAACCTTATGAATGAGTAACCGAAATGACCGGAACTCGATAAGGCATTAAATAAGAACATGTTCAAGTCCTAAACACAAAATACGAAAACAAATAAACACATATTCACACAAACATGCCATATCAAAGAGATAGTCACAAAGCATGCAATTTCACAATGTTTGTCAATACAAGATCAATGCATGAGCATGCTATGAAGTGTGTGAATGTGTTATACCAAATGTTTGAACCACGATGCAGGGACACACATGTATGAATTGTGTGTGTGTGCGCTAACGCCTTGCAAGAGGGTGGAAGTCAAGTTTTACCTTTGACGATTTTCACCTCTTGAAGACGACTTTTGCACTAGATGTTGCTCTTCACTCTTTGAGCTTCCTTTCTTCAAATAATGTCCTAAGCAACAACTAATACAATCATAGAGTGTTTTGCAATGGAATTAAGCCAATACAAATAGTGAACCTTACAGTTACCAAATTTGTCTTTGTCTTTTTTTAGAGGGCTTCAAAACTAGCAAAAAATGAAGATCCTGACGAAGTCGATAGAGTGGAAGTTTGGATAGCCGGGCATAAGCACAAAGATGGTACACCGGTGAATGAAAATGTTGCAAACAAAATGGTACGATAAGTTAACCTTTTACTTATATTTTTTGTAATTTAATCTAAGTTTATTATATTTGATTAGTTACTCTTATGATTATTTTGCATGATAAATAGAAACAAATGGAGGCAATTCCCATGGAGAAGTCAAAATCAATTCAAGATGATGCTTTAAGTCAAGTGTTAGGAAAGGAGCATCGAGGTCGAGTTCGAGGACTTGGTATGGGTGTTACACCAACAAAATTACATGCAGCTGTGATTGGTAAACAAAGTACAATGCAACTTCATGCAGAGATGAAAGATCTTAGGCAACAAATCAAAGAATTGCAAAAAGCTGTCTTCAATAATCCGGTAATGTGAAATTAAACCAATTTTATTTAGCTAGCTGTGTCATGGATTTTTTCAACTAGACAAATATGCAAGCTTTGTTTAAAGTTTACTGTGATTTGGTTTTCTAACTAACCAATATGTACAATGATCTAAAATGAAAAGTTTGGTTCATTTCAGACCAATGATGGAGCTGCAGTTGAAGAACAAGTACATCAGGTAAATAAATAGACCTATAATTGGCCTCATCTTGCTTGGTGCTACTGTGTTTGTGTCTTGTTAAGGTGGTTTGGTGAGGTTTTCAAGGGTTTCTGGGTGCTTCTTTCGGTGGATGCCTGTGTTTTTTGCTGTTTTCTCTGTCTTTTCTTGTTTTCAATCATTTGGATTGTTGTCCTGCTGTTATGGTTTTTGCTATTTGCCCTACTAATGTGGTCTTTTTGGCTTTTGTTTTTCTTTTTGGGTTGTTTTCTTGTTGCAATTCCTGTCACTGCTGGTGGTTGTATGGCTTTGGCTTTTGCCTTTGATTATTCTTGAATATACTTTGGCTTTCAAAAAAGATAGGCATATAATTATTTTTTTCTTCTTGTGTCTAACTTCTTTTTGTTATAATACTTTTGTTTTTTTTATAGCCACAGCATTCAACTAATTCAAATCAACAATCAAAGGTAAATATTACAAATTTTATTTGTTATGAAATCATAGCTATTTTTTATTATCTTTTAACACCTTTTTTTTTTTTTTTGGTAGTCACCACTTGGGGTTTCTACAAGAGAAAATGAACCTCAAAAGGGTACAAAATGTAAGTTGTTGCATTGGATTGGTAGTGGACAAATAGTGGCAGAAGCTGAAATTGATTGCACTGATCCACAAGCATCCGT
Organism: Acer saccharum; assembly: GCA_030490815.1. Classification (NCBI taxonomy): domain Eukaryota; kingdom Viridiplantae; phylum Streptophyta; class Magnoliopsida; order Sapindales; family Sapindaceae; genus Acer; species Acer saccharum. Next base: position 42,808,814 of record CM059868.1, on the reverse strand, counting down.
TCATCACAAGCTTCCGTTCATCACAAGCTTCTTGGTCCGGATTATTGGAGAGTTTGTGTAAAGAAGATAATGGTGAGTGATGTTCCCTTGATTCGTGATACTAGTGAATTGCAAACACTTGAAGATGCTAGAGGGACCTATATAGCTTGGCCATCAAAATACATTACATATTAGGATTTCAGTGGATGTTTTTAAGTAAACATAATTTTAGGATGTCAAGCAATACTTTTAAGGATAGTGTAATTAGTTGAATGTTTTTGTAAACTACTTTTGTTTTATATATATATATGCTAAAATTTATCAACTGATATGTGTAGAATGCTAAGAATTTTAATGTGAAAATAGATTCCAAAAAAAATCAAATTATAATTGTAAACCAAAATCACTAAGCAGAAAATTATATTTAAAAAAATAATATTAATAACAATCTATTACGGACATTGTCCGTTTTAAATAACTCAATTTATCACGGGCAATTGGCGTTTTGGGTAATATAATGTTTTAAATAAATCAACCACAACGGGCATATCGTGTAGTAAGTAGCTCATTAACTACGGTGGATGCCCGTTATAAATAATTTTATTTATCACGGGCATTGTTCGTAGTCGAAACGTACATTCACTACAGTAAATGTCCGTTGTAGATAATCTTATTTATCACGGGCATTGTCCTTAGTCGAAACGTACATTCACTACGGTAAATGTCCGTTGTAGATAACATTATTTATCACGGGCATTGCCCGTATTCGAAACGCGCGATTTTCTATCACACCTTCACAGACGACGGACGTTATAACGGGCGATGCCCGTAGTGAATACACATCTACAACGGGCATCGCCCGTAGTTGATGACAGAATTTCTTGTAGTGCTTAATTCTTTATTTGTGTTAATGCATGATCATACGTTGGCATGAATTTAGGGTTTTGATAATTTAACAATTAAGTTTGGAGTGTTGATTTACACGTAACCTTAATTAATATTCAATTGAATGGGTAAAACTGATCTTAGCATTGATCTATGCAAATAGGTTTTGGTTCATTAGTTCTTGCACTTAATGGGTTCTCGGTTGTAATTTGCGCCATTGATCTATGGGTAAATTATGATTGAGAACACTTGATTCATCCCAGGATCATACGGTAACAATCATAAATAAGATAAGAACGAATCCTTAACTTGAGTTACATCTTTTATCAAAGTCAATTCGAAGCATTGAGTAAACATAGTTGGGGAGCATTGATGACCTAGTCCTCTCACCTCTTGATCACATTCACATATTCTTGTTAATTGCTTTCTTAGTTTAATTTAGTTAATCAATACTCACTCACTCAATCAATCAATCTCAAATCTCTTGGACACTGTTAATTGCTTAGCTTTAATTAGAATTAGTTATAACTAGTAAATCACTTTTCCTCGTGGGAACGATCCCTACTTGTCGCTGTACTTATCTCACGATTCGTGCACTTGCGAGTTAGGTTTTTATAACACGATTTTACAACATCATTGGCCACTGTCTACGCCGTGATTCTTTCCGGACTTAGGTTCTTCGACTGATTTCTAGCTTCACAAAACCCAACAAAATCCAGATATTGTTATCCAAATTTTCTTTGTTTCCCAACAAACCATAAATTTGTATGCATCATTCAAATGCCTTGTTTTTTTATTACCAACCAACCATAAAGTTCTTGGCTTGATCAAACTTCTTAGGTGGTTTATATAAGAGTTAGAGTTAAACTCTTTACTTGTCTTTTTTAGATGTGGGATCCTCCCATTTAGGTGGTTTTACAACACAACTATTTTCAACATGAAAGTATTCACAAATGTTTCCTTTGAGGTTGTGGAAACCATCACTAGCTTGAATTGAGGTCTTACTATGCATATAGCTTTCATCAAGCTTAAAATCTACATATAGTACTAATTGTAACCTAACTTTCTTCTAGAATTGAATATTAACAAAATATGTGGCTGCACACCATTTTTTTTTTCAAAATATGTTGCGCACCATCTGATTGCCACAGAACCAAATATCATCGTGTCAGTATTATCGTCTCAAAGAGCTGATACACCACTGCCTAGCTTACAAGTGCTAACACTCCAATCAACTTTTTGTTATAAGTATGGAACCCACATTCTCCACATTGGTATGGTATTGTCCACTTTAGGCCTAAGCCTGCATGAATTTTTGCTATTGGGTCTATACCCAAAAGGCCTCATACCAATGGAGGTAGTGTCCATATTTATATGCCCATGATCATCCCCATGTCTAGCCAATGTGGGACTTTGGTCACATACTAAACAATCCTCCCCTCAAACAAACTCACAAAAGACCATCATTATCTTCATGGTCTGGGCCTCCCCTCAAGCGATCATCCATCCGCCCATACTAGGGTGACACCTTGATCGAGGTTATTCCTTTCTAGCGCGTCGAGGGCACACGCCTTACATAAAGCATTAGAGCATCGCCTGCCTAGAGAGCTAACATCATGGATTCATCGCGAGCTAACTGGGGCCCACCACCTCCTGGTTTGGTTCGACCATGTCTTGCTAATTCTGGGGCATGGCTCTGATACCACTTGTTATAAGTATGAAACCCACATTCTCCACATTAGTATGATATTGTTCGCTTTAGGTCTAAGCCTGTACAAATTTGCTCTTAGGTCTCTACCCAAAATGCCTCATACTAATAAAAGTAGTATCCATACTTATATGCCCATGGATCATCCCCATGTCTAGCCAATGTGGGACTTCGGTCGCACACCCAACTCTTTTTACTATCAAGTGTTGATTTCCTCATTTGATCTTCCATTCTTCTTCTGATTCTGATGACTTTGTTGCCATGCTCTTTGCTTTTTTTTGGGTTTCTTCTCTAGCTATGATATATGAAAACATCTGGTTTCCATCTCTGCAATCTGAGAAAAACCCAATTTACTTATCCCACATCTAGAGACCATAAGAGGATATATACAAATATTGTGTATATATTAAGTGTTGTAGAAAATCCGCAATCACAGGTTACACAAATCACAATCACACACGTAGATAATATGAAAGTAATAAAGAAAAGAAGAAGAAGAAGATGACACAAAAGATTTTTTACATGGTTCAACAATTTGTCTACATCCACGGAGCGCACCTACACTCAATACACTATCAGAGTTGATTACAATCTCTCTGCCTTTCTCTTTCAATCTTTCTACAAGTTGCTCTAAGCATCACTTATTATTTTCTACACACCTCATTACAATGGGAAACAAGAGTATTTATATGGGAGCACTAGGCAAGAAAAAACCTACTAGGAGTACTTTTCTTTATACACAAGATTTCCTGATTCACACAAAATTTATCGTCACCACGGTCTATAGCCCGCGCCCTGCAGCGCTATAAAACCTATGGAAACCACCGCTCCTTATGCCGTGGTCTGTGCAGCTTGTCTTGATCGTGGTCTACACCATGCTTAACTCTCTGGAATCTACAACTGTGTGTGTCACGGTTTGCACCTCTTGTCTACACTGCACTTCCTTTCGAATATGGTTCTTTAGCTGATTTCAAGTTTCACAAAACCTAACAATCTCCCACTTGAAGACTGAAACTCAAATAAGCATTCTACCTCCTTCCTTGATGATTAGTAGATAGTTATGGTGCGCTCATCCTCTTTTGTCTTCATCCATAAAGATCCACTGAAGCTACACACAGCTCCAATTTCTCCGTCATGATTGGCTTGGTTAACATATCAGCCAGATTCTTTCTTCCTTCTATCTTCACAAGCTTAAACACCACATCCTTAATTAACGATCGAATGAAGTGGTAACGTAGGTCAACGTGCTTGATTCTGGAATGGAACACTAAATTCTTAGCCAAGTGTATCTCACTCTGACTCTTACTATGTAACACATTCATCACCTGCTCGAATCCCAACTCTACTAATAACCCCTGTAACCATATCAACTCTTTGCTAGCTTCCGTTGTAGCCACATACCACATACTCTGCTTCAGTTGTAGCCACATACCACATACTCTGCTTCAGTTGTAGAGATCGTCACTATCTTCTACAACTGAGAAACCCAACTAATAGCAGTACTCCCATCGTGAACACATATCCAGTGGTACTTCTAATGTGATCCACCTCTCCAGCAAAATCAAAATCCACATAACCTTCTAGCTTGAGCTCTTCTCTTCTGAAGGTTAGACACTTCTCTATTTTACCCCGCAGGTATCTTAGGTTCTACTTCACTGCTTTGATGTCCTACATGCTGCTTGTATGATCACCTACATGTACATAAGATACACACCTAAACACCTTCAAATGAGAAGTTTTACCTCTTTCCAAGTCTAAATCTTTTCTGGTACATCGAGATCCAAAGGCTTTGATGGTCCTCTATTAAGTAAGTACGTTGATGTATTGACTGCCTTTGTCTAAAACTACTTCAGCAACCCTGATTGTAGTCGCATGCTTCTGGCTCTCTCATTCAATGTCCTGTTCATCCACTCTACTATAACATTCTACTGCGGTGTGCCCGGCACCATCCTTATGGGCTTTATCCCGCTCTGGTAGTAGAACTTCTTGAACCCATTGTCTTTGTACTCTTCTCCATTGTTTGAATGCAGCTTCTTGATTTTCAACTTTGTCTCATCCTCAACCCTAACTTTCCACCTCTTTTTCAGCAACCCTGACTATAGTCGCATGCTTCTGGCTCTCTCAGTCAATGTTCTGTTCATCCATTATGCTATACCATTTTGATGCGGTGTGCCTATCACCGTTCTTATGAGCTTTATCTTGCTCTTATGGCAGAACTTCTTGAACTCGTTGTCTTCGTACTCTCCTCCATTGTATGAACACAGCTTCTTGATCTTCAACCCTGTCTCATTCTCAATCCTAGCTTTCCACCTATTGAAAACCTCAAACACATCAGACTTGTGCTTTGGAAAGTTCACTACAAAAAAAGTGATCTATAGTGACACATTTTTTTAAGACAAATTTTGATTGTATCACTGTTGACATTATTTTGTGACAAATTTTGCTGTTTGTCATTAAGTTTTGTTCAATTGAAACTTCTTAAAAATAATTGTCACAATTAATTACAAAGCTTATAATTTTTGACAAATAATATAATTAGTCACAAAATTACCATTTTAAAAGGAAAGATTTTATTTTATAAATAATTATGTTTTTAAAAGGCATTAGAATCGATTAATATTTACATTTAAAAAAAATCAATTAATATTTTCTTTTTTTAAAAAAAGCCACACCAAAAAAATACCACAACCGTGCTATGTTTTTTTTTTTTTTTTTTTTTCTCCCTTTCTTTTTCCCTTAAAATCACTTTTTAGGTTTGAAACGGTGTTTCATCCAAAGAAGTACCGAGATTATAGAGAGACTTTTGCCTGGAAAAAATTTAAGCTTCTCTTGATTTTTTTTTTTAGGGTTTTTTTTCTTATACTTGTTTTTCAGGGTCGGAATCTCAAATTCAAGTTTCATATATCGAAAGTGTCTTTGAATAAGGGCTTTTTTTTTTTTTTTTTTTTTTTTGTTTTTTTTTTTTTTTTTGTGTAGAATTGTATATGTCTATTAGGGATGTTTTTTTAACTTTAATTAGTTTTCAATATTTTTAAGGCACCCGTTATTATTATTTCATGATTTATAGTTGTTTGTTCTTAGATTTCCACAATATATCTCAATATTAGTTTATGTGCATACTAACTATTTGAAAAAATGATTCTTATGGAACAACCAATTGTTTGATGCAATATTAAAAGAAAACTCTTAAGCTTCTCTTTCTCTTGATTTCAATTTTTTAGAGTTTGTTTTATGGTACTAGTTTTTCAAGGTTAGAATCTCAACTTCGAGTTTCATATATTGAAAGTGTCTTCGAATAAGGCATGATTTTTTTTTTTTTTTGTATGTAGAATTATATATATATATATATATATATATACACACACATACACACACACACACACACACACACACACACACATATATATATATATCTGTTTAGGGATTTTTTTTTTTTAACTTTAATTTGTTTTCAAATATTTTAAGGAACTCATTATTATTATTTCATGATTTATAGTTTTTTGTTCTTAAATTTTCACAGTATATGTCAATATTAGTTTATATGCATACTAACTATTTGATAAAATGATTCTTATAGAACAACCAATTGTTTGATGCAACCAAATTGTTATTCTATAATTTGTCATGTAGTTCACAGAAAAGAGTTCAAACACTCAATAAAATATTTGATATTTGGCTAGATGAATAGATTGACATTATGGAGGACTTTATATGAAGATGAATAGATTAAACATTTTGGAGAACTTTATATGAAGATGAATAAATTAACAGTTCCAATAAGTTTTATACTTGGATATCAAACTTATATAATTTATTTTATACTTGTGCTAAGTTTTGTCAATGTTGTTGCATTTTTCCTCAGTTTTATTTTGGTGACTTTAATTTGTTCTCACTATTTTTTTATTTATTCATGTCTTCATGTATATAGGCTTCTCTTGCAAAACCTAAAGATTCTTTAGTTACCTGACAACTGACAGTGGATCATTGGCTTCTAATATTTCACAATCAAGACCTCGGAAGTTTCAAGTTTGGGGTTATGCAGTTGGAAGTTATAGTGTGTGACCTAACACTTATGTTAACCTAGACTAGCCGGCTTACATGTGTTATTTAGTAGTAGACTTTGAAAGATGTTGGATTACTTTTGTATCAATTCAATATTATGTTAGTTTTTGGATATTTTTTAATGGAATGAATATTTATGGAACTCAATGTCAATCAATGAGTGACATGTTTTATTTGGTTTTATTTTTATATTTTTATATTTTTTTTTTATAATTTAAATTTATATTAAATTTTGACGATTGATTAAATTGTCATTGCATCTATATAATGACTTAATATTCATATTGTTAACTGTCACTAAGTCTGCGTTGTAGTGATAATTATTATATGGTTGACTTAATTGTCACTAAGTTTGTCTATAGTGACATAATTTTAAGATGACTATTTGTCAATAGATTTGTGAATAGTGAAACTTTTTAAACAATAAATTGTCACTACGAATATGTACAGTGACAAAATCTTCAAACAATTAATTGTCACTAAATACTAATCTAGTGACACAATTTTTATTTTGTCACTAATTAAGGTCAAGTGATAATGTGTCACTAAAAGTTATGATTTGTGACAAGTACCAAAATATTGTAACAAATACTTTTAGTGACGGGAGCAAAAGTGACGAATTGTTAGTGACACATTTTTTTGTCACAATATTGAGTTGTGACAATTTCTTCACTTATAATGACAAATATTTTTTGTCACTGTAGGTCAATTTTCTTGTAATGGTTAACCCACTCATTCCTAGAGTTGTCATCGATGAACGTGACGAAATACTATTTACCTCCAGTCGATGAGACTGAAGCTAGACCATATATGTCGGTGTGCACTAGTTTCAGCTTCTCATTTGTCGGTACTATTTCGGTCTTCTTGAAGCTCACTTGCTTCTCCTTTCCAAGAACACAGCTTTCATAGAAATCAACCTCAACGGACTTCAATCCTGGCGATTTACCTCTCGAATGCAAACACTTCTGCCTCTGACTACTCATATGCCCAAACCTCTAGTGCCACAGATTCTGATCCTCTCCACCTTCCAAAAATATGGCTGATCCATACCTATCGATAGTCGTGTAAAGTTACCCATTCTTAGTTTCTCGGGAGACTATGATAACTCCTTTTGAGATCTTCCACTTATCATCTGTGAAAGTCATCACATAACTATCTGATGCTAACTACCTTATGGAGATCAAATTCTTCCTAAAGTCTGGTACGTGCCTTACATTGTTGAGCTTCCAAACTGACCTATTCAGTTGAATCTTCACATCTCCCTTCTCGGTAATGTCGCATGCTTGATCGTTACCAAGATACACCTTACCCAAATTTTCGGAAACAAAATTCTCAAACAAATCCCAGTGTGAGGTGGCATAGAATGACGCCCCAAAGTCCAACACCCAAAATTCCGTCTTGCTTTCCAATGAGCATATAAGACAGTTCTCTGACTCCTCTGATATACAATTCATACCGCTCTTGCCATCGTCCTTCTTGCTGTACCGACACTCATTTGAGTAGTGACCCATCTTGCCACAATTTCAACATTCGATGTCTTTCTTGCTTCGCTTCTGATTACCTAAATTGTTTCCCTGACGGCCTCTGAAACCCTCGACTTTGATCTACCATGTTGATACCTATTCTTGTTTCTGCCCCTACTTTCTCTACCTTCCATATTCAATGCTAAAGAAGATGCCTATGATCTTGTTTCATGCATCCTGATCTCTTTGGTCATGATCATGTTCACAACCTGCTGTAAGTTTATCTTTTCTTTTCTAAAAGAATTGGCGATTGATTGACATGTCATCGCCTAAATCTCTAGCATTTAGGTGAATAAGATGTTGCCTATGAACTCCTCGTCAAATACCATGGATACCAAACTTAACCCATCTTTGACTTCATTGAACTGGTTCAGATAATCCTTGAAACTCTAATTCTCTAACATCTTCATATTTACCAGCTTCTTGGTTAAATAGACCTTTATCATTGCAGAAGGCTGCTCGTATAGGTTCGATAACGTCTTCATAAGATCTGCTGATGTCTCATGATCTTTGAGATTGAAGGCAATCGATTTCGTCAAACTAAGACGAATTGATCCCAATGCTTTATGGTCCAGGAGTTCCCAATAATCATCGTCCATGCCCTTAGGCATCCACTTGACCATCCAAACTGCATTGGATACACTCCTCAGCTTCTCCTTTATCAGCCAATACATGTCTTTCTAGTACAAATAATCTTCCATCTACATCCTCTAGAAACTGAAATTCGTACCATCAAATTTCTCAATCTAGTAAGAATCTTTTTCTGATCCCATCTTCACTCGATAAGAAAAAAAAATATGACCTTAAGAAACCCTAGATTTGTATAAAGCCCTAAATCCTTTTGACCTAGGCTCTGATACCAGTTGTTGTAGAAAATCCGCAATCATAGGTTACACAAATCACAATCACACACGTAGATAATATGAATACAATAAAGAAAAGAAGAAGAAGAAGACGACAAGATTTTTTTTTATATGGTTCAGGAATTTTCCTAATCCACAGAGCGCACCTGCACTCAATCCACTATCAGAGTTGATTACAATTTCTCTGCCTATCTTTTTCAATCTTTCTACAAGTTGCTCTTAACCTCACTTGCTATTTGCTACAAACCTCATCACAATGTGAAACAATAGTATTTATTTGGGAGCACTAGGGCAAGCCAAAACCTACTATGAGTACTTTTCTTTCCGCATAAGATTTCATGATTCACACAAAATTTATCGTCATCGCGGTTTGCAGCCCGCGCCCTGCACCATGGTAAAACCTCTAGAAACCATCGCTCATTGTGCAGTGGTCTGTGCACCTTGTCTTGGTAGCGGTCTATACCGCACTTAACTCTCTGGAATCCAACGCTGAGTATGCCGTGGTTTGCGCCTCCTAACTACGCCGCGGTCTATGTCGCACTTCCTTCTAGACTTTGGTTCTTCGGCTGATTTCAGGCTTCACAAAACCCAACATTAAGGTCCGTTCAACTGCTAATTCATTTTCTTATTTGGATAAGGTTAATGGATCCAGGTCCATTATTCTATTACAAGTTATTTTGAAGAAAATTATAAAGTAAAAACATTGATTTTTACGGATTTGACTCGTGAACCTGAATTTTTTCACGGGTTCGCTGGGTTCTTCCAGTGGGGTGGAAACTTGCACTTGAACCCGTTTAGTTTTGCAAGTTAGTGGGCGGATCTTGATATTGAAATGTTTTACGGGTTGGGGTGTGGATTTAGTAAAATCCGTCTGAACCCAACCCATTGCCTTTCCTATCCACGATGAAGCATATTGCTTCATCCTTATCTCATTCTTCATCATGGAAGAGCGATCTCCTTGTCTCAGTTTTCATCGTGGAAGAGCGATCTCCTCAACTGGGATGAATGAGCGATCTTCTCCTTTAATAAATTTCCTCCTCTTAAGAGACTCGATCACTGCTATCATATTAAATTTCCTCCATTAGATTTGACGGTAAAGGCATTTACTAAATCATTTTTTTTTTTATCCTTTCTTTAATTTAATATTACATGTATTAATTCATTTTTACATGCATGTTATATAAACAACGCACAAGTTTTACCATCAGTGCGCACTGATGGAATGAAAATCACACATGGTTTTCCCATCACATTGATGGAATGAAAATTTGGGTTCAAAATTTTTTTGTCACTATTTGGGGCAGTTCTTGTAAGAATATCACCACTTTACTAATTCAAGTTTAAAAGGCACCTATTTAGGTGACCAGACAAAAATACCCTTATTTTGTCAGTTTGTGTCTTTTCAAACCTAAAGAGAAAACAGTTGACAGAGAGAGAGAAAACATCGGTTGCAAGAAATACTCCTGAAAACTTCACGGCGAACTCACCAGCGAACTCACGGTGAACAACAAAAACCACATCAAAACAACAATCTTAAACTGGTTGTGTGAATTTTGAATCTAATTGAAAAGGTTCGGGGACAAATTGAAAAGGCTCGGAGACTATTTACAAAGTCTCGGAGCCAGTGTTAAAAGGCTCGGAAAAGGCTTGGAAAAGTCTCGGAGATCCAAAATTAACAAAAAAAAGTTGATGGTTAAAAAGGCTTGGAAAAGGCTCGGAGACCATTTACAAAGTCTCGAAGCTAGTGTTAAAAGGCTCGGAAAAGTCTCGGAGATCCAAAATTAACAAAAAAAAGTTGATGGTTAAAAATGCTTGGAAAAGGCTCGGAGACCATTTACAAAGGCTCGGAGACAGTGTTAAAAGGCTCGGAAAAGGCTCGGAAAAGTCTCGGAGATCCAAAATTAACAAAAAAAAGCTGATGGTTAAAAAGGCTCGGAGACTATTTACAAAGTCTCGGACAGTGTATGAAAAGTCTCGGAGAACTGTTGAAAAGGCTCGAATACAATGTTAAAAGTCTCGAACAAAGACTTTTAACATTGTATTCGAGCCTTTTCACCAATTCTCTGAGACTTTTCATACACTATCCGAGACTTTGTAAATAGTCTCCGAGCCTTTTCCAAGCCTTTTTAACCATCAACTTTTTTTTGTTAATTTTGGATCTCCGAGACTTTTCCGAGCCTTTTAACACTGGCTCCGAGACTTTGTAAATAGTCTCCGAGCCTTTTAACTATGGCTCCGAGACTTTGTAAATACTCTCCGAGCCTTTTCAATCAGTTCAAAATTCCCAGAGCTCGACCCCCGAATGCATCTGTGTAGCGCCATTAAACTAATTATCCAATAATGTTTAACCTCCATTGGAGGTCTGTTAAACAGACCTCTATGAAGAAGATGAAAGAATAAAAAAAAAAACTTCAAAGTAAGAGAATGTGTGTACAGTAAGGGCATTATTGTCCGTTCACCATAATAGGTGCCTTTTAAACTTAAGTTATTAAAGTGGTGACTTTCTTACAAAACCACTTTAAAAAGGTGACATTTCCCACCATTTCCATATGAAAATTTAGGGCGTCCAACAAATGCACATTAAGTATTTGATTGTATTTGTATTACATGTTTCATATGCTTTTTTTTTTCTCTTTTTTTTTTCTTTTTTTAAATATATCTTTTATTTAATGTATCTATTTAAAATATGGGTGCGTAGGGTTAAGGCTCGTTATTTCTTCTTTATTAGGTATATCTTCGTTTTGGATCTGGATCCTCTCATGTTCTTTTTTTCCCTTGACTTTTTATTAGATGTTGACACCTAAGTATAAAAGAAAATATATGGTTGGGATTTGTTCATTTTTTCTCCCTCATACAAGTGGAAATTTCATTTAAGTACACTTGAAAAAAAAAAAAAAAAAAAATGAGGACTGGAGAATATCCTAACCCCTTTGTTTTACCATGGAGTTTCATTAAAAAAATCCTAGCCCCATGATGTTGAATTGTAGTTATGACTTATGTGTCCGTGTGAATCATGATGTATTTTTCTTTAAAAATAAAAAATAAAAAATCATTGATGTATTTTAAGTGATAGGTAGGCCATCCTCTCTTCAAACGACGTTCTAGACTTCTAGTCTTCTAGATAGGCTCATGAATCATGATTCCCACGTTCAAAGGCAATATCAAATTGCTTGGTATAGGTTGAATGTCTCATTCATTCTCGTCCAACCATTAGGATCTATAAATTTATAATTTTATTATAACTGTTTTTTTTATTTTTCAACTATGATTTATCATAATTGTTTATGAAAAGTTATTCCATGACCTTCCAACTATTTTAATTTTTCCAGTAAAAAAAAAAAAGGAAAAGAACTATTTTAAATTTTCTCTGATGTTAGATAAAGAATTAAAACGATAAAAAATGAAGATTTTATATTTAAAAAATTAAAAATAAACATTATTGTTAGATTTTTATATTTACTTGAAAATTTTGAAAAAATAATAATAATAATAATATATATCGTGCATTCGTGCATGTAGATGTTAGGAATCAACATTCTTGATTCTTCGCTGTGACGACATTATTGTTGAATACAAATTTGACTAGGAATTTTCCCTTCGACAGGGAGTTGTGTTTTGTCAAATTTTTTGTCTTTTGAATGGAAATGTCTGTTAATTTACATGTGGCACTCATTAAATGGAAAGCCAAATTCAAAGTCAAAACTCAAAAGTAGGGGGTAGATACCATTATACCATTTATTGGCAAGTGCTTCGGGTTCGGAGCCTATAATCCAATGTTTTAGAAAAATTATCAGTTATTATGCTGCTCTTGTTTTTTTGTGGAAATTACCAAAACTAACCCATCTACTTATGGGATTTTCTTTTTTAACCACATGCATACTTTTAATTGTTTTTAACCATGTTTTTGAGAAATTACTCAAATGCCCTCATATAAAAACCTCCCCAAAACCACTGTTTCTCTCTTTCTCCTTCTCTCTCCTCTGCTCTCTCTCCCGGTCATCTCTCTCTTTCTCCTCTCCATCCCGTCGCCGGAATCGTCACCCAACGCCGGAGTCATCGCCAAACAGCCGTCGGACGTCGCCTGGACCAGCGACAGTCACGAACCAGCGGCGCACGAACGCCTGGTCATCGCACGAACCAGCGCCGCTGGTTCGTGAGACGACCAGGCGTTCGTGCGCCGCTGGTCGTGATCGTCGCTGGTCTAGGCGACGTCCGATGGCTGTTCGGCGACGACTCCAGCGTTGGGCGACGATTCCGACGACGTGATCTGCAATAAAAAGGAGAAATCAAAAAAACCTAAACCTAATTTGAATCTGAGGAAGAAGAAAAGGAAGAAGAAAGAGGGGAAAAAAAACCTAAGCCAAATTTCAATTTAGTCCAGATTTCAAGTTTGAATATTTCTATTTTAAGCATGATTTCAAGTTTGAATATTTCCATTTAGGCATGATTTCAAGTTTGTGTATTTCAATTTAGTCGTGATTTCAAGTTTGTTTTGAGGTTTAAAAAACACTATTTTCAGGGGTACTCTAGTAATTTATGGTACTAAACTGAATTTTTTTTAAAAAAAGTGGTTATTAACAATTAAAAATTCAAAAGTGGTTAAAAACAAAAGTATGATAAGCGTTATGGCTACTTATGGTTTTCTCTCTGTTTTTTTTACAATACCTATTACTTCGGGGCTAGATATTTTTTTGAAAGTTTTCGCCATTGATAGGATTCGAGCCACTGACATGAGAGTCATTTACCCAAACCCTAAGCTCGTCCATCTAACAGCTGAGCTACGTCCCTATTGGCAGTTATTATGCTGCTCTAATTGTTGGTTTGAAAATACAATTTTAAAATGAAAATTTAAACAATAAATTATAGTTCTAATATTGTAAAATTGAATTTCAAAATCTATTATACAATAAAGAATTTCCACATCTGTGTGAAGAAAGTTACAAAATATGCAAATCAAATGTAAGAATTAAACCACACTTAAACATTGATACTAATGGTAGACGACGACATCATTTAAACATAAAATAAAAAAAATCGAAATAAACTGAAAGCCTCGAGTTTGTTCAAATTGAAGGAGAAATACGAAAGCCTGCAGTTCTATTTTTAATGGAGGCTTTCGGTTTCAACTTAGAGGTCTCTTTTTAATAGAGGAATTCCAATTTCTATCTAGCTGAATAAAACATATATATATATAAAAAAAAAAGAATAATTAAAAAAAAAAAATGGATGTGACATGTTATAGAATAAAAAGCGTGTGCTAAAAGTGGGTATTCAATTTACAATTTGATCTAGGTTTAATAAGCTTGGACTATAGACTGGGCTGAACCATTCAATTTTATTATAATAAAAAACACCAACCCAAGATGTTTGATTCGGTTTGATTCAACAGTGTAGGGGTTTTTTGTGCGGTTCTATCCGCATACACCTGACATATCACATATAATGGTGTTAGTTGTTTTTTTTTTTTTTTTTTCCTTAAAAATAAAATAAAATAAAACCTATTATACAATAGTTATAAATTTTGTTAGATAAACTATTAAACTAAGAGCACCTCCAATTGCATACTAAAACAGTTTCTCTTTCATAGGCACACAATATAGATATATTTATAGTATACTAATACATATCACCACACTTTTACCTTGTAAGAAACACAACTTCAATCGTAATAATACACGGGTTTTTCTCTGGTAGACATATAACTATTAGCATACTTATAGCACACGTATCCACCTCATCACTTGTTGCCAGAAAAAGCAGTTCACTTGGGTTAAATAATGTTTATATGGCAACAAGTGATGAAGTGTATAAGTGTGCTATAAGTATGCTCATAATTATATGCCTACCAGAGAAAAACTCAATAATACACATGGTAAAAGTGTAATGATGTGTATTAGTATATTATAAATATGTCTATATTGTATGCTTACTAGAGAAAAATTGCATATTAAAAATCGTTGATATGGTAACAATATCAAGAGACTTACTAATACACATGGTAAAAGTGTAATGATGTGTATTAGTATATTATAAATATGTCTATATTGTATGCTTACTAGAGAAAAATTGCATATTAAAAATCGTTGATATGGTAACAATATCAAGAGACTTACTTTCGATATGATATAAAGATAGACTTGATAGACAATCAACTTAAAATTTAGTTTCCATTGTTTATGTTTAAAACATTTATTTTTAATGACTTGTCCATTTTTTTTTTTTCATTTTTCATTTTTATTTTATTTCCTTACCAAAAATAGATGAAAAATTAATGTCAATTTTAAATACTTGCTGAGTCAACTGAAAAAATAATTATGCAATAGACCGTCTGAAAGTAGACAGTCATATTGACCATGTATAATTTTTTTTGTTATATCAGTAATTTTTTAAATAGACTATCTATTTATCCTATTTAATTTTTTTTTTTTTTTCCACAAGCAACGCTAGAATGCTCTAATAAAACTGAAGTTGGAAACACTTTCAACTATTAATCGATAACATAAAAGATCTATGTTTATTAAAATGGTGGGTAGGATAATGCGTATTGCGTAGTCAATTAGTCATTATTGGGGTCAACTAAATAATTATTGCAAAGATTGTTGTTTTTTTTCTGTTTGCTTAAAAAAAAAAAAAAAAATTGTATCCTCTGTTTGGGATACAGTAATTGAATGAGTCCGAATACTAAAGTCTTAATGACATTGTTTATTTATTATCTCTAAAATGTTTGAATATTATTGTTGGTTTATAATTGTAAAAAAAAAAAAATGCCAAACATCTTAACTCTAATTTAGTGTTGCAAAAGTCCTCGACTTGGGTTGACTAGTCTCCGTCTAGGAGCTAGTCGGTGACCAAACGCCTGATTTGGTCAAAATTGGCTAAGTTAGGTAGAAATCCGCCTTATCGCCAAATAGGCCACTTAGTCACCGACTAGGCCCCTAGTCAGTCAACCCGACTTTGACCGATGTTCTTTATTTTATTTTATTTTTTTAAATTCGAAACCCTCAAAACGACGTCGTTTTGGGGATTTAAAAAAAAAAAAAAAAAAACCCTCAAATCACAATTCAATGAATTCATTCGACAAAATCACAAAACAGCTCAAACAGTGAAACACTCTCAAACAACTCGTCGCCGATTGATTTCTCTCGTCGCCGTCGACTTCTTCTGTCAATCCTCGCTGTCGCCATTTGCTGGCCAGCCGTCACAACTCTTTGTTCGCTTGTTGTCATCTTCAATTCATGAGGTGAGGTTTTAGGGTTTGAAATTTGAATAATTAATTGTTAATAAAATTTAGGATTAAAAACAGTTCAACAGTTGTATTACCAGTAAAGGGAGATTTTGAATCTTTTTCCCTTATAGAGAATGTCATTTGCAACATTCTTCTTTGCTGAAGAAAATTATTGTTGAGCCTGTTGGATTTTGTTCATTTTTATTCTCTCAAATGTGGCTTTCTTGTTCCATTCCTTGAATTCTTGAATTGAATTTCCATTGTAGTACCTGAATTACATTAAAATGCTTTTGATGCATTATGAGTTACTAAACTTGCCACGTTTAATTTGAAAATGGATATACTTTCCTGCACCCATTGGCCACTGCTTACAACCCTACAAGATAATAAATTGAGATGAGTATTCATCATGAATTTATTCTCATCATATCTGTTGGATTTTGTTTAGTACTTTATGGATTTTGATTCTCAATAGTCAATATTGAGTGTGTTATTTTTTATTTTATTTTATTTTTTTAATTTGATTTTCAATTTTAGGTTCAATATATATATGAAATTATTTGAAATATTTTGATATTTATTCGATTACAAGAAAAAAAGTTTTTTTTATAAAAAAAATCCGGCCAGCAGCCGACTTATCGTCCGTCGGCCAACGGCCAACTTCCAGCCATCCACCTAGTCCCCAATTAATCCCCCTAGGAGCTAGGTGGTGCATCGCCGCCCAACTAGCGCCTAGCGACTTTAACAACACTATCTTCTCTCTCTTATTATTTTTTAAATATTTTTAAGTTGATCGTTCTCTTTCTTACAATTTAAGACAAAATAAATTTATTTATATTTTAAATTCAAAAAATATTAAAATATTAATAACTAGCTATAATAGAAAGGATGATTGGAGTGACCTCATGAAAAGTTGCTAGCTAAAATAGGTAATAGGTTAAAAGAAAGAAATTTGTAAAATATAAAATTATGATAAAATTAGAAATATGTTATCTTTGAGAGGATAATCTTGGAAGAAAATATATGAAATGCAATCTAATGATTTTCAATTAAGTTAAAAGTTAAGACTTTTTACTTTTTATTTTAAGTTGTTTTTTTTAATTATATATTTTTAAATTGTTTGACCATTTAAAAAAAAAAAAAAGAAGAACAAATTAAACAACTTAATAATTTCAATTCATACCCATTAAGTTTTAAGAGTAAAAAAAATGTGGAAAAGATGTACACTATTATATATGCTAAGAGGTGACGTAAATTTTTTTTGTTTTATATATATATATATAATATGAGATTTTAAACATATTACATATTAATAAGTAATAACTTATTGTTTACGGTTTACTTCTAACTAGATTGCATCCCACATGATGTGTGGGAATTATAAAATGTAACGCAACAATAATTTAAATAGTTTTTTTTTTTTTTTTTTTTTTTTTTGACAATATCTATTAATCCGAGACCAAGTATTTTTTTGAAAACTTCCGCTGACCTGAGAGTCATTTGCCCAAGCCCCAAGTTCGTTCATCTACCAGCTGAGCTACGTCCCTATTGGCCAATAATTTAAATAGTCATGATTTATCTTATTAGTCTAAGATATTAAATGCACTGGTGATGAAAAACAATCATGAGGCATTTCTCTAGATTTATTTCTTTGACATCTCTAACATAAAAATAATTAATGGTTAGGTCAAGCCTTCTCATATGGTATATTGAGGCTCTATGATAATTTATTATTCATCAAGCATTAAAGGAAAAATATATGATCTAATAATAGTAATAATTCTCATTAAATTAGATACAGTAAAAAAAAAAAAAAAAATCTCATTAAATCTATAAAATCAACCATTAATTGAAAAAAAAAATGAAGAGTTGAAGAATATAAAACTGAAAGGTTGAATATAATTTTTTTTAAAAACTAATTAATGGTCAAGCCTTCTCATGCCGACACGTGGCATGTTAGGCTCTAAAATAAGATAAAATAATGACAGAATTTCACATAAGTCCTACATTTTTGATGATTTGTCACCTTTATAAATGTCTTTCTAAATTCATCACTTTAGTCCTTACTTTTTCCAAAACTCATCACTTTAGTCCATTTGACCAAATATGTGAAAGTCAACTATTTTAAAACTCGTGAAAGTACATTTTTACCCCTATTACTATTTAATTTAGCTAAAATAATTATCTTAACTTTAAATTAAAATGAAAAACAATAAATTCTCAATAATAAAATCTTAAATAAATATATTACAAAAAAAGCTTAAATAAATAATTAAAAAATCCATTAATTTTTTCTTATTTTGTATATTTTTCATAATGGATTTTTATTTAGTTAAAATGATTATCTTAGCTTTAAATTAAATTGAAAAACAAGAAAATTCTCAATAATAAAATCTTAAATAATAGAATACAAAAAAAAAAATGAAAAAAAAATCATTTAAAGCTAAGATAGTCATTTTAGCGAAATTAATATCAATTATGACAAAAATACCAACAAAAAAATTAATGGATTTTATTATTATTATTTATTTAAGATTGTTTTGTAATATATTTACTTAAGATTTTATTATTGAGAATTTTATTATTTTTTATTTTAATTTAAAGCTAATATAATCATTTTAGCTAAATTAAATAGTAATAAAGGCAAAAGTGTACTTTCACAGGTTTTAAAATAGTTGACTTTCACATATTTGGTCAAATGGACTAAAGTGATGAATTTGGAAAGACATTTATAAAAATGACAAATCACCAAAAAGGTAGGACTTATGTGAAATTCTGCCTAAAATAATTAATAGTATAGAAAAATCAAGAGCCAATCTCATAATTAATGGGACAATGAATAGAATGAAGAGTCAATTCCATAACTAATGATATAATTAATAAATTTTTTTAATGAACCAAAAATAAAATAAAATAACTTACCAAATATTATATATATATATATATATATATATATAGTTAAATAATTAACAATAATTAAATAATAATAATTAATACGAATTTATGGCTTGTCTTTTAATCTTACCAAATAATGGAATACTTCGAAAAATAAAAAATACATAATATTTAAAAATCAATTTATTCATTATCTCATTAATTATGAGATTGCCTTTTGATTACCTATAGACAGTCTTTCTATTATCAGTTCGAACTGACAATAAATATATGAGGATGAAGAATGTGGACCACAGATTATGGAGAAGTTTTGACAAGTGCATACACTTTGAGTCAAAGTATGTGAATCTAGTGGTCCACATTCTTCGTCCTGATATATTTATTATCAGTTCGAACTGATAATAGAAAATCCGTTCCTATAGATATGTGATTTATGAAAAAAGATTATATTATTAAAAGTTATTACACTTAATAACTACTTAATAGCTTTGGTAAAATAAATAAATAAATAAATAAGGAATGTATGGCTTGTCTTTTAACCTTACCAAATAATGTAATACTTCAAATAATAATAATAATAATAATAATAATAATTAAAAATCAATTATGATATTGGTTTAGAGAATTTATTCACTATTCCATTAATTACGGGATTGCCTCTTGATTATCTATTGATATATGAAAAAAAAAACATTACTTACAATTATTAATAACTACTTAATAGCAAAAGTTTTATTGCTCTTTGAGACTCCATTATACTAAATTTTCTAAATATAGATATAATATTATATTATTCATCAAGCATTAAAGGAAAAATATAAGATTAAATAATAATAACAATTCTCATTAAATCTAGAAAATCAACTGTGAATTGAAAAAATGAAGGGTTGAATATAATTTTTAAAATATTAATTAATGGTCAAACATTCTGATGTTGACACATGGCATGTTGAGACTCTATGATAATATATTATTCATCAAATATTAAAGGAAAAATATAAGATTTATTGATAGTTATAATTTTCATTAAATTTAGAAAATCAACTGTAAGTTGAAAAAAAATGAAGAGTTGAATATAAAATTGAAGGGTTGAATATAATTTTTTTTTTAAAAACTCATTAATCGTCAAGCATTCTTATACCGACACATGGCATGTTGAGGCTCTATTATAAGATATTATATAGATATTTTAATTTGTTTTATAAAATATTTATTTATTACCATTTATAATAATAATTAAAATTCAAAAACATTTATTTTTAGAAATAATCATATTGTATTTAATGCATATTTAATACATTCTAAACACTTAAAAACAAAACAAAACTAAAAAGGTATATATAGATATAGAGGAGTAATTTTTGTAATTAATATCTAGCTTATAATCTATAATTTGGGGAATATAATAATAAAATAAATATACCAAATAATTGATAAAATTTTAGGGTCTTGACTTTTGAAATTATTGCATCAAAGATGAGCCAAAATGGTTTTTCATAGAGATAACCCTAAGAAATTAACAGTCGTTATGGAAGAATCTATCAAGTTACCAAGTCTGAATTATAAGAATTCCAAAACACCCTTGCATTATATTAAATAAAAACACAAAAAAAAAAAAAAAAAAAAAAGATGGAGGATGCATAAAAATGCAGTAAAAGGAACACAATAAAATCGATCTAAATTTTTTTGATATAAATCGATCTCCTTATCCTCTCACATTCACGGAAAACTCCAAAGAACAAAACACCCATAACCAATCCCTTATTTACAATAAGCTCGACGCTAGAATTGACCGATGTCGTTAATATGACAATATTTGCGTATTCGTATCATAAAAGCTTGTTTTTGTGAACTTATTGGCACTCAAGAGAACAAAAACCTTTTCTGATAGTGGTAACTTGACCATAATTGATCCCAAAAAGCTGAATCCTCGTCGAAAACCATAATCTGCAAATCAACACGCAAAGACAAAAGTTAATTTACACAATATAATATAACAATATTAGAAATGCAAATTTTGTAAAGAAGGGAGAAAAAGGTACCTAATAATGAAAAAAAAAAAAAAAAAAAAAAAGAGGAGAAAAACATGGATTGCAACGCTTTTCCTTAAAAATGTTGCAATGAATTGATAGAGTGAGAAAGAGAAATAGAATAGACCTTAAGAATGTTGAAATGAATCAAATAATTGGGGTAGTGGGCTATATATGGAAAAATATCAGAGAGGAACAAAAGATTGTAACGAATTCTTTTTGGGACTCTTCATATTACCATATATAAGTATATAACAAATTAACAATATATATTATTTGTCAAAAAAATAATAATACATATTAAATAGGGTGGTTCATATTATGTAAGGAAGATGAACCAATAAGAGAGAATTTAATGTCAAAACTCCCTTAATTATTAGATAGATCATAGATGTTATGAGTTTATGATGAGAAGTGCAAAACTCGCTCCCTCACGACGACACGTGGTGCTGTAAGGGTCTATATAGATATGAATTTAATGTCAAAGTTCCCTAAACAATCGAAAAAGAAAACCAATGCATGAAGTAATAAATTTGTAAGCATGCATGAATTTGCATTTAATAATGATGGATGCATACATCCTTCAAAATTGAATGAATTTGATATTACTATCATGTTAAATAGGAAAATTTGACGGTTATCATGAGAGACTAAAGGACTCCGATAGCCATGTATGCATTCTTTAACCTTGAATGAATTAATTTAAATTGGATATTATTATTCTATTAATTAGAGAGATTTGACAGGTTATTAGTGAGAGCGAATAGTCTATGAGAAAATCAATGAAGAAGAATTAATGGACCAATGAATTTAATGCCACAAATTCTTATTAGTAATTAATATAGCCAAAACTCCTCCTATTGAAACTTAATAATTAATAAAAATTTAATGATAAAGCCTTTACACGACGACACGTGTCAATATGAGGTTCCATTTTACTATATTATATAGTTTGTATTTAATATTGTTCTTTATCATTTTAAAAGAAGAAGAAAGAATTGTTTACTTAGGTTTTGAAAATTTAAAAAAGAGTGAGAGAATGCAAGACAATATGTGAGAAGAAAAAAAAAAAAAAAACCAACAAATGTCTGATAGATCTATCAAACAAATAAATCCAAGAGTAGAAAACCAATGCAACATCTGAATGTCATGATGTTTGAAAGTAATCGATCTATTGTAACTAATCCATTAGATGACAACTTAAATTAATTAAACTTTGTTAATTTATAAATTGATACGCAAATTAAGCTGCCAAAAGTTAGTATTCAAGTTCTAATTGTATATATGATCCATCTGTTTGTAAGATTAATTCAGTCTGTTAATGCAATTCTATCAAAAAGAATATTCAGATCAGTAATTTTTTTCTTTGAGCAACAAGAAACTGGAATATTTTCAAAGGGATTATTCAGAAAATTCAAATAAATTGACACGTTAGAAAATTCAGCTAAAATCCATTCCACACATCATACATTAAGTCAAAAAAGCACTAAAATTAAATTCAAGTTTGAATTCAAATGTAGAGGTTGCCACCATTACTATAGTACAAAAACTTAACTTCAAAAAAAAAAAAGCGAAAGTTTTTGTTCCGCCGACAAACTGTCATATTCTGCTTTTATTTTTTTATTTTTGACTTGGAAGTTGGATCGTATTCTACTTTTATGAATCTGAATTTCACAAGTAAAATACCCATGAATTTATGAATTTAGATATTTGGCTGATCTGATTTTTTCCTAACCTCATATAATCTCATGACACGTAAACATTGTAATAAATAGGTAGTTAAAATGTGATTGGTTTTTATAACTACTTTATCAATAACCAATTACATGATTTAAAAAGTCAGAAAAAAGATCAGATTAGCAAAGGATCCAAATCCCACATTTGTATACCCAACCTTCGCTTTTCATCGGTTTATTACTCTACATCTAGAAAAAAGGACTTTGATGTATTTTTTATTTATTTAAATTATATTTTGTGATACAAGATTAAATATGATCCAATTACAAATGCAACTTTTCCAACTTAGATTCTTGCCAACAGCAGTCATTCTTTTGTTTAATTTTAGTTTTTATAAACCACGCGCGGTGTAATGATTCGAACCTGAGACATTACCGGACTGAATGAGTGACATTACCATTAAGGGTGGAGCCAAAAATTTAAGTGATTTTATAATAATTTTTTTTTTTTTTTTTTTTTTAAAGTGATTTTAAAGTCCCTCTATCAACCTCTATTCATTAAGAAAAATTTATATGGGACGGTATGTGACAATGAGATCGTCCAATGAAAGTGTACTATATAGTACTTAAAAATATATTTGTATGTTCCTAATGTAAATAACACACTTTTATTGGATGTCTCATCACGTAGCAGTGAGACTATCTCACATGATGTCAGTGATGAAAGTGAAATACAAAGTTGTGTTTTATGAGAAAATGTAGGTGAGACGGTTTTAACATGTAGCGGTGAAACCCTCCAATGAAAATGGGATGTATATGATCAATTTGCGTTCGAAACATAAATGACGTCAATTGTCTTATATGTCTCATTTTTATTGAACGGTCTTACCAAGACCGTCACACATGAGTTTTTCTCACGTTTTATGTTGCTCCACGTGGAGTTGACCAATGAGAAAGTGTATTACTAGGAAAAGAATAAATGAGAGCAGAAAAGAAAAAAACAAAATACAAGCATATTTAATTGATGTTTAATTTTCCTGGCATACTCAGCAAGTTAGCAGTCAATATATACACATCTTCTTTGAATCCATATATCATTAAATAATAAGCCGCCTGATATATCTCTACCATCTTAGCTCAGAAAAATAAACAATCCTTTCTGCTCTCTAGCTTCTTCACCAATTCACTCTCTTTCAATATGGATCATGATCATCAAATCGAAATCCCTCCATATTTTATCTGTCCCATATCTCTTCAAATCATGAAAGACCCTGTAATAACAATTACAGGCATTTCATATGATCGTGAAAGCATCGAGCGGTGGTTGAAGATGGCCAAGGACATTACATGTCCGGTAACCAAGCAGCCTCTGCCAAAAAACTGTGAATTGACTTCCAATCACACCCTACGCCGCTTGATCCAATCATGGTGCACCCAGAATGCAACCAACGGTGTCGAAAGAATCCCCACACCGAAATCTCCTCTAGACAGAAATCATCTTCTTAAACTTGTTCGTGGTCTTCAAGTTGTTGATGATGATCGTTTGTGTATAAGTAGTTTGAAGAAAATGGAAGCTCTAGCTATGGAGAATGAAATGAACAGGAAATTCATGGAAGATATAGCTGTGGTTGAGGCCATGGTTTTGTTGATTATAAGATGTTACAGAGACGGGAAAACGATTGGTCTTGAAGAAGCTTTGAGAATTCTTTCGCTCGTTTGGACTCCATCAACTCAAACTAAGGCTCTCATCAATGAAAATCATGATTTCATCAACTCGTTGACATGGGTTTTGCGATGTGGAAGCGATAACCAATCAGCTTATTTGAAGAACACTGCAATTCTAGTCTTGAAAAGGGTCTTCGAAATCGCAAGCACAAGGCTGTTAGAGTGTCTGAATCTTGAATTCTTCAAGGATATTGTACAGCTATTGAGAAAGAACAAGAACATCTCTCAACAAGCTACGAAATCGGCCTTGCAAGTTTTGATAGAATCAATTCCATGGGGAAGAAACAGAATGAAAATGGTGGAAGCTAATGCAGTATTCGAGCTCATCGAGCTAGAACTAGCTGGAGAGCCTGAAAAGAAGATCACGGAGCTCATCTTTAATCTTTTGGCAGAGCTTTGTTCGTGTGCGGACGGAAGATACAAGTTTCTAAGCCACTCAGGCTCCATAGCTATGGTTTGCAAGAGGATTCTTAGGGTTTCTCCGGCCACAGATGATCGAGGGGTCCATATATTGTCATCGATATCAAGATTTTCGGCAACGAATGAGGTTGTTTTGGAGATGTTGAGAGTTGGGGCTGTGACAAAGATTTGCATGGTGGCTCAAGCAGATTGTGAAAATTATTTGAAAGAGAAAGCAAAAGGGATTCTTAGGTTGCATTCTATTGCATGGAATAATTCTCCTTGCATTGAAATTTATTTGTTAACCAGGTACCATAGATAAGATATATACATGTAACTTATGCAGGAAATTAATTACATCTTCAATTTTGTTTGCTTTTTGTTTGGTGAAATTATAAACTTCTTTTTTTATAGGAATCGAAAAAAATGTTGATAGCTTGTCATTTAAAAAAAATATATATAATAATTTGAGTTTTAGAGGAAGGAGAACAGACTCAAACCTACAACTTCATGGTGTAAGTGTGTAGGTTCGAGTGGCAAACCACTGAGTCAATCTCATCTTGTCTAGAGATGGACATTTCCCCCATTTGGGGGCAAACTTTTTCCCCAAATGGGGTTTGGGGGTGGGGTGGGGGTGGGATAACTTCCCTCACAATCCCACCCCCATTGCCCCATTTTCTAAATGGGGATAGAGGTGGGGTGGGGCCCCATTTCCCCCAAAAATATATATATACGGTCATGTTCATATCAGTGTGCATTGATATAAATATATGAGGATATTGAATGTGAACTACTCATTATGGAGAAGTTTTGACAAGTGTATACACACTAAGTCAAAGCATGGAAAATGAGTGGCTCACATTCAATGTCCTCATATATTTACATCAGTGCGCATTGACTTGAATATATATATATATATATATATATATATATATATTAATTTTATTTTCTCTTAAAAAAAATGGCAGAATTTCACATAAGTCCCACTTTTTTGGCGATTTGTCACCTTTATAAATGTCTTTCTATATTCATCACTTTAGTCCCTATTTTTTCCAAAACTCATCACTTTAGTCCATTTAACCAATATTTGAAAATCAACTATTTTAAAACTTGTGAAAGTACATTTTTTTCCCTTATTAGTATTTAATTTAGCTAAAATGATTATCTTAACTTTAAATTAAAATGAAAAACAATAAAATTCTGAATAATAAAATCTTAAATAAATAGATTACAAAAAAAATCTTAAATAAATAATAAAAAAAAATCCATTAATTTTTTCTTATTTTGTATTTTTTTTTTTTACATAATGGATTTTTATTTAGCTAAAATAATTATCTTAGCTTTAAATTAAAATGAAAAACAATAAAATTCTCAATAATAAAATCTTAAATTAATATATTACAAAAAGAAATTATGAAAAATAATCATTTAACGCTAAAATAATTATTTTAGCTAAATAAATATCCATTATGAAAAAAAAAAATACAAAATAAGAAAAAATTAATGGATTTTATTATTATTATTTATTAAGATTTTATTATTGAGAAAAAAAAATCTTTTTAATTTAAAGCTAAGATAACCATTTTAGCTAAATTAAAGAGTAATAAGGGCAAAAGTGTACTTTAAATGTTTTAAAATAGTTGACTTTCAAATATTTAGTCAAATGGACTAAAGTGACGAGTTTTGGAAAAAAAAAAAAAAATAAGGACTAAAGTGATGAATATGGAAAGACAAAAAGGTGACAAATCACCAAAAAAAATGGGACTTTTGTGAAATTCTGTAAAAAATAAAAAAAAAATTAACTCTATTTCTCGATCACCCACTAACCCAAGTCCAAAAATTAAATGACACTTTTTAGAGGTGGCATTGTAAGACTATCACTCTTTTAATAAGTTATGTTTAGAAGGCACCAAAAATGGGCTTTTTCCAAAAATGCCCCCACATTACTTCCACATCAGCAATTTTGAATTTACTTTTTTTCATTCTTTAGTTTTTCTTTTCAGTTTACAGTGAGAGACTTGTGAGTAGAGTGAGAAAGTTTCGTTCAAATATCAGTGAACAGGTGAACGGTGATGGTGACTGCGACGGTGATGGTGACTACGACGGTGACAGTGACTGCGACGGCGACGATGGACCACCAACAAGATTACGGTGACATCGACGACGTAGAACACGACCAACGAGTGTAGCGAGTAAGTCTGAATTTTTTTCCCAACAAGTCTCGGAACACAATACAAAAGTCTCAAAAAGTATACAAAAGTCTCATAAAAGCATTCAAAAGTATCGAAAAGCATTCAAAAGTTTCGAATAAAAGTCTCGGAAGGTTTATGAAATGTCTCGGAAAGCATTAAAAAGTCTTGGATAAAAATCTTGGAAGGTTTATGAAAAGTCTCGGAAACTAACCAAGTCTCAAAAACTAAGTTACTGTTCATTCTATTCCCCACTCGAAAATCCCAACCCTCAACAACTTTAACAATGGAAGATTCAAAACCAAAACAACATAGGAAATGAGCTCGACCCCCGAGTGCATCAGCGTAGCTCTACTAAACTAATCCAATGAAGATGCATTGATAATGTTATGAAGTTGGTTTTGTTTGAGTTGGGAATAAATATACAGAGCACGCGTACGTCGCCGTTGATGACAGCGACCAAACACAATAGCAACTTTTGATTTCTTTGAAAAAACGAAGTATGTAACTTTCTCTGAAAACGAAGGGTTTCGAATTGGGGATTCACTGTTGGAGAAGATGAACATAACAGAAACAGAGGAGCACAGAATAACAACCCAGAAGTCTCGAAAAGCAATCACAAAGTCTCGGAACACAAACACAAAGTCTCGAAATGTTGGGATTTATGCCCTAAAGCTTGTAATTTGTAAATGTTATAAATCCATTAATAAAAGAAGTAGTTTTTCATTCAATAAATATGACTCATATGCTTATATCATATGTGCTAAACATCGAAGATTGCTAGATGTAATCTCAAACTAAGTATATGAATATCATATGTAGAGGAATTCGATTTGAGACGTGCAATCTAAAGAGTTCGTAAAGAGCAAATAAAGCTGGGTACTTTATTTATGGTTAATCTATAGCTGCGGTCTATTCCGTAATGTATGGTAGTCTTATCCTAGACTACTCATATGGTGATATGAGAATGCAGACACCTTATATGATGTGATTATATAGAACTGGGCCACGATTTATATGAATCAATCACCAAGATTCGTTTCATGAAGAGATTCATATATATCGACAAATGGTGGTTGTATATGGGTGATCTAAATCCTAAGTGTCTTATTGACTCCTTCAAGTTAGATCGTGTTTCATGACATACCATAGGTGAGATCGAAGTAGCATTCCTGACCAATAACTCCGTATCTTGGAATCACGGTTTGGCTTGTGGTTAGGAAAGTATGCACACAATAGAGGAATCTACTCTTTCTTGTGAGAAGTAGAGAAGTAGTTCCCTTAAGGGTTGATTCGGGACTTGAACGATTAAGAGCGCTCTCCTTTTTCCGTAAAGGAATGAAGGATATAATTGTTCATTAGAGAATCAATGGTACGTAAAGGAAAAAATATAATTAGAGAGGTATAACGGACTTTATGACCTAGCTCTAATTATGAACTACTTGTGGAGGATCATACCATATGTAATAGCTATATCGATGGACACTAACATTTTGGTTTGTGTAAAACATCTACAGTTACGAGAATGCAACCTTGGGTTTTTAGTGGAGTAACTCCGAGGTTAATAATCATGAAATATTAATTAAAGAGTTTAATTAATTATTTCTAAGTATTATTGGAGCTCATAATTGTGGGTCCATTAATAATTGAGAATTATTAATTAATTATTTATTAATAGGAAGTTACAAGTTTGAACCATGACTAAAACAAAAGGATTAAAAATAATAAAGATTATTTTAAATCCTAGAGGTCAAAGGTTCAAGTCCTAGTGGTGACCTTAAAAAGGATTTATAATCCTATTTTGACTTGGTCAACTAAACCTTAAGATCCTGGTATATAAGATATACTTATCAGGAAACCAAAAACAACCAAAACCTAATATAGAACAGAGGGTGCGGCAAAGGCAAGAAAGAAAAGGAAAAAAAAAAAAAAAAGGTTTTCGTTCCTCTTGCAAGTGGCCGGTCGAATCCAAGGAAGAGGGCAAAGTGTTGTCTTCCCAATTTTCTATAAACCTCCATCTAGTCTTGACTTCATCCGTGACGTGCCCACACGCAAGTTATCAAATCGCGGGTCATAGCTCGGAGGGTTTGGTTGTAACAAATCGAAAACAAATGAAGGAGAAAGCTTCAAAGGTATTAATCAAATCCCTCCTCATATTCGTGTATACCGAAAAGGTCTAAGATAATTTTAAAACCTATCTTTTTTCCGCTGCGCGACTTACAATTGGTATTACAGCCAATTTTTTGATATACATGAATATATGTTAAGATTGTTTTCTATTTGTTTTCGATATGTATGATATGTGTAGGCGCGATCTAGGGTTGTATGATGTTTATATATATATATATATATATATATATATATTTATAAACATGGTTGATCATTAATTATATGGTATGATGGGTTTAGGTTTATATATATATATATATTGTATTAATTTTCGGTTGTAAATTTTCTTTTGTAAATCAATTTTTTTTTTTTGTAATATATTATTGATATATTGTAATAAGAAGACGATTCGAGAAGATGAAGAAGCCGAGCGTGTGTTGGACACACAAACAGCAGTTGTGCACGCAACAACCAAGCAGCAGCCGCAAGTGGCTGCCGCGCAAGGCACAAGCGGTAGCAGTTGCTTGCGCTTTGTGCATGCGACAACAGCTGCGCGTGCTTCCCTCAAGCAATGGCTGCTGCGTGCGCTTGGTGCAAAGCATAGCTGTTGCACACGTTGTGTGCGGATGATGGGCTACTGCGCGCATTTTGCACAAACATGGTAGCCACGCGTCCTCCACGTGCGACAAGCGCAAGGGCTACGTGTTCGCATATGCATAAGGGTTGTTTTTGGACACCCTGGGCCTCCGATAAGTGTTAGGGTAACACTTGGGCTTTAGAGTTTGATCATGAAATGGATAACTTAATACAAATCAAGTTGGACTTGGTTGAAAGCCCAATAGATGCAAAATATGGACTTGAAGATTATGGGATTACAAGAAGACCAAGGAATGCCTTGGATTATTTTTGTAATTAGAATTATTATTTTTTAAGTTAGATAACTCATCGTACTCAGTCAACTCATATATGCTTTATTTATGAGACGATTAAAGCATTGTCATGCATAGATATGCCATATAGATTAGAAGTGCCTACACTTGCATTATAATATATCATACATGATTAATTAATAGCCTATATATTTATGTTTTTTTTTTAAATATGATTAAAATAGAATATTCACATAATTGGCTATTAAGAATGAGATTAGTTTTAAGGAGTAAAAACTTGGTAATTTTCATTAATTACTGATCATTTTATTAAAGAGGTTAATTAAGTTAGATTAGTAAAGCCCAACTCATTATTAAGATTAATTTGATTAAGGCCTTAATAATAATTGGACCGAATAATGTGGTTTTAGTTTTAATAGTTAAAACTTGGTAATTTTCACATTTAATTCTAGTCTATTTAAAATAGTTTACATAGATTAGAATTCGAATAACACTATAAGAAAAATGGCTTATTGAGATGAAAATCTATAGGGACGCTTTATTTTCGTCCCAATAGGAAGTCTATTGGGACGAATTATATATTTCGTCCCAATAGATATCTATTGGGACGAAAAAAATTCTTCCCTAAAGGTCTTACCACATTGGATAAAATTTGTCCCAATAGGTATATAAGGACGATTTTTTGGCTATTGGGAAAAAATTTCGTCCCAATAAAATGTCTATCGGGATAAGTTTTGTCCAATGTGGTAAGACCATTAAGGACGAATTTTTTTCGTCCCAATAGGATATCTATTGGACGAAATATATAATTTGTCCCAATAGACTACCTATTGGGACGATTTTTTTGCTATTGGGACGAAAAAAAATTGTCCCAATAGCTTTTTTTTTTTTTATTTTTTTTTTTAGTGTTTTCAATTAATCCTCAAAAGACTTAGATGAATGTGAGTGAAGAAAGAAATGTGAAAAAAGTATTAGAAGACAAAGATAAAGAAAATATTACTTTAAGATGAAAGGAGATAAAATGAGGTAAATAATAGAGGTAAAATATATATATTATTTTGATATGTATAATAGTTATTGTATTTATGGTTATGAGTGCATCTTAACCAATTTTTTTTACACAGGATTTGTCACACTTATGTATCCATTAGATTATACTTGTTTGAATGGTCAAGATTTGATGATCATTAATTATCTTAATTGTTTCTCTCTTTCATATTTTTTCTCTTTTCCTAAACATTTTATCTGTTTCTTTCTAGTCATTTATTTCTCTTTTTCCTCTCTTATTACTATTTTTTTTTTTTTTTCATCTTATAACATTTCTTATTTCATCTCTTTTTATATTTTCACTTGTGGCATTCTTTTTTATTTATCGATAGAAATGCTTAAATAAATAAATACATAGTTGATAAAATTTCTTCAAAGTACTGGAATTTTTTTTTTTTTAGATTGGAATTTTTTTGACAAAAGCAAAATACTAGAATTTATGATATAAAATATGTTATCCATTCAAAAATCCAAAAAAAAAAAAAAAAAAAAAACAAAGAACTAATTAATTAATTTTGTTGAAAATTCTTGAATTTTTTTTTTTTTTGAAGTTTTTCCTTAAAGATAGATTAATAATTAAATTACCATATAAATTAGGAAATTATACAATATGGATCATTTTGTTCGTCCAAGTGGTTCTCTATCAAGATGAATTTTGTTTTTGCCAATAAGTTCTTCATAAGGATCAATAACTATTAGTCTTGGTTCCGAATCAAAAATTGAAACCGCTGGTTCTGAATCAAGAACCGAAACCAGGGTCATGTCTAATTCCGAGTACGATTAATGATTGACCCTTTGATTTGACAATATATGATTTAAAAAAAATAGTTTAATTAAATGTTATAATAAACGTTTTTTAATATCAATTTGTTTATCATATAAAAATAAAATTTAAATTAGTGGAATCAAACTACAAATAAAATTTTGATTGAAAAGTAATCGATAAAAATTTAATAACAAGTAGAGGTTATAAATAAAAATTATGCTTTTACTATCACATTCAAAACAATAGAAAGGTGGATAAGGCGTTCCAACTCTCTTGAGTGTGCTAGGTTTGACGCCCTATAATCACAACAATTAAAATTGTGATTTCAACATGGTGAGTCGTGGGTGTGGGGCTAGTGCGTGGTGGGTGGGTGAGTGGGTCATGGGGTGTCATTTGAAGGCAAAAAACCAATTTTATTTATTTATTTTATTTTATTATTTTTTAAATTCATCCCTATAGGATATCTAAAGTGATGAAAATTTATTTAATGGGATGCAATATTTTGTCCCTACAGGTTGTCAAAAGGGACGAACAAAAATCGTCCCTATAGGATATCTAAAGGGAAGAAAATTTATCTAATTTGACGAAATATTTCGTCCCTACAGGTTGTCAAAGGGGACGAACAAAAATCGTCCCTACAAGTAGTCTATTGGGACAAATATTTCGTCCCTATACATTATCAATTGAAACAAACAAAAATCGTCTCTATAGGTAGTTTTAAAGGACGAATTTCAATTTACATCCCAAAGTACTTATTGCGACCCACTTAAGGCGATGTAATTTGAGATGAATAAAATTCATCCCAATAGGTCTATAGGGATGATTTTTGGGCTATTGGGACGAAAAAAAAATCGTCCCAATAGCCTTTTTTTTTTTTTTTTTTTTTTTTTTTTTTTGTAGTGTAATAAATTAGTTTTTAACTGTTAAAAATCCGCTTTATTATTTAATGTTAATAGGATAATATTCTAGTAACATAACTTTAAAAAACTAGATTTTTCTTAGTCGTTTAATCTACGTTTATCTAGGTGCATTAGAAAACCCTAACCGTGAATAGTGAATGGGAGAGGGAATATAACATTATATCCCGCAATCTCCATCATTAGTTCAACACCGTGAGATTAAAGTGGGGCCTAGAGATGGCTTTGTTTTCGTCCTCCCTAAGGAAGGTCTCCATAAGAGTCAATACTAAGGTTAACTTCCTAACGGATAGGATTTCTGAATGTATTTTGGGATTGACTGACCCTAAGGTAGCAACTCTCACTTAAGTTCATGAGATCTGAAATGATGGGTACGATTACACTCACAAGGATTTAAATTAAATGGTTAATTAAAATCCTGACTAAAATAAACGATGGTTAAATAATATAAGAATAAAGAGTTATTCTGATGTATCTTTTAATTGAGAATGTCTCGATCCAACATGCAAGTACTTGACCGACCCTAAGGTGGCACTTGCTTGTGGTACGTTGGATTGTCGTGGCATAGTAACATTTTTAGGGATTTTTTCTTGTTCATTAAACATGTTCATGCATCATGTTTAATTATATGCCGAATTTTATTTTACATATTATTTGAATGTATGAATAAATGAATTTGTATTTATGTTTATTTCAGCAATGTCTTCTACTTTACTTTAAATTCTTGCGAATGAGAAATTAACTAGGGAAAAATTTACAAAATGGAAAAACAACATTAATGCAATCTTGGTAACCAAAGACCTAAAATTTATTTCAGATAATTAAAAGGCCCGCATTTATTTGCTAGCTAGCATGATTGGTGTGCTTGTTTCGAAGCACGAAGCAATGACTACATCATATGAGATGATAGAGTCATTGCAGGCTATGTTTGGGCAACCTTCTGAGCAAAAGCGATACGAAGCTGTTCGTTCCGCAATGATTGCTCACATGAAGGAATGAGCATCAGTTCGGGAACATGTCTTAAGCATGATGTCCCATTCCAATACAGTTGTAGTCAATGGTGGGGGTTATAGAAGAGCCTAGCCAAGTGAGCATCATACTGACAACTCTTCCGAAGAGCTTTGATCAGTTCAAAAGCATCTATGGGATGAAGAAGTTGAAGTTCAGTCTGACTTAATGAGCTCACAAATTTTGAGACCATGACAAAGGAAAACAAAGGTAAGACCGATAAGGCAAATGTTGTTGAACCATCTTCTTCTGGATTTAAGAAAAGGAAGAGGTATGCTGGCAAGGCAAAGGCTAAACCCAAGAAGAAACAAGTTCAAAGTAAGAAGAAGAGCATCATAACCGACAAATCAAAAGGAAAGTGTTTCCATTGCGACAAGGTTGGTTATTGGAAGAGAAACTGGCCGCAGTACCTCGAGGAGCTCTCTAAGAAGAATAAAGTGAAAGGTAAATCAGATTTACTTGTCATTGAATCCTGTTTAGTGGAAGATTATTCTTCACCTTGGATAGTAAATTCAGAGGCCACTAACTATGTTTGTTCTTCTTTGCTGTGGATTGATTCTTGGACGTAGCTAGAGAAGAGGGCCTTTTCAATGCGTGTTGGATCAGGGGATGTCGTTTCAAATTATACAGCAGGAGCAATTAGACTAGCTTTTAATAGTTGTTTTCTTTTATTATACAATGTTTATTGCATTCCTGGATTTACCAAAAATTTGGTTTCAATATCCAAGATATTAGAACGATTTTATTCAGTTTCTTTTAGTAATAAATCAGTTATTATTTGTAGAAACAGATTGAACATTTATTCCGGTTTGATTGAAAACAATTTGTATATTTTAAGACCGTTAATTCATACATCATTGCTTAACACTGAATTGTTTAAAGTTGAAAAACCTAAAACAAAACTGCAAAAGATTTCTCCACATAATGAAACGTATCTGTGGCATCTAATACTTGGCCACATCAACATTGACAGGATAGATAGACTAGTAAAAGGCAGATCTTTAAGTCAGTTAGAGATCGGCACTTCACCTATCTATGAGTCTTGTTTAGAAGGTAAAATGATTAAGAGACTTTGTAAGTGCCTCACTTTTAGATTGGCTTATTTCATTGACAAAATCGCAATGGGGTTCAAATATGTAAGGGTAGCTTAGGATTGAAGAAATCATCATCAAATGTCAAAGAACCTCATTGTGGACATCAAGAGCTTCAAGGAAGGTAAATTACTTGTCTTGACTCTATGTTGAAGAGATTTAGTTGCACACACTCACTACTCTAGCATGCATGTGTGATTATTGCATTTTGTGTGTATGTATTTCATTATTCACACTTGCACGTTTTTCTTGATTGTGTTGAGTATATGTGCAGTGCGCTGGTCCCTTACCCACGCACACCAGTGTATTGCGCTGGTCGTCATGCGCCGGACCAGCGCAACCTTAGCAAAGGATTGTTGTTGGTCGTGCACTGGTGGTCATCATGTGCAGCTCACCAGTGCAACTTCTACAGAGGTTGTGCGCTGGTGTGTGTGCGCTACTCGACCAGCACAAATGGTGAGAAGCTGAAGCGTTTTTTTCAAAACGACTTCACTTTGCTTGGATCTCATATATATATGCCTTGATAGCCTTTGGTTGTTTTTTTTAGAGCAAAAATTACACATTTTGAGAGCTAAAGAAGTGACTTCAAAGTAAAAGTATCAAGACTTGATTTTTATTACACAAAACACAAACACCCATCATACTTTCATGTTTCATACATCATCTAGCATGTTCTAGATTGATTTCTTATGGGATTTCTTTATTACTCACATGACTTGTAGTTAGAACATTTATTTGCATCTCTTCACATGTTCTTGCTTTACAAGATAGCATTTTTATTACTTGACTAGTTTCAAGATTGCATTTTTATTGTGTTTTATGAGTTGTTTACGATAGCTATTGCATATATGGTTTTATTTGCACATTTAGCTAGTTTATCTCATTGGTTGATTGAGATTGTTTGTTATAGCTATTGTATGTCAGGATTGGTTACCCTTTACATAGCTAAGTTTGTATGCATGTCATATAACTCATGAGCTAATAGTGTTTAACATGTTCTTCCATGCCTGATAAGCTTAATGTTTGACATTGCATTTATGCTTTTGAATATTACACATATTCACTTTAGGTTGTAATCTCTTCTCTTAGAGAGTCAAGTCTTGTATTTGCCATTTGGTAGTTTGCAAGCAAGGAACAGGTTTACTTTTAAGGCCTGCGGGTAGTATTGGTGGTTAGTGCCGTAGGGTTGTTGTAAACAACCATTGCAATTAATAGATTCGAAGTTCATTGTGTGGTGCACATAACAGCCCGTGGTTTTTTCCTTGTTGAAGTTCCCTAAAAGCAAGTGTCATTTAAATTCCTCATTTACACTTGATTTGTATTGACTAGTTTGGG
Source organism: Acer saccharum (assembly GCA_030490815.1). NCBI lineage: Eukaryota > Viridiplantae > Streptophyta > Magnoliopsida > Sapindales > Sapindaceae > Acer > Acer saccharum. The sequence goes on along the minus strand of CM059868.1, from coordinate 42,772,492 downwards.
GTTATTTTTGCATTATTATCTATTCACCTCACCGCCCCCCCCCCCCCCCCCCCCCCCCCCCCCCCCCCCCCCCCCTTAAGATTACTTTAGACTCATTTTATATATATTTTTCAGACGTCTACGGACCTATGATGTTAAAGTTAGGGGTGGTTATGAGTATTTGTCACTTTAGTGATGATTACTAGATACAGATATGTTTACCTAATGCAATGTAAGTCGAAAACATTTGAAAAGTTCAAAGAATTCTGATCTGAGTTAAGAACCATTAGGCCAAAACTATCAAAGCTCTACGATCAAATTGTAGAGGTGAGTATCTTGACCAAGAGTTTGAGGACTACTTGGTTGAGCATGGAATTGTATCCTAACTCACAGCTCCAAGAACACCACAACAGAATGGTGTTGCGAGAAGAGAAAACAAGATCCTGATGGAAATGGTGAGATCTATGATTAGTTTCTTCATTACCAAACTCTTTTTGGGGATGCACTACAAACAGCGGTATACATATTGAATGTAGTGTCATCCAAATCTATTCCTAAGATTCCTTTAGAGTTGGGAATGGTCTAAGCTAGTTTGCGACATTTTCACATATGGGGTGTCCAGTACATTATTGAAGAAAAATGTGAAAGTTGGAACCTCGTCCATAGGTATGCTATTTGTAGGTTATTCAAAAAAGACTAGATGAGGATACTTCTATAGTCCTCAAAGAAACAAAGTGTTTGTATTAACAAACATCATGTTTCTGAGGAAAACTATATGATGAATCATAAGCCTTGAAGTAAGTTCTTGAGGAAAACTATATGAGTGATCATAAACTTTGAAGTAAGATTTTGAAATGAATTAGAACCTAGTTCGAACCAGTGATCAATCAACAAAGTTGTTGACAAAGTTACTGTTCATTACGTCTAATAGTCCTATTTTGACTTGGTCAACTAAACTTAGGATCTTGTCATATAAGATATACTTATCAGGAACAAAACAACCAAAACCTAATACAGAACAGAGGGTGCGGCAAAGGCAAGGAAGAAAGAAAAAAAAATGTTTTTGTTTCCTTTATAGGTGGCCGGCCGAATCCAGGAAGAAGGCAAAGTGTTGTCTTCCCATTTTCTGTAAATCTTTGTCTAATCCTGACTGCATCGTGACATGCCCACATGCATTTATTAGATCGCGGTCTAGATTGGAAGGCTTTGGTGTAACGAATAAAAAACTACGAGAAAAGCTTTAAAGGTATTAATCAAATCCCTTCTCATATTCGTGTATACCGAAAAGGTCCAAGATAATTGTAAAACCTTCTTTTTTCCGCTGTGAGACTTACACGGAACAACCAAACACAAACTCTCAGAACCAATCACAAAGTCTCGGAACACAAATACAAAGTCTCGGAACACAATCCCAAGTCTCAAACACAATCACTAAGTCTTGGAACACTGGGTTGTTGTTCTGTGCTCCTCTGTTTCTATATATTATTGTTTCTCGTGTTAACAATGGAAGATTCAAACCAAAAAATAGGAAATGAGAGAAAGAAGAACATGTCACACATCTCCATCGATGGAGATCCATCTCCATTAATGGAGAACATGTCTCCATGCTGAGGACGAAGATCCCACAGTAAGGTCTCCATCGCCAATGATGGAGATCCTATCTCCATCATCAGCAACGATAGAGACCCAACGGTTCTATCCATGGATGGTGGAGATCAATCTTTCTTTTCCTTCTTAATTCTTTTTAAATGTATTAGGTTGTTGTTATAGGTAAAAAATAGTTGTGAAGGACACGTCATCACCATAAAAGGCCATGCAGCAGAGACCAAGATAAATCACCTCATGGAGTAAAATTTCCAAACGACAACTTACTCGAAAAAGAGTAAGTCGCCGACCGCAAACAAAGACATTTCTCGGGCAGTAATCTTACTCGGCACATACTCGGGCATGATCGCATACTCAGTCAATAAGACAGATCGTCACCAGCATTCATATTCCAAACACAGGACATAATCAGCGACCAGCGTCTCCACGTAAGCAACGTGTGGCTGTCTCAGAGTTCAATAAGGAAACAAATAAATTTCCGCAATAAAGGAGGAGAATCAGAATCAAACTTGGACTCAGCCAAATCAGGAAATATACTACAAGAAGGAAACAGAATCCGTTTAGGATTAGAACACATGCCCAAAACTTGGGCATCACCGTACCAAACCCTAGCGGCAGCATCAAACCCTAATAACAACATATATAAGTACCCCTTTTATACACAAATAGGGGTACGCGAGGAAGCGCTAGAGAGGAGAATTATAGTGCATATTTTTGTAACAATTCTTCATAGTGAATTTGGCTTCGTGCTAAGGCAACACCCGTGGATGTTTCTCCAATCATTGGAGTTTACCGTAATTGCTTGTTATTTCTTCTTGATTTTTAATCGTTCGTTCATAACTATAGCAATTCGAAAATAAATCATTGACTCGATGACCATCAAAATCACCGTCAACAATTGGCGCTAGAAGGAGGTGCACCGAAAATTTGTGAAAACATGGCTGGCGAAGGAGATGGTATCGATTCCAGACAGTCAGGCATGCCAGTAACGAGCTGGAAGATGACACCGCGCTCAATGCCGCGGATGCAACCCTAACGACGCAGACCAGTCAGCCGCCCTAGCTGGTATTCAACGTTTCCCTACAACTAATGAAGAAATCGCGCAACGATTCCGTGCTTCTCTGCAACAACTTATATCAGACGCAGCAGGCATGAATTGACCTTTCCACTACGGAGGGTTTGATGTCGCCTCACAATCTAACCGCCCCAAACCAGCAGGCACAGATTGCATTCTGCAGTAGTGATACCAACGCCTGATACACCCCTAAAGGCAAGATGAGATCCTGCCGGCAGACCAGAGATGTTATCCGAAGAGTGCCGGAGAAGCAGGGAGCATAGAGAGGGGAATGATTCTGACAAAGGGCGATCAGGATCGAATAGCTAGGGATTGAGAATCGCCCTAGGAAACGTATTCACCGAGAGACCGGTCATCATCCTCGGAAGAAACTGAGCAGAATCATCATCGCAACGCCAAAGGGGCACAGTTCGGCTGCATGGCCTAAACCGAGAACGTAGAGAGTTGAATCTGGAGGAAAGGAGCCAAAAAATGACCATAAGTCAGAATTTCAATGCGATAGGGGAACCAAAAGGAGACAGGGACATACTCATACAGTCTGACCCAGAAGTTCAGAATATCGTCGACAAATGGCGTAACGAGCTGTCAGATGATGAATCCGGAAGCCCTTTCACCAATGGAGTCCTGAGGATGCCTTTCCCCAGAGAGATTCAGGATGCCACACATAGCTGTTCAGAAAGATACCGATCCAAAAGAACACGTCCGAGGTATAGGAGCGCTATGGCGCAATACGTCCACAATGATACACTGCTATGTTTGAATTTTCCCCCGACTCTTGGAGATCTAGGCTCTCGGTGGTTTGGTAGCTACCAGCAGCAAGCATAGTAGCTTCGGCGAACTGAGAAAAGCCTTCTCAAGGCAGTTCCTCAGAATGTACACAGAAAAAATCAGTGGCTCACTTATCCCAACTCAAACAAGGAAAAGACGAGTCGCTGAAAGATACTGGGGAGGTTCGGTCAGGAAGTATCTGAGATTGGGAGGCAAATGACGAAGCAATAATTGCCGCGTTCATCAACAACCTTCAGAACGGCTAATTGTCTTTTGACCTCAGAAGAGCCCGACTAACCAGTTATGCCGATATGATGGCATGGCAAGGGGTTACGCCCTGGCTGAGGAGGAGAAATTGCCACAGGAGGCTACTTCGTGCTGGCGGTCGCCTAGAGGGATCTAAACCAAAGACCAACAAAGGCGCCCAAGGCCAAAGGTGACAAACAGAAGAATAAAGCACGGGTGGGATGGACGACGAGCATATACCTAAAACTGATCAACCACGGCAGAGGTTCCAGGGCAGATATACAATCATACCCCATGAAGAAAGATCAAGAGAAATCCTGGCAATCCTAGAAGAGAAGAACATGTCTAAAGAACCGCCTAAGCATCAACATATGCTCGGAGGGCACCACCAAGTATTGCTGTGAGACTAAATATAGCACGGTGTATAAACCTATCTAGATGGGGTGATAGATTTTACGCTTTTTACCCAATTTTTCGTGTTAGTCAAAATTACGAATTTACCCTCAAGATAATATAAACAAGCAAGTGTAATATGGTGCGGAAATTAAATCAACACTTGATTTTTACGTGGAAACCCTCACGGGAAAAACCACATGCTATGTAAGTAAGCCACACTCGAACCTCGAATCCACTAAATGTGCAAATGATTACAAGCCTAATCCCGGAAGTAATCACACACCTACCTAATCCCGGTATGAGTGAACCTAGTCCAATTTGCTTGCGATCTAAGCAACCTAATCCCGGTTGCTACACATAGACTTACTTCTCTTGAAGAGAATACAACCCTAAGTGAATATGTGAAATATCCAAAATGCAACATAGAGCAAGGGAAACCCTATATGCTTACTAAGATGATTAATATTCAATTAAGAACAATCCTAGATATCAAAAACTAAATGACATGTCAAATAGTTAAGCTAATCAATATTAAGCACAAAACCTAATATGCTAGCACAATACAACTTCTCAAACATACATCATACTAATCTCAATTTTGTATCCAAAGCACAAAATAACAATCAAGTAATTAATTGAGATTGCTAGATAAATTAAACACAAAATATGTAAGATATTAGTGAAAAGCTTACCAAGCAAAGTATGATGAAGATTCCATGCTAGATGACATCTAGATGATCTAAGATGATGCTAGATGATGATTGATGATCATGAAAGTGTTTGAGTAATTAAAAATGAGTTCTTTGTGTATTTTTCTTCTCTTGAAAAATCCTAAGTATGAAGCATGAATAAGAACTCTTGTAAGTGACCTAAAATCAAGTTAGCATATATATAGAGGCCATAAGTGAAGTGAGGTCGTTTTGAAAACTCGCCAGAAAGCACTGTGCGCTGGTGGACCTGCGCTGGTGGACCAGCGCAGGACCACGCACAAGCACAATTTTGGCTTGAGCGCTGGACGACAGGCGCTGCCACCAGCGCCAGTCCAGCGGCACACTGGGCGATTGGCGCTGGTGGCCTCGCTGGTCCACACCAGCGCACGACCAGCGGCGCTCCACTGGGCATTTTGCGCCGGTGAGCGGCGCTGGACGACCGGCGCTGGTGGACCAGCGCACAGCCTAATTTTTGTCCCCACAAGCAATCATGCAAGGGGAACAAAAGTAAACTAAGATGCATCCTAAAAGCCTAAATGCTATGATGTTTAACACAAGATGCAATCATAAACAAGCAAGAAGAGTAAATAAGCATTGATGCACAACAAAAAGAAACACAACATACAAAGATTAAACATATGCATGAGTTGTGAGTGTGTGCAACTATCTCTTCAAGACAAGAAGCACTTAGAATATTACCTTTGGTGCTTGTCAATAATGAGGTCTTCAAAGGGCCTAATGCACTAACAACAACATCTAAACTACCCTTACAAAGATCCCCAATGGTTTGATCACGAAATAAGCCAATTAAAAAACGGGAATCCTTACAATCTCCCCCTTTGGCTATTTCGTGACAAAACCATCACTCACATTATCCTCACAAAAATAGAAACTACGGGATTACAATGATATTCTACATTACAAAGAGATAAGAGAATGCAACTTGAAGTCTTCAATCCTCTTGTAGAATAATCAATCCCTGAAAAGAGTTTCTAACATTCCAATTCAAGTAAAGTGTGAGATTAATCATGTGAGAACAATACCAAGCATTTGCATTTTTAGAATTTAGGCACAACATTAGCAAATGTATGCAATGTATGATAAATGCAATGCTCCCCCTCAAAGGGTTACTCCCCCTCAATGTTTTCTCCCCAAAGTGCACAATAGCTTCTATATTTTGCAACTCCCCTTACATATCCTACTCCCCCTTTTTGTCATGATATAGGCAAAGGAGTAGTCCCCAACCGGGTCACTCATAGCAACGAGAGATAGAAGCATGCAAGATATGCATATACATATAAGTCACTTATGCACTTCAATTAATTTGAGAGAAACAAGGAGATTTATTTGAGAAAATGTGTGAATCCAACATGCTTTGCATACAAGACATATAGCATTCAAGTCCAAAACAATGGTATTTGGCAAAGCAAATGACAAAGGTTTCTAATTGAATTCAAACCAATTTCACCAATGTCATGGGAAAAGCAAGGATATAGAGATTATTGATTTCAATTTAAGAGTAACTATATCCAACTTTATAAGCGAAACATGGCATGAGCGACTTTGCACCCTATTTGATTTTTCCGGATAAGATATCCGTATGATAGTAACCATGTTCAACTAATAAAGAAAGAGAGACATTTGGAATGTAAATTCCTTTGAACGGATACAAGATCCTTTATTCATTTTGAGTCTCATTAGCTTTCACACAAGTTTTGCATTTTTAAGAATATGCAATCATCAATTCATGCTTTTCATGTGAGCATGTTGTATGAATTTCATGCTTTTTCATTTAGCATTAGCATGTTATTTAAGAAACATCATGTCATGGAGATAACTATAGGTCATTCACATCATACTTCCTATGTAAATCTCCTAGTCCAAAAATGCATGTTTGAACATAAATATGACATGGATTGTAGACAAGCAAGGTTCACACTTATAGAATTTGAAAACATATATACATATGTACAACCAAGCTTACTCAAGCAATCAAAAGAAGAGGCATAAGTTATTTCAAATTTTTTGCAAGTTACAAGAATGCAAAATAGCTCTCTTTGCTTGAGTTCCCCATATGGGGTCAATCATAGAACATCACTCCACAAGACATATCCCAATAGATCTACTAAGAGTTTTAAATCGAGTAGCATCTAAGGGTTTAGTAAATAAGTCCGCAAGTTGATCATTAGTACCTACATGTTCAAGTACTATGCATTTATTTTCAACAAGCTCTCTAATGAAGTGATGGCGGATGTCAATATGCTTAGTTCTAGAATGTTGAACCGGATTCTTGGAAATATTAATAGCACTCATGTTATCACAAAAGAGAGTGAGAGTACCTTGGTTGAATCCGTAGTCTACTAGCATTTGCTTCATCCATAGGAGTTGTGTGCATCCACTCCCCGCGGCTATGTACTCGGCCTCGGCCGTGGACAAGGAAATCGAGTTTTGCTTCTTGCAAAACCAAGACACCAAGTTGTTGCCTAGAAAGAAGCAACCGCCCGATGTGCTCTTCCTATCATCACAATTTCCTGCCCAATCCGCATCACTAAAGCCAACAGACTAGCATTAGTGTCAAAAGAGTACCAAATCCCATAGTTGGATGTCCCATTCACATAGCGAATGATCCTCTTCACGGAAGAGAGGTGGGACTCCTTAGGATCCGCTTGGTACCTAGCACACACACCCACACTAAAAGATATATCGGGCCTACTTGCGGTCAAATAAAGCAAGCTACCTATCATGCCACGATATAGAGTTTGTTCCACACTTTTACCACTAGCATCCTTGCTTAGCTTCAAAGTGGTACTCATGGGTGTATCACAATGTTTGGCTTTCTCTAAACCAAACTTCTTCACTAGGTTCTTAGCATATTTGGCTTGGGTTATGAAAATCCCATCATGCATTTGCCTAATTTGCAAACCTAGGAAGTAACTAAGCTCACCAACAAGACTCATCTCAAATTCAAGAGACATGACATCAACAAATTGTTGGACTTTGGTGTTGTTGGTGGAGCCAAAAACTATATCATCAACATATATTTGAGCTATGAAAAGCTCATCATTGTCTCTCTTGATGAATAGTGTCTTGTCAACACTACCTCTTGTGTAGTTGTTGTCAACAAGAAATTGAGTGAGGCGCTCATACCAAGCCCTCGGTGCTTGTTTCAACCCATAAAGTGCCTTCTTGAGGCGATAGACATGATTGGGGTGGTGTGCATCCACAAACCCCTTAGGTTGTTCAACAAACAATTCCTCTTGCAAGAAGCCATTGAGGAAGGCACTCTTGACGTCCATTTGGTGCAATTTGAACTTGTGCACACAAGAGATGGACAAGAGAAGCCTAATGGACTCTAAGCGGGCAACGGGAGCAAAAGTCTCCTCAAAGTCGATACCCTCAATTTGAGAGTACCCTTGTGCTACAAGTCTAGCCTTGTTCCGCACTATGTTGCCATCCTCATCGGATTTGTTCCTAAATATCCATTTGGTGCCTATGACATTAGTGGTCTTAGGCCTAGGAACTAGAGTCCAAACCTCATTCCTTTCGAATTGGTTTAGCTCTTCTTGCATGGCAAGAACCCAAAATTCATCATTTAAGGCTTCTTCAACCTTTTTGGGTTCAATTTGAGAGGTGTAGCAAGTATAGCTAATGAGATTAGCAAGTTGACGTCTAGTCCTAACACCCTCATTTACCTCTCCAATGATATCTTCTTTATCATGGAGTTTCCTAACCCATGGAGCGGGTTCTTTAGAGTCCAAGAGAGGAACTCTATCAATAGGTTGTGTGTCATTATTGTTGACATTAGATGTCCCAACATTAGGTGACACCACAACCTCCTCCAAAGGAGAACCATCACTAAAAATAACCTCCTCCTCATGATCATTTGACTTGAGCCTAGTATCATCAAATACGACATTGGATGATTCCATAACACTTAGAGTCTTTAAATTGAAAACTCTATAGGCTCTACTATTTAAGGCATAACCAATAAAAATACCCTCATCACTCTTAGCATCGAATTTGCCAAGTTGATCACGGTCATTCAAAATGTAGCATTTGCTTCCAAATGTGTGGAAGTAGCTAACATTTGGCCTCTTGCCTTTCCATAACTCATAGGAGGTGTTTCTAGTACCGGGCCTTAGGAACACTCTATTTCCTATATAGCAAGCCGTGTTGATGGCTTCGGCCCATAGGTTCCTAGGGACATTGTTGCTAAGCAACATCACACTGGCCATCTCTTGAAGGACCCTATTTTTCCTCTCAACAACTCCATTTTGTTGAGGTGTCCTAGGAGCAGAAAATTCATGGGAGATGCCTAAACCATTACAAAAGGTTTCAAATGTGGCATTCTCAAATTCCCTCCCATGGTCACTTCTAATCCGTTTAATGCTTTTAATATTAGAGTTCATTTCATTTTGAATTTTATTACAAAGCATTTTAAACTTATCAAAAGTTTCGGATTTTTCTCTAAGAAAATATGTCCATGTGAACCTAGAGAAATCATCAACACAAACAAAAATGTATCTCTTTCCACCCAAACTTTCGGTTTGCATGGGACCCATGAGGTCTATGTGGAGAAGCTCAAGTGGCTCCTTGGTGGTGAGATACTTACCCTTTTTGTGCATGCTTTTAGTTTGCTTTCCTTGTTGGCAAGGTCCACAAATACCATTGGCTTTCTTCCCAAGCTTAGGGAAGCCACGCACACAATTGAACTTTCCAAGGGTCCGTAGATCCCTAAAGTTCATGTGGCCAAGTCTTTCATGCCACAACTCAATTTGCTCATCCATGGACACATGATTAGATACAATTCTAGCTTCAAGACAATAACAATTGTCGCTAGATCTCATGCCCTTCAACAAGGTTTGTCCATCGGGTTTAAGGATAGAGCAATAATCTTTAGAAAACAAGACGGAATATCCTTCATCACTAAGATGTGAAATGCTTATTAAATTGGCTTTCAAGCCATCAACAAATAAAGCATTGGATAAGGAGGGTAATCCGGGAACGGAAATGGTTCCTTTCCCTACAACATTTCTTTTGGATCCATCACCAAAAGTGACATTTCCACCTTCCTCCATAACAAGAGTCTCGAAGAAACTCTTGTTTCCCGTCATGTGCCTAGAGCACCCACTATCCAAATACCAAAAATTAGAAGAATTTGCCTTCAAGGCTATTTGTGCAACATGGCAAACATTTTCATTCTTTCTAATCCACTTAGCAACAATTTTAGCTTTCTTAGTGGTCTTTGGTACATGTGCTCTACTATTTCTAGGATCATGCAAATCAATATTTTCATTCCTAGAAACATGCATCTTGGCTCTATTCTTTCTCTTTTCAATCATGCTTTGTTTTCTACACATTTTAATATATTGAAAGCAATTTGGTCTAATATGACCATCACAACCACAAAAGTGACAAATAGGGATGAAAAAAGGAATCATACCTTGCCTTTGAGCACGTCCATGTCTTTGTGGATAAGTGGGTTCAATCCATCTTCGTTGTTGAACCGGTCTTGGTTGCTTCCAAGCTTGAGGTTGCATGATTGGTCTCTTTCCTTTGTGAGCCAATTTGGGAGGAGTGTTGGCTTGAGGAACCTTAGGAGGTTGAGCTTGAGATTTCTTTCTTAGCCCCATTTTCACTTGAGCATTAGAACATTGTCCTACTTCTAACTTTTTCCTAGAAGGTTGCACAAATGAAGTTTCTTCGCTCTTCAAGCTCTTGACAAACACGGTCTTGTTAGAGGTTGAGATTTTCTTGCCATCTTCATACCCAAGACCTCTCTTGTCACTTGGACTCTTTCCAACACCAAGTAAATGATCAAGCTTCTTGGTGCTAGAATCTATCCTAGCCAAGGACCCTTTAACTTCAACAAGTTCCCTCTTCAAGCCTTCTTCACTTCTCTTGGACAAGTCTAACTCCTCAATTAACTTATCCTCTCTCCTCTTCAATCTTTCCACTTGTTCACTTAAGTGGTCATTGTGAGCCGAAAGTTCAAGGTTCTCTTCTCTCAACCTCTCAATCTTTCTTGTGCTTTTAATTGCTAAATCATTGAACTCGGCATGGTATTTAGCAAGCACCTTTTGCTCCACAAATTTCTTTTTGGAATTTGAAGAGGAGTCACTTTCTACTTCACTAGAGTCAATTTCCTCTTGACTCAACTCCTCTTTTTCACTAGCACTTTTGCTCTTGTGAGAAGAGGCAAAAGCTAGGAAGTTAGCCATGAGCTCTTCTTCACTTGAAGACTCATCTTCCTCATTGGAGTCATCACTACTCCCACTCCATGTGGCGGCCATCACTTTGCCCTTTTTCTTTTCATTGTGATTAGCACATTCGGGGGCAAAGTGACCAATCCCACCACACTCAAAGCATCGGACCCCTTTCCTTTCGGTCCTCTCTTGTCTAGGCTCAAACTTCTTGAAGGAACTCTTTTTCTTCAAGTCTTGTCCTCTTGACCCAAATCCCTTCTTCTTCTTGAACCCCATAACCTTGTTGAACCTTTTCACAAATAAGGCAAGGTCTTCATCCGATTCATGCTTTGCCTCATTTGCATCCTTAGATGCTTTCAAAGCTATTCCTTTAGACTTCTTAGGAGGAGTAGTGGTGCTAGGAGCCTTCCTAGACTCATATGCAAGGAGACGCCCAATTACCTCACTTGGCTTCATATCCATGTAGCCACTATTTTCTTCTATGGCCGTCACCTTTGATTCAAACCTATCGGGGAGAGATCTCATAATTTTTTGCTTGACTCTCCTATCCGAATACGGGTCTCCGAGTTGATGGCTTTGATTTACTATGTCCATCAATTTGATTTCGAAGTCATTGAAGCATTCATCCTCTCCCATCCTAAGTAACTCAAATTGAGTTTGGAGGACTTGAAGCTTGGACTCCTTCACCACCTCGGTTCCCTCATGAGCAACTTGAAGGATGTCCCATGCCACTTTTGCAATCTGAGTATTCTGAATAAGCTTGTATTGATTCTCATCCATTACACACATAATGGCATGCATCGCCTTCCTATTCCACTTTGAAGCCTCAAACTCTTGCACGTTCCATTGCGCCTTAGACTTCAAAACATCTTCTCCTCCACCCGCGGGAGTCATCATAGGGAGATCATATCAGTCTTCCACCGCCATCCATGAACGATCATGAATTTGGCATATGTAGGATTCCATCTTCCCTTTCCATTGGGAATAGTTCAATCCGGTAAGAAGTGGAGGCCTTGTGCTAGAAGCTCCTTCGTGGCCACCACCATTTCCACCGTTTCCACTCATAGTGTTTATGAATGAATGAAATGAATGCAAATGTATGAATGATCAAAAATCACACAAAATGCAAAACACACTGATCGTGCTCCAAATGTTCACATTTAGCGCTCCCTTTTCCTATCTTTTGTATTTGTTTCCGAGCATTTTTATATATTTAATAGGGTGTAAATAAGTGTTTCAGGGAATTAGGGAAGTTCAGGGACAATTTGGTAATTATGGAGAAATCAGGGGCTAAAATGCAATATTCAGGAATATATTGGACATTTTGTGATTTGAGCAGAGTTCAGGGGTGCAAAGTGTAATTCGCCAGAAGAAGTCAAAGTCAGCGCGCCACGTCAGCACAGAACGGCGTCGTTTTGCGCCTGCTGCGTCACGCCTGACGTCAGGTCGTCTCCTAGCTGTTGCCAGGTCGACCCGACCGGCCATGACCCGGTTCAGACCCGGTTTTGACCCGCGTGACCCGGTGACTTCCCGACCATTTTTTGACCGGTTTCTAATGGTTTTTTCGGTGGTTTTCTACCCAGATCGGTAGCCCACATCCCGGCGAACACGATGGACCCATTTTCAAGCCTCCATGCACAAGTTTTGCTTATCCTCCAAGTCCACCAACTTCCATGGTTGTGCAAGCTTGCTAGCTTGTTCCGACGACCTTTTGCCCGCTTTCCAGACGGTCTAAACTCGCCGAAAGACCGCGGGTTCATGCGGCGACCTCATGCCCGCCTTCCAGAAGGTTCAAGCTCGCCCCAAATGTCCAAATTCAAGCGGCGGCTTCCGACAGCGGGCAAGAGCTCGCCAACTCGACGGTGCCAAGCTCGCCGACCAGACCGACTCAGCTTTTTGCACGTCCAAACTCCTCCCAAACCTTCCCTACTATATATACTATCCTTTCCCTAAACCTAAACACATCCCTAAATATCCAAAGAAGTAAATATTACACCCTAGTAGCAAATCTTACACCCTATAGCTTAGTTTACACCCACAAATACACTTAGAACACCAAACTTCACTTAGCTTGTAAGTTAAGGTGGTTTTCCAGCCACCAATAGTGATCCAAAGCCTCCACATGTTGATTCCAAGCTTGGAGAAGCAAGATGAGTGATCTAGCTTGAAGACTACACCAAGATTATTGGGTTGTCTCTATTGTCTCTCTCATTTCCTTAGTTTGTTATTGATGTGTAATTAAATAGTTATGTTAAGGATTTGGTGTATTTATGTATTATTATCTATGATACTAGTTGAACATATTATTTGATATTGAGCTTTAATTGATATATGCTTGTTAATTAATTAATCAAATTGTTAACATGCAAAATAGGATTTACTAGATTAATGCAAACCTTGCTTAATTTGGTTAACCTCTAATTGAAGTGCTTAATTGTAATCAACTAGTAATTAGGTAATTTACATGATTCATTAGTCCATAACATATCTCATTATCATTCTTGCATAACTTTGCATTAGTGGTAATTAGGTTAGCTAGTTAGTGTAATTTAGTATAATTGTTATTGGTAATTAAGTTAGTTTTTTAGATTAGTTAATTGCTAAGGATTGACAACCCTTAGTTGTAGTTAGAATTAGTTAACTTAGTGATAATTAGAGTAAAGCTTGTTAGTGTAATTTTAGATTAGTTATTTAAATTGCTTTTGACCATCTCCCTTTACTTTGATTGTATGTTAATAGTGTAAATATATTGTATATATATATATTACATATATATATATAGTATATACATATAATATACGACCTAGGACCGACTTAAGATAAACACCATACATCCTCCGTGGGAACGATACCCGTACTCGTAACCACTATACGTGGCCAACGATTCGTATACTTCCGAGAGGGTAAAAACTCGCACGTCCGATCATTTCCGATAGTTTATAGAACTATCACGTAACCAAATCTGTGGCGATCAAGTTTTTGGCGCCGCTGCCGGGGAAATAGAAGCGTGTTATCTTTAGTTAGTTTTAGTCGTATTTTTATTTTCGTTATTTATAGTTTACTTTTTAGTGTTCATATATTATCTTGTTCGATTTGATCTTTGTTTGTTGGTTATTTCAGGATTCGGATAAACATGGCGAACCTTACCATTGTGCCCGATACTCAGAGACTTATGAAGGACTTTGCTTTTCCGATTATGGGAGCTCAACCGTCAGCGATTCTGTTAAGTGATTTGCAACGGAGTTACGAGTTGAAGAGTTCTCATTTCAATACTCTTCCAGTCTTCCGAGGTGAAACGGATGAGGATTCCCTTCAATTCATGAAGGAGTACTACGATGTCATTACCACCATCTGACTCAGAGAGCTCACGGAAGATCAGTTGAGGATGAGATGCTTCCCGTACCGCATGAAGGATGAGGCAAAGAATTGGTTATTGGCTCTACCCGCAAGATCATTGATTACTTGGGAGGCGGTAGAGACCAAATTTTTCTCAAGGTACTATCCCTCTTGGAAGACACGAGAAATACGAGGGAAGATAGCAGCCTTTGAAGAAGAATCAGAGGAAGCCTTCAGTGAGACTTGGGACCGGTTTAAATTACTCCTTGCACAGTGCCCGCATCACATGTTCCCCTTCGTCCTATTAGTACAGTGCTTTTATGACGGATTGACGGGACTCACACAAGCCACAGTTGACAATGCTTGTGGGGGAGCAATGAGGGAGAAAACCGCCCAGGAAGTATTTGCCGTTTATGAGATGTTGGGTGAAAATTCCCAACAACGAAGCGAAAGGAATGGTGCTCATGAGGAGAAGGCCGAGACAAAGTTAGCAATGCAATTGGCCGACTTGTCACGAGATATGGAGAACCTCATGGCACACTGTGGGCAACAACCGGTAGTAGGAGAAGTACAATCCGTGTATCCGCATCAACAGTACAACCATCAGACAAACAAGGATCAAGAATGGCAAGACCACCAATGGGGCAATCAAGACAACCCCTCATTCATCGAGCAACGGATGATTTGCCTTGAAGAATCCACCGAGAGATTGGCAACTCAAGTGGGGCATGTGGCGGAAAATTACCGAAGGCAAGACAATGAAAATTTTCCGACCCAAAGTGAGCAAGTTAATATACTTACCATTCATGGGAATGGTGAGTCAAGGCCACAAGAGGTGCTCAATCCGGTGACTTCTCCGGATAGCTCGGATGACTACATGGACAAGCTCCTTAGTATCTTTGAAGATCAACTCAAGAAAGAGGAGGAAAGGAAAGAGGTCCATGAGGAAGAGGATGTTGAGGAGAATGAGTTGATAAGTCTAAGTGTAGACTTAGTATTGAAGATTGCCATGCTTGAGGATGAGAGAGACTCTGAAATGAAGAAAGCACAAGAGCTCTCCATATTGGTGGCGGAACAAGAGGTGGAATTCGCTCAGAAAGCGAGCAGAATGCAAGTGGAGGCAGAAGAGAGGGACAAGGCATTGGAGTCTATGAGTGTGGAACTCATCAAGAAAGACCATGCCTTGAAGGTGTCACAACCAGTGAGATGTGACAACATTGTGGAATCAGACAAAGCCGAATGTCCAATCAAGGCTTTGAAAAAGAAGGGGATCAAGAAAAGATCAACCAAAAAGCCCCGCACTACCCAAAGTGGAGCAAGCCTTCCGAAGGTTGCCCACAAGCAAGCCAAAGCAACAGAGAAAGACAACCGAGGTAGTATTTCTAACCTTTCTCCTATATGCTATTTTTGCTCTATTAGGGGTCACAAAAAGACCCAATGTGCTAAATACGTTGAATATTGCAAAAATAGAAGCATGCTTAGGAGGAGAGTGAGAAGAGTGAGGAAAGTTTGGATCCGTAAGGACAAACTAGACCAAACCAAACTGTTGCCTTTTGTTGCAAGAAATGACACACCTAGTGGTAAGGTGTGGGTAGTGAAGAACCACAATAGAGGTCATGTTAAATTAGATACACCTTCGAGTTTCCACAAATTGCATGATCACTTTTCGAGTGAATTACGTGTTTCATTACACGTATGAACATATTTCTTTTTCATTATTTTTAGGTTTAGTTTAGCTTAGGAGTCTTAAGTCTATATTTATCCACTTACCATATTGCAAATGTGCTATGAAATGCATGAAAATAGATAGGTTTGGGGGTTATGCCCCTTACTTATAAACTTGTATAGCATATGCTTGTGGTATTTTTGGTGTTGTTTTGTATGTGTGCAGGGCATGGACTCAAAAAGAAATACCTTGCGCGAGAAGTAACCACGGGAAAGAACCAGTGGAGCGGAAGGAAAGAACTCGCGGAGTTCACCGTGACCTCGGATTCATGGAAAAGTGCCCGCCTTGCTGCATGTATGAACTTGCGGGAAATCTCCATGATTCGCTGCAAATTCAGATCAACAAGCAACAAACTGCTGGACAGAAGAATCGAAACCCGCGGAAGATTCCAGAGAATTCTCCGCAACTTAAAGCCACACACACCATGCACAATACACCATACCACGAGGCCACACCATCCTTTGAAGGTCCAATCTCTTACCCTTGAGCTTTTAATTCAAAGTTGATATCTCATGTTTAGCTTAAGAGTGTGAAGTGATTGTTTTGCCTAGTGATTAGGATTGGTTGTTGTAATGTGATTAGTGGTGGATATTTAGGATTGTATATATGTGTTTACATGTTAGTTGTAGATATTAGGATTGTTTATATATGATATAGTTGTATTTTTGTTTTTATTTTTAGTGTTATTTTTCAAAACTTGTGAAGATGCCCTGTTTTGAAATTTTGAGGCGATATGTTTCTTTAAAACTGTACCAATCGGTAAAGAAATAAATTTTTCTGCCCATGCTAGGTTCATCTTTTTTTCGATACGGTTCCAACGGTATAAAGAACGTAAAGTTCTGGGCGGTGGTTTGAAAGATATGACTATTTCTTTGACCGAAGGTCACAGGCATGCCCTGTTTTCAAAATTATGCACGTGACCTGTTTTCAACGTCTGTTTTCACACTTTTCCGATTTGAATTTTAAAATGTTTTATTCATGAAAAGTGTTCATTTGCATGTCTATATTCTTGTATCAAAATTTGAGCAAGTTGTATGGAGTATATTTGAAAATATGCATGTAAACGCAGACGTTGTGCGAAGTTCAAAAGTTGACGGTTTTTCTTGAAATGTTTTCCTCTATTTTTAGAAACTTCTTCACATGTTATTTTTGTTTTTAATTGTATTTAGGTGTATATATGTGTTAGTATGTTTGTGTCCGAATTTCCAAATCATGAACTCTTTGTCCATGTGCTTCAATTTTTCAACATTGAGGACAATGTCGAGTTTAGGTTTGGGGGTGTGGACACATATGTGTCTTTTTCGTTTTTTTTTGTGTGTTGTGAATATTTTGTTTTTATTTTTTGTGTCAAAAATTTTCAAATCTCTGAAAAATTTTGTCAAAATTTTGTGTTTTGGGAGTTGTATACTTGTGTATACCAATAGGAACATGTCATACTATGCTTTGAAGTCTAAATTTTGACTAGGTTGCATGCCATATAAGTTGTTACACCACTATAAATATGCTTGTTCAGTGCCAATACTTGGATGTTGAGATAAATGAATCTTAGACTTATTGTTCCTAGGAGAATTGTGGAGACTACCCATGTAAGATATTGAGCCTTAACGTTCATTTGAGAGGGTATTCTAGTCTACTCATTAAAGAGCACTTTTCGAAACTAGGATTGCATTGAGATCTCATTCACAAAGCATTTAGTATTGATTGCCATGAACATGAAAATTGTGGACTGCTTGTGCGACTTGTATTCCCTTGTTAGAAAGTCTAACAGATATGATTCTAGACATGTGTGCACTTAACTCCATTTCCTAAACACTATCCTTATGAATGTGTGCTCCAATTGCCAATTTTGAGGCCAAACACAAACCATTCACTTCATCACCACATATATCCATACCCATCATTCACATGAAATTTTTAGTTGTTGATCATAGTCTTGCATAAGTTATAAATGCAATTGATTAGCTTAATCTGTAAATAGCGTGTACTCAGGCGATGATAGATAATGTGCAATATAGAGGCTAAACTGTAAAAGTGTTCAAAATATAAAAATGCTTAAAGCCTTAGTACTTAATTGATTAAATACTCGAATAGAGTACCAATTAGCACAATCATTAAAATGTTAATCTTAGCCTAGACGCTTGTAGACATATGAATAATGAGCTAATAAAACATCATTGTTAAATTGGTCAACATCTTTGGATTTCCATTAAATTCATTCCATTCATCGAAAATCACCCATGGCCCCATTACAACCAAAGGGAAGCCCTAGCTGATCTCTTAGAAGTCTAGCTTGGGAATACGAGTCAAAACATGTTCTCTCCACGTTCTTGACTTATCAATTCATTCATGAGATCATTCATTTTAAAAGTGCGTTGTTTATATATTCACATGCGTTGAATTCGAATTTTATAATCTTCTAATAACGCATGTGGTTAATGAGAGATTGCCTAAGACTCTGAGAGAAGAAAGAGTTGAATCCGTGAGATGTAGAAGTCAAGGCGAATTCACCCCTAGGCAATGAGTTTATTGATTCATAGATCGAAAAACATCCCGAGTTTTGGCAAATAGGCATTGTGTGTTGTTTTGATGAAAATGGGATTTTACTAGTCTTAACTTAGAATGCTTAGCTTGCATGAAGTTTTTGTTTGTATATATTTTTGCATCTCTTGTAAAATTCAGAGTTACGTTTGTGGGTATCGTATCTGGTAAACCCTCAGGAGACTTCACTCCTCCTACTAGGGGCACCTAGAGGTTTAAAAGGCTTGTGGCACATGCTAAGTGTCATCGTTTCTCCCACGAAAGAGGACTAGCTAGTTTATGTTTATTTTTACTTAGTATATTTTATTTATACTCTTGTTTTATTTTGCTCGAGGACGAGCAAAAGTTAGGTTTGGGGGTCTAATCGCGCTCCAAATGTTCACATTTAGCGCTCCCTTTTCCTATCTTTTGTATTTGTTTCCGAGCATTTTTATAGATTTAATAGGGTGTAAATAAGTGTTTCAGGGAATTAGGGAAGATCAGGGACAATTTGGTAATTATGGAGAAATCAGGGGCTAAAATGCAATATTCGGGAATATATTGGACATTTTGTGATTTGAGCAGAGTTCAGGGGTGCAAAGTGTAATTCGCCAGAAGAAGTCAAAGTCAGCGCGCCACGTCAGCACAGAACGGCGTCGTTTTGCGCCTGCTGCTTCACGACTGACGTCAGCGTGACGTCAGGTCGTCTCCTAGCTGTTGCCGGGTCGACCCGACCGGCCATGACCCGGTTCAGACCCGGTTTTAACCCGCGTGACCCGGCGACTTCCCGACCATTTTCCGATCAGTTTCCGACGGTTGTTTCGGCGGTTTTCTGTCCAGATCGGTAGCCCACATCCCGGCGAACACGATGGACCCATTTTCAAGCCTCCATGCACAAGTTTTGCTTGTCCTCCAAGTCCACCAACTTCCATGGTTGTGCAAGCTTGCTAGCTTGTTCTGGCGACCTTTTGCCCGCTTTCCAGACGGTCTAAACTCGCCGGAAGACCGCGGGTTCATGCGGCGACCTCATGCCCGCCTTCCAGAAGGTTCAAGCTCGCCCCAAATGTCCAAATTCAAGCGGCGGCTTCCGACGGCGGGCAAGAGCTCGCCAACTCGACGGTGCCAAGCTCGCCGACCAGACCGACTCAGCTTTTTGCACGTCCAAACTCCTCCCAAACCTTCCCTACTATATATACTATCCTTTCCCTAAACCTAAACACATCCCTAAATATCCAAGGAAGTAAATATTACACCCTAGTAGCAAATCTTACACCCTATAGCTTAGTTTACACCCACAAATACACTTAGAACACCAAACTTCACTTAGCTTGTAAGTTAAGGTGGTTTTCCAGCCACCAATAGTGATCCAAAGCCTCCACATGTTGATTCCAAGCTTGGGGAAGCAAGATGAGTGATCTAGCTTGAAGACTACACCAAGATTATTGGGTTGTCTCTATTGTCTCTCTCATTTCCTTAGTTTGTTATTGATGTGTAATTAAATAGTTATGTTAAGGATTTGGTGTATTTATGTATTATTATCTATGATACTAGTTGAACATATTATTTGATATTGAGCTTTAATTGATATATGCTTGTTAATTAATTAATCAAATTGTTAACATGCAAAATAGGATTTACTAGATTAATGCAAACCTTGCTTAATTTGGTTAACCTCTAATTGAAGTGCTTAATTGTAATCAACTAGTAATTAGGTAATTTACATGATTCATTAGTCCATAACATATCTCATTATCATTCTTGCATAACTTTGCATTAGTGGTAATTAGGTTAGCTAGTTAGTGTAATTTAGTATAATTGTTATTGGTAATTAAGTTAGTTGTTTAGATTAGTTAATTGCTAAGGATTGACAACCCTTAGTTGTAGTTAGAATTAGTTAACTTAGTGATAATTAGAGTAAAGCTTGTTAGTGTAATTTTAGATTAGTTATTTAAATTGCTTTTGACCATCTCCCTTTACTTTGATTGTATGTTAATAGTGTAAATATATTGTATATATATATATTACATATATATATATAGTATATACATATAATATACGACCTAGGACCGACTTAAGATAAACACCATACATCCTCCGTGGGAACGATACCCGTACTCGTAACCACTATACGTGGCCAACGATTCGTATACTTGCGAGAGGGTAAAAACTCGCACGTCTGATCATTTCCGATAGTTTATAGAACTATCGCGTAACCAAATCTGTGGCGATCACACACCAAAATAAGCAAGGATCACCTATGTATGTCTAGGAACCCGCTCTGATACCAATTGAGACTAAATATAGCACGATGTGTATAAACCTATCTAGAGGGGGGGTGATTAAATTTTACGCTTTTTACCCAATTTTTCGTGTTAGTCAAAATTACGAATTTACCCTCAAGATAATATAAACAAGCAAGTGTAATATGGTGCGGAAATTAAATCAACACTTGATTTTTACGTGGAAACCCTCACGGGAAAAACTACGGGCTATGTAAGTAAGCCACACTCGAACCTCGAATCCACTAAATGTGCAAATGATTACAGCCTAATCCCGGAAGTAATCACACACCTACCTAATCCCGGTATGAGTGAACCTAGTCCAATTTGCTTGCGATCTAAGCAACCTAATCCCGGTTGCTACACACAAGACTTACCTTCTCTTGAAGAGAATACAACCCTAAGTGAATATGTGAAAATATCCAAAATGCAACATAGAGCAAGGGAAATCCTATATGCTTATCTAAGATGATTAATATGCAATTAAGAACAATCCTAGATATCAAAAACTAAATGACATGTCAAATAGTTAAGCTAATCAATATTAAGCACAAAACCTAATATGCTAGCACAATACAACTTCTCAAACATACATCATACTAATCTCAATTTTGTATCCAAAGCATACAAAATAACAATCAAGTAATTAATTGAGATTGCTAGATAAATTAAACACAAAATATGTAAGATATTAGTGAAAAGCTTACCAAGCAAAGTATGATGAAGATTCCATGCAAGATGACATCTAGATGATCTAAGATGATGCTAGATGATGATTGATGATCATGAAAAAGTGTTTGAGTAATTAAAAATGAGTTCTTTGTGTATTTTTCTTCTCTTGAAAAATATCCTAAGTATGAAGCATGAATAAGAACTCTTGTAAGTGACCTAAAATCAAGTTAGCATATATATAGAGGCCATAAGTGAAGTGAGGTCGTTTTGAAAACTCACCAGAAAAATGCACTGTGCGCTGGTGGACCAGCGCAGGACCAGTGCACAAGCACATTTTGGCTTGAGCGCTGGACGACAGGCGCTGCCACCAGCGCCAGTCCAGCGGCGCACACCTAGGCGATTGGCGCTGGTGGCCTTGCGCTGGTCCACACCAGCGCACGACCAGCGGCGCTCCACTGGGCGTTTTACGCCGGTGAGCGGCGCTAGACGACCGGCGCTGGTGGACCAGCGCACAGCCTACATTTTTGTCCCCCACAAGCAATCATGCAAGGGGAACAAAAGTAAACTAAGATGCATCCTAAAAGCCTAAATGCTATGATATTATAAACACAAGATGCAATCATAAACACAAGCAATAAGAGATGTAAATAAGCATTGATGCACAACAAAAAGAAACACAACATACAAGGATTAAACATATGCATGAGTTGTGAGTGTGTGCAACTATCTCTTCAAGACAAGTAAGCACTTAGAATATTACCTTTAGTGCTTATCAATAATGAGGTCTTCAAAGGGCTTAATGCACTAACAACACCATCTAAACTACCCTTACAAAGAATCCCCACATATGGTTTGATCACGAAATAAGCCAATTAAAAACAACGGGAATCCTTACATGCTGGTTCCACAAGGAGAATAGGCACGAGACATCTAAGTGTTTCCAGCTAAGGGACCATATCGAAACCCTCATTAGGGAAGGGCATTTGAAAGACATTGTCTTCAAAAAGGTGGACAGGGCGAATGGACAGAAGGATAGCCGACAGGACGGACGAGCGGGCAAGAAAACTTAGTCCCAAGAAGGCCGAGGATGAAGGGGCAATTAACACCATCTTTGGAGGACCAGCGACTGGCAAGAGTAATAGAGAAAGGACCCAGGAAATCCGGGTGGCCATGGAAGCACGGAGAGACTTGGACGTCAATTCTATTGAACCCGATCCGAAGAGAATCAAGGAGGGCTGGGACCCGATCATATTCAAAGAAGCCGACTCACACGGAGTAGATGTTAGGCCAAATGACGTGCTGGTGATCAGCGCACGGATCGGTCATAGAGAGGTTCATCGAATTTTGATCTACAATGGGAGTTCAGCAGATATTCTAGGTGCAGAGGTATATGACCAGCTGAGGCTAGATAGGAAAGACCTACAACCATTTCCCATGCCCTTTAGAGGATTTGGAGGAGTCAAAGTAAGGTCGCTTGGCACGGTGAAATTACCCGTGAAAATCGGGAAGGCACCTTGCCAAAAAACAGTGCTACTCGACTTTGTGGTGGTGGATACAGAAAACTGGCCGTACAACGCCTTATTAGGCCGACCATTCTTGAATAAAGCCAAGGCGGTGACAACAACCTATGCCCTCATGATGAAGTTCCCGACTGAATATGGGGTAGGAGTGGTCAAGGGATCACAAGAAATTGCCCAAAGAGCAAACTTGTCAGTGTATAAAGATAGAGAAGTATACCAAGTATACGCAGTAACAGCCAAGCAAGAAGTTGGAGAACCTGAAGAGCTGGTGGAGGTGCCGAGAGAATTTGAGTTGGATCCCAGAGAAGAGCCCGAGGTTAGGAAAGATGAGCCGACCAAAAAAGTGGCACTAGATCCAGAGGATCCGAGTAGGACAGTGAAGGTAGGGGCAAGTTTGAATGTACATGTCAAAACCCAACTCATTACGCTGCTGAGAGAATATAAGGATGTTTTTGCTTGGAGTCATGAAGATATGCTGGGGGTAGACCCGAGGGTGATATCACATTACCTTTCCATCAACCCAGAGTTCTGACCAGTGGTACAAAAGAGAAGATTGTTCAATCCAGAGAGAAGCATCGCGATCAAGAAAGAAGTGGAGAAGCTGCTTTCCGCAGGATCGATAAGGGAAGTCAAGTACCCGGAATGGGTAGCCAATGTAGTATTGGTCAAGAAAAAAAACAAACAATGGAGGATGTGCGTGGATTTCACAGACTTAAACAAAGCTTGCCCAAAAGACAGTTTCCCTCTACCGAGGATTGACCAGTTGGTAGATGCAACAGCAAGACACGAACTACTGAGTTTCATGGATGCTTACTCGGGATACAATCAGATCCGGATGAACAAAGCAGACGAAGAAAAAACATCTTTTACCATGGATCAGGGTTTGTATTGCTACAAAGTGATGCCATTCGGATTAAAAAATGTTGGGGCAACGTACCAGAGGTTGGTGAACAGGATATTCGCTCGGCAGATTGGGAGAAACATGGAGGTCTATGTGGATGACATGTTGACCAAGAGCACTCCGGCAGAAAAACATTCGGAAGATTTGAAGGAAACCTTTGACGTCCTGAGGAAGTATAAGATGAAGCTCAACCCAAGTAAATGTGTGTTCGGAGTACCGTTGGGAAGGTTTCTAGGTTTTCAGGTGCACCAAAGGGGAATTGAGGTAAATCCTGAGAAGATCAAAGCACTAGAAGGAATGGCTTCACCAAAGACATTGAAAGATGTGTAGAGGCTGACGGGATGTCTTGCGTCACTCAACCGGTTCATAGCCAAGTCAACAGACAAGTGCGCCCCATTCTTCAGAGCAATAAAAAAGGGAAAAGGGCTCGAATGGAGTAAAGAATGTGAAGAAACCTTTCAAAAATTGAAAGAGTATTTGGGGAGAGCACCCGTCCTTTCAAAACCGGTGGTGGGAGAAACATTGTACTTATACCTCTCAGTTACAAAAGTGGCGACAAGTTCGGTATTGATTCGATTGGAGGAAGGAATACAAAAGCCAGTAAATTACACAAGCAAGGCATTGTTACCAGCAGAAACCAGGTATTCGCCGGCGGAAAAAATAGCGCTAGCTCTGATCACATCGGCCAGGAAATTGAGGCCATATTTCCAAGCGCATACAATAGAGGTGTACACAGACTGCCCACTGAAACTCATTCTTCAAAAGCCGGAGGTGTCAGGAAGACTGACCAAATGGGCAGTGGAACTCAGCGAATACGACATCAGGTACACACCAAAAGCAGCAGTCAAAGGGCAGGCGATATCTAATTTTATAGCAGAATTCACCGAGCCAGACGCCGAGGTAAGAAGGATAATGGAAGAAGAACAGACTAGTGAATTCCAATGGAAGTTACATGTAGACGGATCATCAAACACACATGGCAGCGGGGCAGGAATAGTCATAACAACCCCCGAGGGTGATGCTATGGAGTGTGCCATGAGGTTCGATTTCAAAGCAACCAACAATCAAGCAGAGTATAAAGCCTTGTCGGCCGGCCTAAGGGTCTGTATAGCATTAGGGGCAGACAAGCTGGAAATTTACAGCGATTCACAAGTCGTGGTTAACCAGGTACTGGACGAATACCAGGCAAGGGAAGAGCACATGATAGCTTATTTGGACATTACAAAGAGGCTACTTAGAAAGTTCATAGTATACAGAATCTCTCAGATCCCTCGAGAAGAGAACGAAAAAGCAGATGCTTTATCCAAACTAGCTTCAGCCACCACAAGTATCAGATCCAAAGCAATACCAGTGGCACATCTGATTAAACCAAGTACAGTAGAATCCGAGGAAATCATGATAGCAGAGATCCGACCAAGCCCGGGCGACTGGACATACCAACTCAGAAAGTACTTGGAGGAAAACATACTATCGGAGGATGCTGTGGAAGCTAAACGCATCTCCAAGAGTCTGGGGAAAATTCAAACATAGCAGTGCATCATTGTGGACGTATTGCGCCATAGCGCTCCTATACCTCCGGACGTGTTCTTTTGGATCGGTATCTTTCTTAAACAGCTCTATGTGTGGCATCCTGAATCTCTCCGGGAAAGGCATCCTCAGGACTCCATTGGTGAAAGGGCTTCCGGATTCATCATCTGACAGCTCGTTACGCCCATATCGCCTGACTAAAGCATCCATTTGTCGACGATTATTCTGAACTTCCCAGGTCAGACTCTGTATGAGTATGTCCCTGTCTCCTTCTGGTTCCCCTATCGCATTGAAATTCTGACTTATGGTCAGTTTTTGGCTCCTTTCCTCCGAATTCAACTCTCTACGTTCTCGGTTTAGGCCATGCAGCCGAACTGTGCCCCTTTGGCGCTTGCGATGATGATTCTGCTCACTTTCTTCCGAGGATGATGACCGGTCTCTCCGGTGAATGCGTTTCCTAGGGCGATCTCGATCCCCAGCTATCCGATCCTAATCGTACCCTTTGCCAGAATCATTCCCCTCTCTATGCTCCCTGTTTCTCCCGGCCACTCTTTCGGATAACATCTCTGGTCTGCCGGCAGGATCTCGTCTTGCCTTTAGGGGTGCATCAGGCGTTGATATCACTACTGCAGAACGCAATCTTCCACGTCAACATATGTATTTAATCTCCCCTTTCTTCACGCAATCTTGGCTGATCTTGTTATTCCTAAGGAATCCAACCATGGTTCTAGGCTTAATTTATTCTGCTTTAGCTCAGTTTTAGTTTCCGCTTTAATTATTTAAGATTTATTTGTTGATTTCATAATCATGTTGATCATCTAATAAAGTTCAGTTGCTAGTATGGAGGTACTCGGTGGAATCAATAAAATCCATAATCAAAGAACAATACTTCAGCAGCGGTCACTCAAAAGCAGACCGAATAAAACACCAAAAAACGATTCGGGCGCTAAAAAGCCGCGAAAGAGCGGATGAATAGTGCTCGAAGGGCGAAAAAGCTGTAGTAGCATGCCCGCCTAGTTAAGGCGATACAAACGTATCCCTTAGCAATAAGGCAAAACCGAGGCACTAGAGTAACTAGAAAACTGCTCGGGACACCACTAGAAAGACTAGTGAGATGCGCAGCCGTGTTGGCCGGTACAAATTACCCCAACGATTCGGCGAAACCTTGCACAGATAAAACCGGGAGACGTCCTAGGTGACTTGTGCAAGGACCTTAGCATATGGTCGTGGCAAGCCTCAGCGTAACGTTGAGGTAAAGCAATCGTAAAATCGAAAGAGAAACGCCAGTTACATAAGATACTCGGCCGAAAATAGTTACCGGTTAAATAAGATACTCGGTCTATTTAGTTAAACAGCTAGCTACATAAGATACTCGGCTGAAGTTAATTATCGGTTAAAATAAGATACTCGGTTTAATTAATTAAACTTCCAGTAAGAAAGATACTCGGCCAAGGAAAATAGAACAATATAAGAATAAAGATCCGTATGTATATATGGGAGAAAGTGAATACAAAGATGATTACAAAAAACTTAAATGCTCTATGTGAAAGAATCAAGAAGATGGCGCTGGGGGTTGTGAGCTGCTTCTGCCTGCACTCGGATCTGGCTCCATAACATATTCAGTCAAAAGGCTGTCATCAGAAGGCCACACAATCACATCCTCCTCTTCATCAACCATCCAGGGGCTATAGTCCATCCTAGGGACAGAACCAACATCAGGATTCTCACCATTGATCCCTCCTTTCTAGCAAGCGTGAAAAGTAGAGAAAGAGTCGGCAGTGGGAACCTCTAGATGCATGGGATGTGGCATCTTACATTTGCTTCGGCAATATGCTCGCCACTCTTTCATCTGGATCCGAAGAGACCCCAGAGACGTATCCACATGCTTCTTGATCGAATGGCTCCAGTTGGCCTTGGCCCGGTCGGTCGCCGTATTCTTCATCTTGAAAAATTCTCCAGCCGAGACCATTCCCCGTTGGAACTCCCTTAGAAGTAAAGCGTCATAGGCTGGAGATCTTTTGAAGCGATCAACCCCCTGTATTTCCAACTCCAGCCTAGCCTCCTTCGACAGAGATTTGATTGTCGAGGCCTGACGCTCCAAGTCTTCTATCCGGCGTTCTAAGAGGTTTTTTGGTCTTCAGCGGTCTGCTCGACCTGGAGTAGAGCATCTTGAGTGGAGGACAACTGATCTTGCAGGGTTTTGGCCTTCTCAGCGGTAAAAAATGCTCTCTGCTCAGCCTCCATTTGACGTGCCAAGCATTGGTCCAAGAGCACCTGACTTGACCTGACCCCCTCCTGATGAGCTAACTCAACCCCAGCACAGCGGTCTTCGCTCTCCTTTAATTGGGCTTCAAGCCGCTTTATCCTTTCGGCCTGAGCTTCACCAGCCTGGCAAGCTCCGGACATCTCAGCCACCATTTGCAGCAGGTCAACAGCATACGAGAAAGAAGAAAGGGGAGAAGAAAAATACAAAATTACGCATGTAACCAAGACATTACTTACATAGGAAGCACTATTGAAAAAATTACAGAGCCGGTCGGATACGGTTCCAGTCCTGAGGTGACTCCAATGATCCTCCCCAATGTAAGCCCGGCCTGAAGCCATGGCCCTCAGCATGGTCTCGGGGGCAGGATCATCTGTCTGGGGTAAGGGGCCCAAACCACCAACACTGGTTTCAAGAAGCCCGCCAGATGAGGCTGCCCGAGGAAAGCCGGTGGAGCCACCAACGCTGTCCTTGATCTGGTCCCGTGGAGGGGTCATACTAGCGTTTTTTCCAACATCTCCCCCCCCCCCCCTCGTCACTCGAAGATGAATGGACAAATGTAACTACTCAGGGGATCTTGGGGGTAGGGCGACCAGGAGAAAACGAGGCTTTTCTCTTACTAGACTGCATCCCACGAGAATTCAAATCGACCGTCGGATCTTCGGAATCCTTATCGAGATGCCTAACTTCAACATTGCTATCTCCGGGGGTAGGAGTTGGATCAGCAGGAGACAGAATCTCTAAAGCAGGAGTAGGATTCGGCTCGGCTGAAATCGAAATCTCTGGAGCCGAAGGGTTAGGAATCGGCTCGGTGGGAGATGGAACCTCCGGAGCCACTACGCCCGAATGTCTCCCAGCTGCTTCAGCACCCTGAGAAGTAGCACTAGGCGTGTTTGCAGCAGAATTGGGAGAATTAGATCCACTGGGAAAAGTCGCCTGCTCGGGCTCAGAAGGGTGCCCCATTTTTTCTTTCCCCTTGGAAGTAGGACCTGCTTGATTGTCCTGATCAGCAGCGACCCTACTTGCTCCAAAGCCCTCCGGGTCACCCACGGCCTCTGTTGAACATGCCATTATTTCTTGACCATGGGTCTCCTCAGGCACATAATCGAGTACTCCCTCCTCATCATCTCCCTCGGGAGGATTCTCGGGAGTACTCTCATCAGATTCATCTTCGGGAGGGGCTATCCCAGTATTTCGCTGGCGAAGAGCCGCTTTTTGGCTCGCCTCCACGATGCCTTTCATTCGGCATGCCTGGGCATCGCAGACCATGTCTACATCAAACACTTTAAAAAAAAAAAAAAGGGAGTCCGAGTCAGTAGACGAATTTAAGAACAAGAATGCAAGAGTAATCAAGAAAAACCAATTAACTTACGGCGTTTGCGGCATGCAGAAATTTGGGGAAAAAGGCGAGCTTTAATCATTTTCCCCTCATTGAAGAGATAAGATCTGCCCCTCTTCTCCAAAGGGCGGACGGCCGCCCAAGCCAAGGTCTTCAATTCATCATCAGTAAAGGCAGAAGTCATACGGTTCCATTGGGGTGAACAAAAGTATCGAGGAACCCTGCAAGTCATCTGAGTGCCGTCAAGATTAAAACTAATTGATTGGCCCCAGCGTTTGCCCACAAAGAACCAGCTGTTCTTCCAAAATTTGTTTGAAGTGGGGAAGCCCGAAACAAATCCCTTCATCTTCTCATCAATGGTCGGTTCGATTTCACCCTTGACCACTATGTCTTTTGGAATCCAGAACTCGGACTGGTTCGATTGAAGGAAATAAACCCCAGTCTTCCCCACGGGCCTCAGCGCATAGAAGTGCCGGATTTCACGAGGTGTGGGAGGTGGCCGCTTCATTCTATGCCACATGTGCCACATGCACATCAAAATCCGGTAGCTATTCGGAGTTAGCTGCGCCGGAGCGAGTCGGGCCTCAGCCAAAAACCAAGTGATGAAAGGCTGGAAAGGAATAGTAATACCACAAGTGAGCATTGCCCCATAGATTGCCACGTGGCCAGGTGGGGGGTTCCATGCAGCTCGACCGTCAGCAGGAATCAGCGAAATCACGTTGCTGTCCAGATCGAACCGCCGCATATACTTTGTTATCTCTTCAGGGCCGACCACGTTCGGCTCGATGTCATAGGCGCATATCCGCTCGGGAGAGAAAGGAATGCGAGCGGCCCTATGCTCCTCTTCAATATCGTTCTCAACAATCCTCTGGGTCGCGACTCGACTCTCCAGGGAGTGAGAATCTTTGTAAATTTTACGAGTACTCATCCTCTTCCTCGGTCTTCTCCAAGGCCGAGTATCAACACAAGTGGAAGCAGAAGAGTGTGACCGAGCTTCAGGCTGATAGGAGTTAGGCTGCGATGAACTCGAAGAAACAGAATGAACTTCGGGAGTGGGAGGAACTCCGGAAGTAGCAGGGCTGTCACAATAAATTTCAAAAACGTCGGCGTTAGTAAAATGCGGTTGATCAAAGAGAGGTTCTTTTAGTAACTTGTGAACAACCGATGCAGTGAGAGCATCATTTCGCTCAATAGCAATCATACCAACAGTAAAAAGACGATACCTAGCTACAGAATCCATGAGAACTAACCTTGATATAGCGAAAAACGGAGGCGATGCAGACTACTGAGGAAGAATCTTCGAGAAAAGGTCTGGGGGTTGAAGCAGATGATCTCAGTAAAGCAGGATGAAGAAGACGGGTTGGAAAATGAAATAGAGTACCCAGGAAAGCAAGAGACACAGGCGAGTTTTTCTCAAAGAATACACAAAGATAGTGGAAGAAGAAATAAAAATGGAAAAGTAAAAGCGAAGCCAGAATATATAGGTGACGTATCGATTTCAAAAAGACCAAAACCCTAGGAGAAAGCGTAGAGAAGCGGGAAAACAGAAGGGCGTGGGCCGTGACGTGGGCTGCACACAGGCGAGCGGAAAGGTTATGTCTCATAAATGCACCGTACCACAGCCAAATAAAAAGAGACAAGTGGCAGCCAGAGAGCATCTTGAGCCGTCAGAGAGCAGAAGCGTCACCATCAAAAGATTTCTAAGATAAATGATAAATCGAATGTGTGTGGTCGTAATTAAGACACGTCATTTAAGACTTCGAATCAAACGAGGATACATTAATACAGAAAACGACAAACGAGGACTAGTTGTAAAATAGTATGAGGTTAAATATTCGTCCCGAGAGGACCTGACTCAGCGCAATCGGCTCAAATATTTAAAGGGGTATTGTTATAGGTAAAAAATAGTTGTGAAAGACACGTCATCACCATAAAAGGCCATGCAAGCAGGAGACAAGATAAATCACCTCATGGAGCAGAAATTCCAAACGACAACTTACTCGGAAAAAGAGTAAGTAGCCCGACCGCAAACAAAGACAATCCACTCGGGCAGTAAATCTTACTCGGGCACATACTCGGGCAGTAAATCTTACTCGAGCATACTCGGGAGTCAATAAGACAGATAGTCACCAGCATTCATATTCCAAACACAGGACATAATCAGCGACCAGCGTCTCCACAATAAGCAGCGATGTGGCTGCTCAGAGTTCAAATAAGGAAACAAATAGATTTCTCGCAAATAAAGGAGGAGGAATCAGAATCGAACTTGGACTCAGCCAAATCAGGAAATATACTACAAAGAAGGAAACAAAATCCGTTTAGGATTAGAACACACGCCCAAAACTTGGGCATCATAGTACCAAACCCTAGCGGCAGCATCAAACCCTAATAACAACATGTATAAGTACCCCCCTTATACACAAATAAGGGGTACGCGAGGAAGAGCTAGAGAGAGAGAAATTATAGTGCAATATTTTTGTAACAATTCTTCATAGTGAATTTGGCTTCGTTGCTAAGGCAACAACCCGTGGATGTTTCTCCAATCATTGGAGTTTTACCACGTAATTGCTTGTTATTTTTTCCTAATTTTTAATCGTTCTCGTTCATAAACTATAGCAATTCGAAAATAAATCATTGACTCGGTGACCATCAAAAATCACCATCAACAGGTGTATTTTTGTTTTTTACCAATTTTTTAACGGTCAAACTCTAAAGGCAGGGGTGGTAAGTGTTATTTATTGATAAAGTTATTTCTAGGTGTAAAATGGCAAACTTCATGGAGTTTGGTGCAATTTGCCCTATTATTATTATTATTATTATTATTATTATTATTATTATTATTATTAATTTTAATGATACAACAAAACTTGTTTGTTTGGTCTATATACTATCTCTGTCGATTTATTATTGTTGGATGTTTTTAATATAAGAGTCAAGCTAAATCAACTAAATTTTTTGACTTCAACATCTCAACTGTTTATGTGCTCTTAATCGAATGGTTGAGATTTAAATACATTTATAACTATTGGATTAAAAGCACATGGGTGGTTGAGATGTTGGAGTCAAAAAATTAAGTTACAAATTTAAATTGGTTTAGCTTGATTATTATCAATTCACTTGTGAGTTTATATATCATTGAGCATCTCCAATGCAATGCTAAATCATTGTGCCAATGCTATAATTTGGCACAAAGTAAAAAAAGCATGCTCCAATGCAATGCTAAAAGCTGTGCTAAATTTGGCATATGCTATAAACTGTGCCAAATTTGGCACAGTGAATAGCATATGCCAAATTTGGCACTACAATAAATACAGCCGTATTTATTGATTTTTTAATTTTAAATAATAAAAATTTAATAAACTTGGTAGAGAAAATTGAGATTAAAATAATTTTAAGAAAATATTCAATGCATCCATTGAATGCATTGGTTATATTTGTTGACTTTTATAATTTTAAATAATTAAAAAAATAAAAAATAGCATATCAAATAGAATTTTGCATTGGAGTACAATGCTAAAATGATGTGCCAAATATAGCATTTTACTATATTTCGTGCCAAATTTGGCATTGGCATTGGCATATGCACCGGAGATGGTCTTAGTTTTGATGAATAAATAAAACTTGTTTGTTTGGTCTATATGCTATCGCAGTCAATTTCCAATTGTTGGATATATTTAAAATAAATTGAACACTCAATTATTACACTTACAGATATAATGAATTACAATTATTTTCTTATCCATTAATTTAAATTATTTATTTTTGGTACAAAATATTGATTTAAGTCAAAATAATATATTTTGGGTTTAGTAGAGTCCAAGATTAGATCAGATAGATTCAGTCATATTTTTTGTAAAATTAAACCATTGGAAATCATAACTGATAAAATAAAATGGGAAGTAGTTGAGAAATTTTTCATAAGATTGTTTTTGTTATATTATTTAAATCATTTGAGTGGAACAAAATCAACTTTTTACATCAACGAATTTATTGATAAAATTTAAGCGGTTTTCTGTTCATGATAGAACAAAAGGAACAAAAACAAAAATAATAACGAGTTTTTTTTTCAACAACAAAGAAAAAAAAAAAAAAACCTAATGGAACTAACGAAATATTGTTAAAAATAAATTCTTCTAGCACAAACAAAATAATTTCAGAATTACAGTTCAATTTTATATCATAATAAGTGTATCTTTATGTCAAACAGTTCATTCATGCAGCTCTCCCTAATCAGAAATAGGTTTTTATTTTTATTCATTTAGTGTTATAGAAAAATGTTGTCTATAAACGGATGACACATAATATTATCCGATGATTTTTTTGTTTTATAGAAAAAAAAACAAACAAATTTTGTAAAATATTATGGTGTATTATTCCACATCGTTAGCATACCAAATATAGTGTTAATCCAAGTAATTCTAACATTTCATATATATATATATATATATATATATATATATTAAAAATAAATTCTTCTAGCACAAACAAAATAATTTCGGAATTACAATTCAATTTTATATCATAATAAGTGTGTCTTCATGTCAAACAGTTCATTCATTTAGCTCTCCCTAATCAGAAAATAGGTTTTTATTTTTATTTGTTTAGTGTTACAGAAAAATGTTGTTTACAAACAGATAACACATAATATCATCCGATGATTTTTTGTTTTATAGAAAAAAACAAACAAATTTTGTTAAATGCTACGGACTTACGGTGTATTGTTTCACACCGTTAACATATTTAATATAGTGTTCATCCAGGTAATTCTAACATTTCATATATATGTAGTAATGAAACAAGTCAAATCAAGTTCAAAGTTTTCACCGATACAATAAATTTTAAATTATTTGGAGTCTGGTCGAATTGCAATAAAAATAGAAGAAAAAAAATGAGAAGTTCGACTTGTTCTTTTCTTATGTTTTCCATTTTCATTCATTCGATTTTGGGGTCTCATGGATATGTGTTACGGGTACCACCGTTGGATTTTAATCAGACAAATTTATTAAAACTTTTAGAATTAGGAGATGACATCAAATTTGACGTACTAGTCTTATATGTGTTTGGAGACTCTACGGTTGAAACCCATCAAACATGCAAATATTATTTTAATCTAGTAATGAGTGGCAGTATTTACACTTCTCTAAAACTGTATTGCATCCCGTTTTGTATTTACACCCACATTAATTTTTTTTTTAAATATCCTAATTTGTATGTAAACCCCACATTTTACCAAATATATCCTTTCTCTAAATTTATTTATAAATACAATAAATTAATAGATTATAACATAATTAATAAATATAAAAAAAAAATACAAAAAATAAGGGAGGAGATTCCTCTTTCCAAGCTGAAATCGTCACCGGGTTGAATTTGAGATGGCAATGGGGGAGGGTTCGGGGATGGGGTGGCCTTCCTCGCACCCCACCCCATTTATTTTTTGAAAACTTATCCCCTCATAAAACCACACCATAGATAGAGCGGGTTGGGATACAACAGGGAGTGCTTTCCCCATCCCCACCCATTTACCCCATTTATAATTTATTTTTATTATTTAAATAATAAATATATGACCATTGAATATGATATATTATATAAAGTAGTGAATAATTCCAAGAAAGTATTAAAAAACATCTCATAAACATAATTCTCACAAGTAAATTGAATCATTTTCAAACATAAACATAAAGTATGAAGTTAAAATGTTCGAAAATCGTAACGCTAATCATCTAATAGTTGCATTTATTTCTCTAGTTCTCTCATCTTTAGTTTGTTTCCACCCCATGTTGTTCTTGTATGTTTACACAATTTTCTCTTGATAACACCAGTATTGGGTCTTCACTTTCTAGTGCATATGTAGACATATTTGTGCCAACCTGAAGTAGTGATAAACGAATTAAATTTAATTCAAGAGTTGAGAATTATTAAAATAATAAACTTGAAAAAAAAAAAAAAAAAAAACCATTGTTATTAAACTTTTAATTTTAAAAGTTATTTGAAAAAGAAACTTACTGTATATCCTCTTGTTTGAGGTTGAAGCTTGAACGGTGAACTTCGAGTTGTTTGAGGATTAAAGACTTAGAGTTGAAGTTTGCGGCTACGGTTTTTTTAATAGTATTTTGTTTTGTCACTTTATGTTAAGTAACAGTGAAGTGATGTAAAGTTAGGGTTAATGTATTTATATATATATATATTTTTTTTTTTTTTTCTTTTTTTTAGATATATTTATTTTCTTTGAAACTACGTAGTTTAACTAAATATTATTTTAAGCAGGACAGGGCGGGGTGGGAAGTATAAAACCTATCCCCACCCCATACCCATTGCGGGTTAGACTATCTATCCATATCCCCGCCCCATCCCCACCAATTTGAAACCCATCCCTACCCTAAAAGTGTGGGTCCCCGCGGGGAATTTTGCCATCCCTAATGTGCAGCATGTGCCTTAATTTACCTGGACAAAAAAAAAAAAAAAAAAAAAAAAAAACCTTGGATCTCCATTACCATTATCAAAACAATGGGCTTTCAAGAAATCCTTTATTGTATAAGGCAGTTTCTTCTTTCTTGGGAGGGCTTAGAGATCAGGTTTTTGCCTAGGAGGTTGAATTCTTATGCGGACTGTCTTGCTAAGAATGAATAAAATGGTTGCGGGGATAGATTAGAATGGGGTGATACTGTGTAGTTTGTTTTTGTTTCTGGCTTTTGTTTTTTTCTTTGGTTCTGTTGTGATTTTCTGGTAGAGGTTTTGTTGTCTGTTTTGTTTTCACTTGCTGGGGGCATGGCATTTTGAAAATTTTGGTTTGCCCAGTTTTGGCTTGTTCTTGTTTGATGATTCTATCAATAAAACTGAAGTATTCAAAAAAAAAAAAAAAAAAAATCCTTTATTAAAATTATTTTTTTCATCCCTTTAGTTTTGAACCAAACCCAAAAATTATAATTTTGTAAGACAAATAAATAAAGGGATTTAGATAACCTTGTTGTACGGAGGGGGTAATTTTCAAACAAAAACAAAAACCAAACACTCTGAATCTCTAATACTCGACAACTCTCTCTCTCTTTTTATGTTTATATGTTTTTTTTTTTTTTTTTTAACAGTTTTTTGTTTAGTTTTTAAATAAACATTTTATGATTTTCTATTTTTTTCTTAACTGGAGATTTAAAAAAAAAAAAAAATTTGAACTGGAAATAATCACTATTTAATAAATAGATAGTTAATATTAGGATATTATGATCAAAAGATAATTAATATGTATATTTGTTAAAATATTCAAAATAATAAATATTGTATTTATAATAATATATAAGGTATATTCATAATTATTTTAATCATTTAATAGCTTTATTAAAGGGTAAAGTTGGAATTTTAAAATAATACTAATATGGGGTGCACATACAATTTTAGAGGGGTGCAAATATCGCCACTTAAAATCAATTTGTTCAAGCCCATAATGAAATTTCCTTTAAGCCCATAAGTTAATTTAGTCAAATTCGGCCCAAATTGATTAAATATGTAAGAAATGTGTAATAATAGTAATTTGGCCCAATAGACCCAAAACCAAAAAATAAAAAACCGGACCAGTTCGGTTTGTTTTTGATCGGTTGACAATGGCCAGTTTTGTATTGCTTTTGGAAAGTTAAAATCAATTATTTTATAATTTTGATATAAAATGATGTTTGGTAAAATTTTCAAAAGTGATTAATTGATAATCTTGCAAGTTTTGATAATGATTTTGAGAAGTAGGTGGGGGTTACTTTTTAAAAGTAATTATGGAATAATCTATTTTAGCATTTAATGAATCTTTTAAAATATCATTAATATCCTTATGAAATAAAGTTAAAATCATTTATATACCTTATTTCATCTCAAAATTAAATATTCTATTTAAATATTGATTTTTTGAAAAGAAAGAACAAGACAAACAAAACTAGCCCGGGTAATCACCCAAAACCATCATCTCCACGCAGGGAGGAACAGATTCTAAAAAGAACATGTCTTCATCAATGGACAGCGCCATCTTCGCAAGACTATGAGCAACCTCATTAGCTCCCCTTGGAGCAAAAAGGACAGGCGGGTTGAAGGGGAGCTGGAAGAGACTCATAACATAGGTGGGAATGGCTTGGATGACCGCTTTGATTAGAACCTCTTTTTTGCCTGTAGAGAGAACTTTACTTCTTCAACCCTTAACCTTAGCCCAAACTCTGTCCTTGACATCATTGAAAAGCTTTCGTTTATTCTTCCCATAGATACATGGAAGACATAAATAACTTTCGTGACACCGAACCAACTTAACCCCAATGATATCAAGCTATCAGCCATCCTCTGCCTTTCCCCACAGCTAACAAACTTACTTATACAAACAACGGATTTCCCAAAATTTATGACCTGACCTGACCTGACCTGACCTGACCTAACCTGACCTGAGGCCGCCGCATAATCATCCAAAATCTTCCTAGTAACCACACAGTCCGGGAAAATCGCATTCGAAAAAAGCAAACTGTCATCAGCGAAAAACAAGTGAGAAATCATAGGCCCCGACAAGCTACATCTAAAACCAACTAGACAATTATGTCTAACAGCATCATTAAGGACACTAGAAAGCCCCTCCGCACAAATTAAAAAGTAGTAAGGGGATAGGGGATCTCCTTGCCGTAAGCCTCGAGAAGGTTTTACTTTCCCACAAATCTGACCATTGATAAGGAACGAGAAGGACACCGAAGTGATACATCTCATCACTCTATCCACCCAAAGGTCTGAAAAACCCAATATTCGCATCATAAAATCTAAAAACCTCCACTCAACCTGGTCATACGCCTTCGACATGTCAAGTTTCAACGCCATAGCACCCACTTTTGGCCTTTTGGAATGGATAGCATGGAGGCATTCAAAACCAATCACCGCGTTATCAGAAATTAACCTCCCAGGAATGAACGCACTCTAAGATTCGAAAATAACTTCCCCAATTACTAGCCTAAGATGGTTCGCTAGGGTCTTAGCCACTATCTTATACACCACATTACAAAGGCTAATTGGCCAGTAATTCGTAATTTTCTTAGCCTTTTTCACTTTCGGAATTAACACAACAAGAGTATCGTTCACAGCAGCAAGAGAACCACCATTATTAAGGACGTGGAGACTAGGGGTGGCAAAAATACCCGCCCCGCCCCAGTCTGTTTGGGGCGGGTTTGGGGCACATTTTGTGACCCGACCGGGTTACCGGGTCGGGTTTGGGGCGGTTCATTTTGACCCGACCCGCCCCGTTTGACCCGGAATATATATATATATGTATATATATATATTTAAAATATATATTTTTTAAATATAAAAGGAAAGACAAGAAACCCTAGGTGAAAAAAAAAATTGAAAGAAAAAAATTCAAAGTCCATTGATTCAAACCCTAGGTGAAGAGGTAATGATATAATTAATATTGTACATTAATAATGTAAATTAATTAATTTTACTAATTTTTTTTTTTCTACAGATTCGTGTTTGAAAAAATCATGCTTGTTTTTAAGAAGATAGAGTGATGGTGAAGATGTTGGATGGATTTTGTTATTGAAATTTTATGTTTAAACTATTTTAGTGAAGATGTTGAATGGATTTTATTGATACCGAAAATGTTTTATGTATTTTGTATTTTTGTTTAAGTTATTTTGGGATTTGTATTTTATACTTTACCTATGAATTTAGTGTTTATTAAACTCAGTTATTGTGCTATGTTAAAATTAAATTTACTAGCAATTTTTTTTTTTTTTTGATGAAACGGGTCAAACGGGGCGGGTTTGGGGCACCCCTGCCCCAATTGGGGCGGGTTTGGGGTGGAAGTTTTTGACCCGGCCGGGTCATGGGTCGGGTTTGGGGCAACCTTTGAAAACCGGGTTACGAGTTTGGGGCAGCCTCGACCCGCCCCATTGCCATCCCTAGTAGAGACACACCTTAGTAACGTTCACACTAATCAAGTGCCAGAAATTCTGAAAAAACAAACCTGGGAAACCATCCAGCCCCGGAGCCTTAGAAGGGGAGATATCAAAAATCACAATTCTAATTTCTTTGGCAGAGAAGTCCCAATCAAGGAGAGTACTGCTTCTCCCACTTAAACGAGGTTGTACACACTCTACAATCCTGTCTATACAATCCCCAGAAGGTTGCATAGTGGTGAACAAATCGGAAAAGTAATGCACCACAATTCCTTCCATATCAACTCTATCTACCCGCCATCTTCCCAACTCATCACAGAGGCCTTGAATCTCATTACGGGATCGTCTAGTAGAGGCTTTCATGTGGAAATACTTAGTATTTCGATCCCCCCATTTGAACCATTCTACACGAGAACGCTGCTTCCAGTATACCTTCTCACAATTCAGGACCTCATCAAGTTGCCTTTCAATTCTACTAATATTACTCCAGGAATTAACACTTACATCATCTGTGGCAGCACGCAACGCCAAACGTTGTCGCCTAATATCCTCCCTCAATTTGCACCTGTTATTGACATTCCAACCAAACAACTTCGCAGAACACCTGCACATACCACAAGCCACATCAACCATGTTTCCCATAGTCCCATATTGTGCCCAGTTATCAGAAATCAAATTCGAACACTCGTCCTTCTCTGCCCAACAAGCTTCAAAGTGAAAACGAGACCTATTTCTGTTTCCCATCATGTCCACCCCATCGGCTTGGGTCCTAATATCAATCAAGAGCGGTCGATGATCAGAGTGCCAGTACTCTAGGTGCTTCACTATGGACCTACAGAAAAAGCTTCCAGTCCCCACAACACACGCCCCGATCCAACCTTTGCTGAATGGAATCATTGCCATTATGTTTATTACACCAAGTGAAGTCAGGACCTTCATACCCCAAATCCTCTAACCCACAAAAATCCAAGGTTGCCCGGAACTCCTCAATCATTTTCCTAGGTCTCAAATTACCTCCAATTTTCTCCTCATCTGACAGTATTTCATTGAAATCTCCTACACAAAGCCAAGGGAGAGTTACCATACCATGTAATCGTCGAAGAAGATTCCACGCATGGCATCACTGAGTTTGGTCCAGATGCCCATAGAAGCCGGTGAACCGCCATTCTCTTCCTCTATCATTCGAGACCCTCACATCAATATGAAAGCGAGAGTGTGAAAGTAAGGAAGCCTCCACCCTATTTGACCAGAAAATACACAACCCCCCACTTCGCCCCTCACAATCTATCACCAATTTTCTGAAAAAACCTAATTTAATACGAAGAGATTCTAACACCACATGAGTAGCCTTCGTCTTCATTAAGAAGACAATATCCGTAGAGAATTCCTACTTGTATTTAAGCAAAACCCGGAACGCCCTATTACTCCCCAACCCTCGGACGTTCCAACATAACAGTTTCATTGTGATTGGTAAGCCAGTGAAGACCGACCTGTCGATATCTCGGAAGTTTTCCCATCATTAGAGACATCCTTTAGTTTTTTCAGAACACCAGAATCAAACCCATCATCTATCACCCCCTGTCATTTCCTCAAAATTACCTCATCACCCACTTTGCTTCTATTTTGACCAGCTTCCCTAGCTAGCCGCTTCCAAACCCCTCTGCTATATTTCTGATCACTAACCTTCTTCCTTATGGCAGTCCTCTCAACCTGAGCCTTCCCCTTTGAGGATTGACGGAAGTCTCTGGTCTGAGATGAGATAATATCTAGTGAATTACAGCTGCAATCTACTTGGTCAGCCTTGGGCTTTGTCTCAGCAGACACAATAACTTGGGCCTGGTTACTAGGATGGATCTCTACAGTCGATTCCCTCTCCACCAGTACAGGCCCAACATTTAAGTTACTAATACTTAGGCTTAAATCCCCCACTACCTCAACCCATAATCCTTTCTCTTTTATTTGAAAACTGGAAGGTTCCCATCTGCTTTGGAAGGTAAATCCTCCTGCATCTTCTAAAATTTCTGTCCCTTTATTTTTGGCCCCCGAAACCCGTGAGATTTCCTTCAATCCATCCCTCCCGATACTCTCACGATCACCCATCATCCTCCTTCCTTTCTCATCTCCAACATTCAATACTCGAGCAGCTTAACTTATGGCACTTTCCTTTTGTAGGCCAACGCCAATCACCAACCGGCTTCCCTTAGGATTTCTTCCCTGAAAAGGTCCACCCCGTCTCCAGCTGCCTTCATTTTCAGCCTAGCTCATTGGTTGTCCCCATGCCACAGCCTTCTTTATTGGGATAGGGGCTCTCATCCAAGCTCCAAAAAGGAGCTTTTTGCTCATTCCTCCTCCAACCCCTGCTATCCTATCCGGACACTCAGTCAAAACATGACCTACTAGCCCACAACTGAAACAAAAATCTAGTAGCCTCTCGTATTGGATAGGCATGATTGTTTCCTCCCCATGAAGGCATCTACGGAGAGGTTTGTCAAGTTCCACTTCAACCTTTACTCGTAAGAATTTCCCCATGCACACCCCAGAATCTCCGCCATCGATTTCCTTCACTGCACCAATAATGCTCCCTAAAAACTTTCCGGTCTCATTTGACATGCACATTAGGGGAACATTTTGAATCTGAACCCAAAAGTCTGCCTTATTAAAAAGCATGTTCTTAAGGTCCCATTTCCCTCCCAGTTCTACAAAGACCATAAGAGCATCATTAAAACTCCAAGGTCCACCCTTTAACACTTTGAGCTTGTCCTCCTGACACGAAAAGTGGAAAACAAATGTGTTACGATAAATCACCTCGATCTCCAGTTCCTTCCTAGTCCTCCAGATTTTTGTAATAACCGATTTGAAGACCTCCCCATTAATCTGTTTATTGGCCAAGACTTTCCCCACTAGGCTGGACGACATCAATTGGACCCCTGTCTGCTTCAGATCCACATTCAGCCTCCTAACAGGTCCCTCCCTTTCCATGAGTGACAATGAAGCACACCTCTTCGCAATCTCCTCCGTATTCATCCCAATCAAACTCCGAAAAAACTGAAGAATTAACGAAAAAGAGAAAAAGAACCGCAGGAAAAAACAACTCACTTTTACACTAGGGTTTCAGAGAAAACCTAGAGAAAAGACTATGAATAATATAATAAATGATTTTTTAGTTTCACTATTTAAATATTGATTTGATTTATAAAATCTTTTAAAAATCTTTTATTGTTCTTATGGAATTTTTTTTTTTTCTAATTTAAATATTCTACTTAAATATTGATTTAATATATATAATTAATGAAAAAAAAAATAAGGTCCTAAAATCATGTATATTTTAGTCATTGTAATTAATCTCAACATTTTTACAATAAAATTACTAAACATATATATGTATACTGCTTTTGAGCTATACATTAGCTTTAAAAATACAATTAACCAAACATTTGCTGATTAACTTCACAATTGATTATTCTTTCAGCACAATTAACAGTGATTATTATAAAAGTTACAGCAATATCAAACTGGCCGCCCTTAATTTTTTTGGATTGGTTCATTTTTTTAAAAACTGAATAGTATCAGTTTTTTATCTATTTGATCGAAATATGAACGGATCTAATGAATGCCCACCCCTACATATATATATATATATATATATATATATATATATATATAATAGGAAATCCGCAAGAAAACAAACACATAAATCTAAATCGCACGTAGACGATAATGAAGAAAGCAAAGAAGAAAAGAGGACACAAAAAATTTTACATGGTTCAGCGTAAGCCTACAACGATAGAGCGCACATGCACTCTAATCACTATAAGAGTTTGATTACAATCTCTTGTCTCTCTTGTTCAATCTCTCACAGAGTTGCTC
The DNA here is from genome assembly GCA_030490815.1 of Acer saccharum. Taxonomy (NCBI): domain Eukaryota; kingdom Viridiplantae; phylum Streptophyta; class Magnoliopsida; order Sapindales; family Sapindaceae; genus Acer; species Acer saccharum. The sequence continues at coordinate 42,729,652 of CM059868.1, read as the reverse complement.
TCAACCTCTATTTCTATTTTCTACACACCCAATAACATAGGTCTACATTTATATTTATATCAGAGCTTCAGGAAGGCTTAATCTCATAAGCAAAAACTTTTCTTTTCGCACAAGAAAACCCTATCATGCTCGGATTTCGACATCACTGCGGTCTGGGCCGCAGTCTGCATCCAGTCCCATGCACCGTGAAAATCCTCTGGAATCGACTGCTCAGAATACCGCAGTCTGTTCCTCCTTCCTTGGCCGTGGTCTACACCGCATGTATCCTCCATGATTCACCGCCCTTTGCACCACGGTAGCTGGTGGATTTCTCTTCTTCGGCTAATTTCAGGCAGTGTTCTAGTAAGCATTAGGCGCTAGTCGGGCGGAGACCCAGCGCCTAGCGCCTAGGCCAATTAATCGGGGATTAATCGGAAAACACAATTACAAACAAATTCCACATATCAAATCCAAAGAAAACACACTAAGCCTAGTCCCAATGTTGCATCTAACCCAATAAGCCTCAATTGGCTCAATAAGCATCAATTGACCCAATAAAACCCACGCTAAGGCATCAAAATCACACTAAGGCATCAAAATCACGCTAGGGATATAAGTGTAATTATTGAATTAAGATTGAAAATATTGTGAATTTATAAGAGATAAGGGGCGTTTTGTAATTTTCCACATAAAATAAGAGCTGACAAGTTACAGTTGAAACGCAGCGTTTCAATTTTGTTTGCAATTGGGTTAGGCCCAAACGTTGTCCTAGCTTAATCCCTGCGTGCACCCCAGCCCGTTGCTAAACGCACCCCACTTCCTCAACTTCTTCTTCAACCTCTCGCCAGCCACCATTGCCGACCAAACCCTTGTTGTTTCAGTCGCCGGAAACGGCGATCCTGCCTCTTTTTCAGCTGATTTCCGGTGCAAAATAACGGCGCCTAGCTCGATTACGCGGCCACGTGTCCGATTACGCGGCCTCTTTCCCGATTACACGGCCACCGAGGAAAAGGTCCGATTTCCACAAAATCGGGGCGTTTTCCGGTCGCCTAGCTGTTTTGGGTCGACTAATCGGCCGCCTAGACCGATTACTAGAACACTGATTTCAGGCTTCACAAACCCAACAATATATATAAAGAAAAACTGATGGCATGATGAAGTTTAGATAGGATAAAACAAACAAACAAAAAAAAAAAACATATATATTCAAGATGAATCATACAGTCTTATACTAAAAATGAAAAACAAGTAAAACAATTTAGCAACAAATAATTGAAAAGAATAAAAACAATATAAACTACACAAAGTTACAATATTTATTCATGAAAAAATAATCAGAGTCTAATTTCATTATAATAAAATGTGTTTTGTATTTATACCGAACAAACTTTAATTCATTCAAAAATAATTGATTAATAAATATTACTAGACACAATTTTGAAATATTGATTAAAGTGAAAATAATATACATTTGGTTTAGTATAGTCCAACATTAGATAGGATAGATTCAATCATATTTTTGTAAAAAGAAATCAGTAGAAATCAATGTTGATAAAATAAAGTGGGGAGTAGTTGAGAAACTTTACGTACATAAGATTGTTTTTGTTATACTCTTTAATTCATTTGAGCGGAACAAAATCAACTTTTTACATAAACGAATTTATGATATAATTTAAGCGGTTTTCTGCTCATTCTAGAACAAAAGGAACAAAAACAAAAATAATAACGTGTTTTTTTCATAAAAAAAAAAAAAAAAAAAGAAATAGAAAAAGAAAACTAAACTAATGGAACTAACGAAATATTCTTAAAAATAAATTATGCTAGCAAAAACAAAATAATTTAGGAATTACAATTCAATTTTATATCTAATAGGTGCATCTTCATGTTAAATCATTCGTGTAGCTCTCCCTATCCAGAAAACAAGTTTTTGTTTTTACTGGTTTAGTGTTATAGAAAAATGTTGTTTACAAACGGATGACACATGATATTATCCGATGATTTTTTTTTTATTATTATTTTGTTAAATGTTACGGTGTATAATTTCACACAGTTAACATACCTAATGTAATGTTCATCCAGGTAGTAATGTTACGGTGTATAATTTCACACAGTTAACATGCCTAATGTAATGTTCATCCAGTTAATTTTATATATATATATATATATATATATATATATATATATATATATATGAGAGTAGTAATCAAACAAGTCAAATCAAGTTCAAAGCTCTCACATATACAACAAATTTTAAATTATTTGGAGTCTGATCGAGTTGCAATAAAAATAGAAGAAAAAATGAGAAATTGGACATGTTCTTTTCTTATGTTTTCCATTTTCATTCTTTCGATTTTGGGGATTTTGGGGTCTCATGGATATGTGTTATGGTTACCACCGTTGGATGTTAATGAGAAGAATTTATGAAACTTTAAGAATTGGGAGATGACATCAAATTTGACGTCCCGGCCGTATATATGTTTAATTTGGAAACTCTACGGTTGAGAGTGGTAATAACAATTTTCTGCCATCGATGTCCAAAGCTAATTACCCACCGTTTGGAGTAGATTTTGTTAATGGAAAACCTACCGGTTGATTCAGCAACGGTCGAATTGAACCTTACTTCATTGGTAAGGATGAAAAAAAAAATGCTAGATTAATTGTTCGTTTCATTTTTACATTTTCAAATTATTTATTGTTTTGTTTTCATGCGTTTGATGTTGTAGCCCAAGTAGTTGGGTCGCCATTTCCTCCTCCATGCTTAGGATTGTCGAAGAAGAGCGAAAAACATTACGAACTGGGGTGAATTATGGATCTAGTGCTTGTGGCGTTCTCCCTGATACCGGAAATTTTTGTAAGCAATACAGTAATTCATGCGCATTATTTGAATAAAATTCTAAAATTTATTATTAGATGTTTACATAAAAACTCATGTGAACTTGAATCCTCGATTCCTAGATTATGTATGCATCAAAAGAAGTATTAAAATATTTTTTACTTTATAAATTTTATGTGGTTTGAACTCGATCATCACAAACTTAATTTTTTATTGTTACAAAAATTATTTAAATATGAATATGATCTGTTGTTAGATGTATCCAAATTAAATTATGACACTCGAATGGCAGAGGAAGAAGAACATGCAAATATCTACATTAGATTAGAATGATTTTAGAAATGAAAATTGATTTTCTGTTATCATTTTATCATTACAGGGAACTTGTCTAAAACAATTGTGAAGAACTTACAACTTCTGTTCAATAGCCCGGAAAACATAGCCACTTACTTGTCAAAATTACTATTTTTCATAAGCATGGGGAATGCTGATATAAGCATAGACTATGATTTTCTTGATAACACCACGGAACAATAAACTCCTTTCTCAAAATTTGCTCAAGCAATATCCCAAAAAATCTCCCAAACAATCTCGATAACATACGGGTAATAAACTACACTCAATCTTTGAGTTATCATAGTTAAGTATGGGTGTGTTTTTATTTTTATTTTTATGAGAGTAAATATATAATGGTTTCGTTTACTTCCCCTCCTTCAATACAATTCTCATAACCTGCTTTGAGAAAGTTTTGAAAAATTCTAAAACTAATAAGGAGTCATCCTGAAATTTTGTTTAATCTTGAAATGAAACTAACGTTAGTTTTTTTTTTTCTTTCTTTCTAATTTTGTTAGAGACTATATGATCTGGTTGCATGTAAATTTTTAGTGAACAATGTTGGTATGATGGGGTGCTCACCAATGGTATTTAACTCAAAATGGTCCACCATGTGTGATGATGAGACGAATGAGCGTGCCCAAATACATAACAAGGTCCTTTCTGAGTAGTTGCCAAAGTTGCAATCCAAACTCTCTGGATCAAAATTCATTATTGCAGATGTACACAAGGTTTTCGCAGACATCTTTGCTTCACCGAGATCATATGGTAGTCATATTAAAACCAAGTATAAACATAATGTTTTATTATTATTTTTTTAATAAAAAGAGAAAAAAAAAAAAAAAAAAAAAAAGAACTTCCAAATGCAAACACATTATTTTCATTAAAACAATATTAGACAATTTATTAATTTCTTACCTATTTAATTTCCTTGTAGGCTTTACTAATACAAGACACTCTTGTTGTGTTGCGGCTGAAAATGGAACTAGACCTTGCATTCGTAATATACCTCCATGCAATAACAGAAATGAACATGTTTACTTCGATCCATTTCATGCGAGTCAAACTTCTCATTTCCTATTAGCAAAACGTTACTTAAAATAACCTCAAAAAATGTATGTACACCCCAATTTAGTATATTTTTGAAAATCCAATATTATCCTTGAGTAAAATTACTTAAAGGACTAAATAGTTTGTAAGTACACACCAATAATTATTAATTGGTTTTATATCAATCTTTTGCAAAAAAAAAAAAAAAAAAAAAAAAAAAAAAAGGAAGGGGTCGTTTGTTTTTTTGGCTGAAGACTGAATAGTTCTGAATTTTACTGAAAACTGAATAGTGACTGAAACGAATCTGAATGACATATTTGTTTTTTTTTTTTTCTCACGTCTGAATGTACTGTCAACATATTTGTTTTTTAAAAATAAAATTGTCTGAAAAGAAGTAATTTTACATCTATACCCATACTAATTAAAATAAGTAATTTAACATGCAACACTCTTTATAAGATTTTGCATGTTCTTCCGCAAACAAAATTTAATTTAACAAAACAAAAAATTCATCTAGAAATATAATTTTGCATGTTATTCTCCAAACAAAGTTCAAGTTCAATTTATTGTAAAAACAAAAAAAGTTCAAGTTCAATTTTACGTATTGTCCGAATATCAGTATATAATTCTAGAAACCAAAGGAGAGACTAAAAACAAAAAACAAAAAACCCCTAAAACAGGCGACTACAAGAGAAACCAAAGAAACACCAAGAATTAACAATTGATATATAAATCATTGTGACAAAAATATTGATCTATATATATCAAGATATGCAGGAAAAACAATTCGATTACTGAAGAAAACAATATATCATAACAACATGATCATAATATCATAATAAAATAACGATAACAAACACCATAATATGATAGACAAGTTTATTCACCACTACACATAGATAAAAAAATAAAATAAAAATAAAATAAAATAAAAAAAGTTTTTACCGGGATTTGGTAGGAGAGAAATTCAATTGTTTAATCCCAGGAAAATTTCAATATGAGAAGTTATTAGGGGTTTTTTTTTTTTTTTTTTTCTTTCTAAAAACCTTTTAAAATAAGAAATACGTTAAATGAAAGAATTCTACACCATATCAAATTAGGATAAATTTAGAAATATATCTTTTTTGGAGGATAGACTTGGAAGAAAATATTTTAATTATAATTCAGTGATTTAGAATTAAGTTAAAAGTCAGGATTTCTTACTCTTTTTTTAAAGTTGTTTTTTGATATTTTTAAGTTGTTTGACCACTTAAAAAAAACAAACAAAACAACTGAACGAGTTCAATTCAGACCCATTAAGTCTTAAGTGGAAAAAACAAATGACCCCGAAGTTTCCTATTAATTGTTTGATATGATAATAAAAAAATTTCTATTTTATCAAACCCTAACTTCTATTTTAAATACTAATTTCAATTTCTTTTATGGAATACAAATTGATTGAGTTGACAAACAATTTATTGCTATAATTAAGGGAAACAAAAATCAATATCAACAATAAACTTTCTTATGAACAATTGTTTAAAAAAAAAAAAAAAAAAAAAACCTTTATTAGGAACAAAGGAATTGAGATACACTATTGTGTGCTGAGAGCCTCTTTTTAATAAAGAATTTAAAAAATAAAAAATAAAAAAAAGTTTTAATGCAATGAAAATAATTTTTTTCATACAATTTTTTAGTGACATCAAATGTTTTTGTAGGAGTTAGAAATTATTTTTTTAAGGAGAAATTATTTATTTGAATAAAAAGATATAAACTAATAAAATTTTAAATAATTCTAATTAGATAACAAAATAGTGGGGTGTCATAACAAAAATATAATACAATAAAATTAAAGAAAGGGTATTTTTGGTATTAAGTGGGGTTTATTTACGAACCAGAGATTTTAAATATTTTAGGGGTGTACTTACGAAAAGAGTGTATATACAGTTTTTAAGGGGTGCTAATATCGCCACTCTAAAATAATCATTGATTTGTAGCCCCATAAATTTAGTTGATTTACTGTGGGCTTAAGTCTTAAACTACTTTATAACATATGATTTTCATGTATTCGAAAAAAAAAATAATAATGATGGGTGTGATATGTATTTTACTCTTTTCTACTTATTACTTTGCAAATTTGAAGAAACATGCTCCTGTATTACATTTTACTTTTATAAAATTATAAAGAGACCTTTTTTTTACTACTGTTCATTATTTTATTTTATTTTATTGCTTTTTTATTTTCTTAATAATTGTCATTGTTGTGTCAACATAAAAGCAGTTAACAAAAATAATAATTTAAAGTAAAAGTAAATATAAATTTATTCTAAAATTATAATAAAAGAACATTTTTTTTTCAAACGTTATTAACATAAGAGGAAATTGTCAAAAATAACCCATTAACGGTTATTGTTTTTTGTTTTTAGCCCTATCCATTGTTTCTTATGTTTGAGGATAGATTTTATACTCCACTAAAATATAATGTTAATATTTTTATTATTCATTTTTTTCTTTCTTAAAAAATATATTTAAACTATGTTGTTTTAAAGAAATAGAAAATATATTTAAGTATATAAATCCTATTGTAGCTTTTATATCTCTCTTTATTTTTTACTTTAAAACAATGATGTAACAAAATAAAAATTTCTAACATTTTTACTTCGCAGTTTATGCTAATTAGGTAACCGGATATATTTAAAATGATTGAATTTTCTTGTTTAGTTGATATATTTATTTTTATTTTTATTGTTTACGAGATGATTTTCAACATTTTATTGGTATTACTTTATATATTATATGAGATTCATTGTGATATACATTTATTCTTTTAACGAATAGTTTTGATATATGGGTAAATTGGGCGAGGATGAGTAAAGTATTCCTTATTCTACCCTGCTTCGCTTAATCTATTGTGAGGATTTAAGAGGGGAAGACCACCCCACCTCATTGCCATCCCCACTTCATTTGGTCTATTTCATGTTTCGGGCAATTTTACACATTAACATTTAACATGTAATCTCATGTTAATTTTTGTTATAAGCATGGAACCTACATTCTCTATAATGTGGGACTTTGGTCACACACCCAACAATCCTCCCCTCGAACAAAGAACCATCATTATCTTCATGGTCCAAACCTCCCCTCAAGTGATCATCCATCCGTCAATGCTAGGGGAGCACTCCATCGAGATCACTCCTCTCCACCGTGTCGGAACACACACCTTACATGAAGCACTGGAGCATCGCCTGCCTCAAAAGCTAACATCACGGATCCATTGCATGCTAACGAGTGGCCACCACCTCCTTGGTTTGGTTCGACTACGTCTGGCCAAGTCTGGGGCACGGGTTTGATTAGTGGAGGCAAAATGGGCCGTGCCTGGCAGGCCAAGCCCAGTCGGCATGACCTGGCCCATAAGCAGGCCAGGCCAGGCCTACCTCATTTTTTATTTTTATTTTTATAAAAAAAAATAAATAAATAAATAAATTTTAAAAAAAAAACTTATTAAACAATATTTAAGAACCTCTATTTTATGATTGGCTTATTTCATGATAAACCATATTGGAGATGATTTTGTAATGGGTAGCCTAGGTCCTCGATGGCAAGCTTCCAAGCATCTACGTGACTTTAAGAGCGAAAAGTATATTCACTTGACTTGCCTCTTGAAGAGTGTAGGTACACACACACACACTTCATGCATGCTTTTTTCATCTTGCATTTGTGTTCTAATTGTTTATATGTGTACATCCATTACACCCATCACACTTGCACTTCCTTCTTAATCCTAAGTGTAGTTTTTGTGTGATGTAATTCGTTTCACGATGATTGATCGGAAACATCTGCACATGCACGATGGTGTGCTTATCTTAGCGTGATGAGTGACCATTTGAGAAGGTCCCATTCTTTTCTTGGTTTGGTCTTTGGTCACATGGTCTTAAACCATGAGTTTTTGACATTTTGTTGTTGTCCATATCTAACCTTTGGTCACTCTTTTGACCATATATTTTTCTACATATATTGAAACCTCATTTTGTAAAATAGAGTAGAAAGTAGACTTCCATACCTTTCCAATGATATATCATACGAAAAGTTTGGATGTCGTTTGGTCTTGTTTTGATCAGTTTGGAAATCAGGTTATTATGCTGATTTGCCAGTGCGCGGGTCTCTACCTGCGTAGTCACCAGCGAAGTCATTTTTAATGATTTTCCTAGTCCCGGTGCGTTGGTATGTAACTGTGCGGGTCCATACCAGCGCAACGGACCCACGCACTGCACTATTTTTTGTCCTAGTTTCTCAAAACAATGTCGTTTCAATTAGGGCTTCTATATAGCCATCTCTTTATCATATTCTTCATTAAGACAACAAATCTAAAGCCATACAGAGATAAAAAATAGTGGTTCTAGAGAGAGAAAAATTCAAGCTTCATTCCTTAACTCTCCAAACCTAAAACCCATATTCTTCAAGCATCATTGAACATCTTTAAAGCATGGGTCTTCTTGGTTTCATGACTATGTAAGTTAGAACTTCATTTAATATTATTTATTGTTCTTCTTACTCTAGCTTAGGTATTTATTGCTTGATTAAATACCTTGTCTCCTTTTACTGCATATATTTATGAGTCTTAATTGCATGATTAGGTTTGTTTGTGATAGCTTCCATTATTAGGTCATATATGCCTAAATAGCTAATCCATAAATGTTCATGTATGTTTAATTGATGATTAGGTTGGCCTTATACATCTAGTCAAACTTATGAATGTTTATGTGAATGTATTTGACAATTAGGTTGTGATCGGACTATTTTATATCTATTTGAGGTCCCCCAATTCCGATCATTTGTCTCTTTTTCGAGCGTATTTTTGTATATAATGTTTTGTTTGAGCCATGTGTAGGTACATATTCCCTACCAATGGTATTTGAGCTTAAAAGAAAGATTGAGAGGCTTAAATGAGCCAAAAACGGAATAATTAGAGTATATGCTGAGTGTCGCGCCTCACCGTTGACATAGACCACGGCATGATCTAAACCCAACCATGGCCAAGCGAATCTAAATGTCTCCACGGTTGATCCACTGTCGAGCTAGATTGCGACACCGAGACCGCGGCAAAACCCTCTCGACATTCCAACAGCTTATGGATGAAATGCAAAAAATCAGGCATTTAGCGAGCCCCACCGTCGATTTGCAAACCGTCGTTCAACATCAGAGAAGTCCAAGAAGCATTTGGAGATCAAGGTCGCTGATCTCAACTTCTAATTCAACCAAGATCAGCAAAATGGCTGAAATTGTATATGCTCGTGCAGAATATCCAAATTGCAGGGGTCATATCTTCCTCCTCAGATCGAACCACATTGATATCTTTATATATTCAGAAATCCCCAGAAGTCTAGTTTCCAGAACATTTTACGGATTGCGATTCCAGGTTTTCTGCAAGAAGTTATGCTCATTTCCGTAATGGTACGCGATGCTAAAATGCTGAAATGTCCAAACGACTACTTCAAACGGTAGCTAGGCCGTCGAACAAAACCACCGATCAACTCCAGAAAGTCATTTTTTAAGCGAATTTCAGGGACAGTTTTGTCCTTTCACCCTGATTTTAAGCCCTAACCTCCCCACACTATATAAACACCTTATTCTCTTCTCTCCCAACAAAATCCACTCCCCACACACTTCCTCCTCTTCTTCTTCTTCATTTTCTTCCATCTCAATAAGAGAGAGAGAAGCTTTCAAGCTCCCATGGAGGAGAACCTCCATGGGAAGCTCACCACATCCATTTTCTACCCATCATCCACCATATTTCGGAGTAGATTGCAAGGAAATAGAAGAGGTCTTTGACCAATTTCGGACCAAGCATGGAGAGGAGCTCTTGGAGGAGGTTTTCTTCAAGGGTTGTATCTATTTTTACTCATTTCTTGCATTTCTTGTTTTCTTGAATATGTATTCCCCACTTAGGAATATTTGTAAACCTAATTTGTCCTGAATATATATATATATATATATATGTGGTTGTTTTTATATCCAATTTGTGTTTTGATTCATTCTTGATTGTTGTTGAATATATCTTTTATCTTGAAATGCATGTTTATGGATGAGTGGAAATTAATATGTATTCATGGATGGGATTAGGAGTAGATTAACGTAAATTAGGAGTGGTTGTAATCAAATATCCCATTTGTGTGTGTATATCTTTGGAAGGTCAAAATTGCATGTCATGAATGGGTTTGAGTGACTTAGAGTTAGGATTGTGCCTTTGGAGGGGCTCTTCGAGCATAGTCTTGGCTAATTAGCTAGGAAGAGTGGGTGAACCTATAAATTGCCATATTATAAGGGTTTGGTTCATTGTTCTTGTTAACAATTTGACTTTAACTATTTCTCACTCTAGGGGCTCTATGTGAGTCATGGTTAGAGCTACAATTATTGGTCTTTAGCTATCTCTCACGCTAGGGGATCTAGGTGAGTTATGGTTGGATATACAATCACTCTTTCCACATTCATTAGACTTTCACGTTGCCATTTTACATCACGAAGCTATCATTAGGACTCAATGTAGTTTTGTTTGTAGAATCGATTCACATATGTTGGTTGCGGTTTCATGTTTGAGAGGCTCTCGGCACACTCTTCAACTGTTAGCTCTATGAATAGGTATAAATCGGATCGAGCTAAGAACGAACCCTTAACTAAACTTGGATGTGCTTAATGTCTAACAACCACTATTGTGCACTTATATATGGTGAACTTATGTACCTTGTGTGTCCATATCCTACATCTCTCATATCCACCATTTTATTTATCACTTTAAACACCATTTTCACCCTTCCATATTCTCTTTGTTTTAATTTATTTTCATTTCCATTCTCTACACACACACACACACACACACACACACACACACACCACATTGTACATACATTTCACACACACCATTCTCACATTTCTGCATTCTATTTACATGCTTACAATAAACACTAGAACTAGAAACGGTTAACGGAAACACCTCCCTGCGAAACGATACCCTCGCTTGCCACTTTACTAGTCTTTTGCTAGTCACTAGCACTAGCGAGGTTGAACTTTAAATATAAATATTTTGACATGCAAAAACGATCCATGTCAGGTTGCTAGAATTCCTTTGCATCAAATTGAGTCCTTCATGTATGGGCATATAGGTATTGTTGATAACTAGATTGTTGAATTGCATTATAACATCTAGTTAGGCATTTTGTGTGTGGTCTTACACATTGTTACAAATAGAATATCCATATTCACCTAGACATTTTAAATCTCTTCAATGAGTCAAAGTCTTGTGGCTTCTAGGAGAAATTGCACGAGCAAGCAAGTCTTGCAACCAAGGGTTGGTTGGCAAGCATCGCCAAGTACCGCTATAAAAGGCATACGGGTAGATTAGGAGGTGCTCACGCCAAAAGTAGTGGATCGGGGGATATCACTAGGATTGAACCAAAAGTGGTGAGTGGTAGTGTCCATAGCCTGAGATTGTCTAGAGTGAGAGTTCGTATATCACTTGAGAGTGTAACCGTCTTTTCATATAGTGGATTGTTGTGGCTTAAGTAGCTAGCATGGCTAGTCTCATGGTTTTTCCTTTTGAAGGTTTCCATGTAAAAAATCAAGTGCTCTTTAATTTTTGCAATTTACTTTATTTTTGTTGTATGTTTGTATTGGGTTATATTGTTAATATTGACTAATCGAAAAATTAGTAATGATCGATTAACAACCCATTTCTAGTGTTCTTTAATTTCCGCAATTTACTTTATTTTTGTTGTATGTTTGTATTGGGTTATATTGTTAATATTGACTAATCGAAAAATTAGTAATGATCGATTAACAACCCATTTCTAGTGTTCTTTAATTTCCGCAATTTACTTTATTTTTGTTGTATGTTTATATTGGGTTATATTGTTAATATTGACTAATCAAAAAATTGGTAATGATTGATAACAACTCATTCCCCATCCAACACCCCCCTCCCCCGCCCATCCCCGCCACCCCCACCCCCACCCCCAAGAGGATATATTAGACACACTGTATTTATTTTCACAATATATATATCTCAAAATATGCATGAATTAACAAAGCTGAATTTGTAGTGAAATGGTTAAGTTACACAACCTCTTCCTAAAGAAACTTGGTTTGATTCCCACCCATTGCAATTTTACAAACAAAAAAAAATTAAAAAAAATCTTATTAAACAATATATATATATATATATATATATTAAAATATGCATAACTAACAAAACTAAACTAATAGTGAAATGGTTAAGTCACATAACTCTTTCTTCAAGAACCTTGGTTTGATTCCTACCCATTAATTTTGAAAAAAAAAAATGCGGGCTAAAACGGCACAACCCGTGGGGTAGGCCTATTAAGAATGCCGGGCCTCTTTGACAGGGCCTGTTAGAAGGCCCGACCTGCCAAAAGCCGAGCCGCCTGTATTGCCACCACTAGCTCTAAGTATGGAACCCATATTCTCGACATTGGGTATGATATTTTCCATTTTGGACCTAAGCCCGTACGGATTTGCTCTTAGGTCTCTACCCAAAAGACCTCATACTAATGGAGGTTGTTTCCATACTTATATACCCATAATCATCCCTATGTTTAGGCGTTTAGCCAATGTGGAACTTTGGTCGCACACCCAACAATTTTAGAATTTTTCTTTATATTTAGCATGCAAATATGTAGTCCTTCTTTAATTTTAGTATGTAATCATTAATTTGTTTTCAGCGAGATATAGAACGTTTTTAAAGACTTTTGAAGGGGGCAAATGATATAGAATTTGGGCTCATAATATATCACTGGAATCATCTTGTCAAGGAGAACAAATTATATAAGCTGAAATTTCCCTTAAGTAGTAATGTAAAATATACCTAGAGGGGGGTGAATAGGTATAGGCCCAATTTCTTCCAATATTAAAAATAATGCGGAATATAACAAAGAAAATGCACACTTGATAAAATTCAACAAATGAATTGATTTAACTAATGCAATAGTAAATCAATTTACAAGATATGCAATCAATGTAAGATATAGAAGATAAAGAAAAGTAAAGCAAAAATTGACACAATGATTTTTACGTGGTAAAACCTCAAAGAGGAAACATCCACGGGTTGATACCACAACCACCGTCAAAGCAATCCACTATATGAAAAAGGACTTACACACTCAAGCTACCAACTCATGATATCCGCTCAAGCTATTAACTCCTAATCTACCCTCAGGCTAGTGAATCACAAAGCCTACTACCTATCCAAGGTGTGTCCTACACCTCTAGGTAGCAACATCCTATCCAAAGCTCTCAAGCTTCTAGGATGATTTTTTGCTTAGCTATCCGGAGTCTCCTACTCCTAGCTAAGTCTTCTTGCTTAACTATCCGAGTCTTCTCGACTCTAGTCAAGACTTCTTTGCTCTATCCACAAAGCTTCACTCACTTTGCTAGAGACTTCAACCTAATGCAAGGCTGTGATCTAAGTGATGCAAATGATGCAAACACAATCAAATAAAGCTAGATGATCAATCAAGCTAAATGTACATGTTCAATGATAATCTAGAATATGCTTTCAACAAACAATCACAAATGTATCTAGAAATCAAGACATGTAAATCAATAAGAACAAGGTATGAATATTCATAACATGAGGCACATCATATATACCTTTTCTAGAATCAATTTCAAGTTGAATCAAGTTTAGCAAATATATGTTCAAGAGAAATCACAAAGCTAAAACTCAATTAACAAATGATCAAACACCCCTTGCATATGATCTAACATCCTCTTTAACATATTTCATCAATCAAATAGTAAGAATAAAAGAGATGATCAAAGATGAAATGAAAAAGAAGAAGTTGAACATACAAAGTTGACCACGTACTGAAAATCAGACCACTGGGAAAATTTACGAAGTCAGCTGCCTCTAAAAATGCTTGGGGTTTGTAACTCTCATCAAGACCAACAATTTTGGTTTTTGGATCAATCAATTTTGAGTTCGTATGAGAAAGTTATGATCAAAATACTAAAACTAAAATGTGAAGAATTCTGCAGAAATTTCTTTTCAAAATGTTCTTCAAGTTCTATGTTTGGAGGGAAGGAGAGGTGTTTAAATGGAGGAGAGAGAGAGGATTTTTGGCCAACCAAAAGAGGCCACCTCAGCCAAGGCCCGTGTGGGGTGCGTGGGCCACACGGGACCAGAGAGGTCATCTGGCCGTGGGTCCCACGGCTCACACACGGCTTGGCCAAGCTTGGCTGCTTGGCCACTTGGCCTCGCTTGCTCTCCCACGTACCCTCACGTTCTTCAGCTGTATCTTGGGTATCCGAACTTCGATTTCGAATCCATTTTCGGATTACAAACCGTGACTCCACCTCACGCACGACTACGACTACAAACTTTGAAAAATGGTTGAGAAATCATCTCGGAAAATGACAATGAAGTCAACTCAACGAATGAGAATGCAAAATAGCCTAGCTAAGTCGTTTGGACTCGAAACCTTATGAATGAGTAACCGAAATGACCGGAACTCAATAAGGAATCAAATAAGCACATATTCAAGTCCAAAATACAAAATACATAAACAAATAAACACAAATTCACACAAACATGCCATATCAAAGAAATAGTCACAAAGTATGCAATTTTACAATGTTTGTCTATAAGAGACCAATGCATGACCATACTAAGAAGTGTGTGAATGTGTTATACCAAATGTTTGAACTACGATGTAGGGACACACATGTATGAATTGTGTGTGTGTGCGCTAACGCCTTGCAAGAGGATAGAAGTCGAAGTATACCTTTGACGCTTTCACCTCTTGAAGACGACATTTGCACTAGACGTTGCTCTTCACCTTTTAAGCTTCTTTTCGTCCAAGAACATCCTAAGCAACAGCTAATACAAATATAGAGCGTTTTGCAATGGAATCAAGCCAATACAAATCATAAACCTTACATAAGCTCTCTTTTTTTAAAAAAAAAAAAAATTATTAATTCTTAGAGAGAGAGAGAGAGAAACATAGTGGAGGGAGAGAAGAAAGTTAAAATATAGGTTAGGGGTATTTTGGTCAAGTCAGTGGGTAAAGTGGAAAAATATAATTAAGAATTATTGTGGTTTGACAAATTTAAATTTTACACTAACTTGAAGGTTAAAGTAGGGAATTTTCTCCAAACACATTAGCTGAAATTTTGACAAATATTTAGGAAATTTAGAATTTCAATACATATTTCAAGATTATCTCAAAAAATATTATTAATTTCTTTTGAAGAGTAATTAATACAGAACATGATTCATGTATGATATACAAGTCATGAGCGGCTTAATTGGTTATGTTGTCGGTTGCTTCATTTTCATTTTAATTTTCTGGTTTTTGTTTTTTCTTCTAGAAAACTGTTAATTAAGACCATACTTGCTAGAGAAATCCAGTAGAAACCAAACATTTTTATTTGAAAAACACTGTCTCTGTTCAAACAGAATCCACAATAGATGAGTATGCTTTGCATATACTCTCAAATCATTTAAATCATGTCATGTAGCATGACAAATCAATAACATCAAAAATACATGATACATGATATGATTAAATTGAAATATGCAATACATAATAACAACACAAAACCTCCCAGAACTCAAATAAATTATAAATTTCCATTAATGAGAATTTGAATTTGAACAAAATGTCATACTAATTAATCTGTATAAAATCAACTTTTACTCAAACCTATCATCACTATCTACAGTTGAAAGAAAAAATGAATTATTAAGAAGATGGATAAGCAGATAACAAATGAGTCGGAATACAAGAAGATCCCCTCCAAACCCTAGAATGCAACTTGAGAATCTCCTTAGCTTTTTCCTTAGTCTTAAAACTTGCATCAACTTGTAGAACCAAACACAACTTTGATACAACTCCCACTTGCAGCATCTCCTGAAGAACCCTAGGAGTTGCAGAAAACCTACAAACCGAAGACAGAATTCTCACCGCCCTATTGCTCGCCACATGAGAAACCCTAAGTATTTTCTTGGAAACAATGGCCAGCCCAGCTCCATGCTTCAACAGCTCTGCTCTTCCCTCTGCGCAGCGACACAGCTGATCCAATACGTTTAGTATAAGTTCACAAGCTCTCTTTTCTGTTACATCAAGAAGAAGATCTATCAATGCTGAAACGGCACCGCCTTCTACGGCTTTGATTCGGTTTCTACCCCACGGACAAAGCTCCATTAGTAGCTTCAATGCAGCCTTAGAAGCTTGCTGCGAGATCTGATCGTGCAATACCTTTACTATTTCGGTGAACAATTCGAGCTTAGCACTAGTCATCAATTGGGTCGGATCCGCCACATCGAATATTGACTTCAATAATATAGTAGCATAAGCTCGAGATTGATAGTTTTTTTCATGCTTCAAGACTTGAACCAAAGACTCCACAAATTCATCACCATTATTGTTGATGATGAGATTCTTCAAACACCTTTCCGAGATATTCAGATGACAAAGAATATTCAATGCTTCATCAATCACCAAATTATGTTCTTCTGAATTGTAATTCTTTATGATGGTAGACAAGAACTCAACAGCGCCGGCAGACTCTAAGCAGCTTCTGTTTCTTTCACTTTGAAGAGCGATCGATCTCAACCTTCTAAGGCACTTAATCAGCTGCATTTGAGGCAACGTTTTGGCATCATTAAGGATTTTGACGATCTGGGTTTTGTCGACAGGCGGTTTTGGAGTTGGGATTCGCTCGATTCCAAGAGACGCATTGAGAGTGCACCATCCTTGAATCAAACGTCGAAGAGTGTGGTTGGGGGTTAGATCGGGTTCTAATAACACTTGTTTGGTTACTGGACAAGAGTTGTTGTTGCATGAAAACAACCATCTCTCTATGGTTTCTCTATCGTATGTGATCCCGGTCGAGACCGTGACGGGATCTCTCATTAGTTGCAGTGAAATTGGGCAGAGAAAATGTGTAGGAACATCTATTTCTTCCATTTCAAAACACTATCAAACTCAATACAATGAGCTACAAATTAAGCAGACCAAACTTTGTGTATAATGAAATATAGACTGAAAATAGAGATGTAAGACAATATTATACAAGTGGGTATAGTTGATAATAAACAAAAAAGAAGGAAAAAGTTGAAAATTGGACTCACTTGAAAGAAAATGTGATCTGAAAAAGGCTTTTGTGATGGAAGTTTGAGAGGGAGATGAGAAAGATTGGGCAAGTATTTTTATACGTGGATCAATACAATACAAGTAATTGTTTGAAACGATAAAGTCAACACACGGAAATTTAGAGAGAGGAATTAAATGAGGACCTTTTCCAAGATTTTGGTAGAAGAGAGAGCTTAAGTTATAGATAAGTGATATAAAATTATAAATGTATGAATGGGGTTTGTATTGGAGGAAGAGTCGGTGTTGCATTTGCTTTGCAGCAGACGCAGTAGCCTCTTTAAGCTTTTGACTTTTTAAATTAATTTCTCTTACAAAGACTTTAATGTTACATCTAATTACTTACATGCATGGCTGGTGCGGCCGACAGCTTCTCATGGGCCGCATTTCATGCTTCAAACTTGCTTCCATTTTTCTATAATACTAATTAAATTGCTTGACCCAAAATTACTGTTTTTTAATACGATTATAAGATACATCAAATCATTCATCTTCATTCGTCATGGTGTCTCGGTAGTAGCATTGAATTTTGAAGATAAAACCTATAGCCAATTAAAAAAATTCCAACCACACACACAATTGGTCCACTCCCAATCGAGGCTTCTCGTTAATGGTCATCAATACCATTATAATTAGAACAAATATTTTTTTTATTTTTTTTAAGAATTATGAAAATAAAACTTTATTTTAACTAGAAGTCTCAACATTTAAATTAAGGGTTAATATTAAAAACCTAACCACAAGGTGGTTGTTTTGGTGGTCCAAGGCTTAGGATTAAATACACAAGTCCTTGGTTCTACTCCTGGCAATTATATTGTGGCCAGCCCTTAGAGCGTTTAGCTCTACTAGTGGAAGGACGGAAATGGGGCCGGCTAACGTCAGCGGTTCGAATCCTACCTAGGCGGGAGTGAGTTCTGATTTACCCGATTGCATCCTTGTGGAGCTAAGGGTGAGGGTCAAGGTTGCCTATTTGTCCTACTCCACGATCCAACATACAAGCCACGGCGAGTCACATAGTTGGGGAGGACAAGTTGATTGGTGCCTAGACGAAGTCCGGGATCCTCGATACCAAAAATAATGTATCGAGGATCCCGGACTTCGTCTAGGCACCAATCAACTTGTCCTCCCCAACTATGTGACTCGCCGTGGCTTGTATGTTGGATCGTGGAGTAGGACAAATAGGCAACCTTGACCCTCACCCTTAGCTCCACAAGGATGCAATCGGGTAAATCAGAACTCACTCCCGCCTGGGTAGGATTCGAACCGCTGACGTTAGCCGGCCCCATTTCCGTCCTTCCACTAGTAGCCCCCCCCCCCCCCCCCCCCCCCCCCCCCCCCCCCCCCAAATGTATAGTTACAAATGCTTTTATTTTAGAAACCTCCAATATGGACTAACACCGTTAGCATTCCGTTTGTGTTGACTGAGTTTGACCGTTAAAAAGTCTAAAATATCTCTATTTAAGCTTCAATTGTATGAATTGGCCATTATACCCTCATACTTTTACCAAATAAATTAATAAAATGATACAAAATACAGGAATGTTAACTTGTAAAGGAAAAGTTATTTTGTGGACAATTTGATCTCTAAAATAACAAAATTACAAATGAACCAAAAGCATTGAAAATAAACCAGAATACGTATTTATTTATGTATTTATTTGTCTTTTATTATAAATCCAAGCAAATACTCCGATAATAGTTCAAAGGTGAGGGGTTTTTTAATATTAACCCTTAAATTAATCATCCTTTAACGTGGTATAGAATAATTAATTTAAAACCGACTAAGTGCCAGCAAAGCAAGGCATCGTGTGGGCTACGCGGGGGCTGCTTCCAGTCAAACAAACCGTTGGCGTTGGCTTTTGGAGATGCTCATTTCTTGTTAACTTGTGATTCAGATTTGAGATGCCTTTTATTTTATTAATATCAATTCGATACATATTATTTATTTGACTTTGTTTTAAGTTATTATTAATTTCGTATATATTCATTTTTAAATTATTTGGTCAGCTGTATTGGTGTCAGACCAGAAATCAAAGGCATCAGTAAGTATCTAAAAGGAACCCTTAAATTTCCACTGTTTCACATTGTAGAAATACAGAAGAAAATTAAAAATTCGGTGGAAACTATTAAACTGTAAAATTATTTGGTCAGTTTTTTTTTTTTCAAAGCATAATTACGAGAACTATTAGGACTGTTGGAACCTGCTGAGATCAAACAATACATGTGCAGTCCGAATAACCACTCTCATAACGATAAATAACTACTTCCACAACCTGGGAAAAAAACTCCGCACACATGCTTGTAAAATATGTATGGTGGGATTTAAAACCATCACCACTTATATGGTAGGGAGGTGCGCACTATGCCACTACCAGCTCTGCTAATGGGTTATATGCATTATTGGGTCGGTTTTTGCTTCACTATCTCTCTTCCTGGAACATACGATTTATATCATTTTTTATGCGATGGATACATATTATGAAACTTTGTGATTCCAAATGAAGATGAACCGTTGTAAATTAAAGCCTATAAGGCTATACCTAAAAGCAAGAACATAAAGTACAACACTGAAGTATGAGTTTGGTATGGCTTTTGAAAGGATCAAAAATGTTTTTTTAATGCTAGAAACTATTTTAGGCTTTTTTTTAATATATGAATTGTCTAAATTACCCTTTATAAAAGCTATTTTATGTCTACTTGGAAAAACCCAAAATTTGAGCTTTTCCAAAATGTTTTTTTTGAGCTTTTTTAAAATATATGAATTGTCTCAACTACCCTTTATAAATTTTAGATATTCCACTATAACTCTTTCATTTTATAAATACATTGTCAACACTTTTTTTGTAATTCATTCAACCAAAAACTATTTATAAAAATACATTGTCAACACCTTTTTTGTAATTTACACAACCAAAAAGCTTTTTAATTTTGTTAGAAGCTCTACTCATTAGAAGCTCTCTTACAAAAAGATCTATTCTAGAAGCTCTATTTGAAAAGCTATACCAAACACACCCTAAGACAAAAGAGAAAAATAAAAGAGAAAACAATTCAACTTGATTCAACTGATAATTTGTTTTTTTCGAAATTTACTAAAAATTGATTAATACAATACGACTCAAATTACATGGCAAGTGAGTTGTGATCATGATCATATAAATTATGGAATGATGTGATAAATAGTATCTTGGAACAAATCACTTACCACATCATTTGGATTGATTTTTTGAACTACTTATTTGGGTTATTTAGGTTATGTAGTATTATTGTTAAATTATATATATATATATATAACCAACTACTGTTTTATAAATTAATTATAAAGTTAGAAAATTATATTTGAATTACAAATGAATATCTCAAAATTATAATGTAACATATAATTTGAAATAATTGTTTGTATACTTGGGATTGGAATTGTAATTATAATTACCGACCCAATTGTCCAAAGTTGTGTCCATTGAAGATATATATATATATATAACCAACTACTGTTTTATAAATTAATTATAAAGTTAGAAAATTATATTTGAATTACAAATGAATATCTCAAAATTATAATGTAACATATAATTTGAAATAATTGTTTGTATACTTGGGATTGGAATTGTAATTATAATTACCGACCCAATTGTCCAAAGTTGTGTCCATTGAAGGTTGTGCAAGTAGGTAGCACTAATTATTTTATGTGGAGTCAACTAAGGCAAGTGTCACAAATTTGCATTAATGTATGCATGTGGTGCGAGATCGAAGTTGAAGTCCCGGCCATACGCTTAGCCGCTTAGGTATCATCACTTTATGATATTATGAATCGTCAAGTATTTATAAAACCATAACCACTCATTATATATAGGTTATTATATATAGGTTACTAACTTACTATATATATAGTTTTTATTATTAGTTTCTTGCATATGAGCTATTGGATTTAAATGTTTTGACTTGGTTGTATGCACTTGTCAAAGCATCTTTTAAATCCAATGGCCCACATGCAAAAATTGATTAGTCCATTAAAAAACTAAAATTACACTCTCAAATTAAAATAAAATATATTAAATATTTTTATCCTAAGAAATTGTGTGAAATATGTATCCTCATGAAAAATACCAATAATTATAATGTCTTTTGACCGTTGCATTATTAATTATTTTATTCTTTAGGACCGTCCTTGCGTCTAATAGATAATTTTGATTTATCATAAATCATGATTCAATAACTCTTTATTGAATATTCGGTACCAAGATTTATTATCCAAATCCTCGTAAGACACATAAGGTGGTATTTACTCTTATTTGATTAGAAGAGACATGATGTCTATATTTATAAATATATGTCTGCTATGACATATGAATCAATAACGCCAAATTATCGGGATTAAATCGTTATTCTGTGATTGTACCCATTGATAGCTCAAATGTTACAACTCATAATACATATGATACATTATTTATTTCAGGATTAAGATAGATATTTCAATTGCTCTATCATCCGCAAAAAAGAGATGAGCAATTTTTGGACCACCCTTACTAGGCTACTACGATGGAAACCCATGATATTTCGCTTTCACTTCGCTTGGAAAATAAGACAGGAGAAACCCTCATCACAAATTAAGAAAAGATAGGGGGACAAAGGATCCCCCTGACGAGACCCCTGGAAGGCTTGAGAGAGCCACAAATCACCCCATTGACAACAAAGGAGAAGGATACCGATGTCACACATCGCATAATGTGATCAATCCAAACCTCAAAAAAACCAAGCCTTCTCATCATGCCAAACAAGAACCCACACTCCACCTTATCGTAAGCCTTCGGCATGTCTAACTTTAACACCATTGCACCCTTCTTCCCCTTCTTTTGAGTCCTCAACACATGTATACACTCGAATCCCATAATAGCATTGTCAAAATTAGACGCCCTAGAATAAAAGCACTTTAAGTTTCCGAAATCACCTCATCTAAGACTCCTTTGAACCTATTGGCAAGCACTTTGGCAAGGATTTTGTACAAACATTACACAGATTGATTGGATGAAACTCAGTCATTCTCTCAACACGTTTCACTTTCACGATAAGGGTAATCAAAGTTCCATTAACCTCTTCGAGCCCATTACCTTCGTTAAGCACTCCAAGACATGCATTTGTCACCTTCTCACCCACTTCATGCCAAAAAATTTGATAAATAGTGTAGGCAATCCATCGGGTCCCAAAGCTTTCATAGGGAACATGTTAAAAAGGGCCAGTCGAACCTCATCTGTAGAAAAATTACTATCAAGAAAAGAGCTCTTACCTGTCGATATGGACGGTTGAACCCATTGGAGAACTTTGTCTATATCACTCTGCCAATAACATAAATGAGAAAATATCTCCAAATAACTTTTCCACTACACGACACATACCATTGTGATCATCAAACCAGACCCCTGAACTATCAAAACTACCTTTGATCGAATTTCTGGCTCTTCTAGAAGTCACTCTCCAGTGAAAGTATTCACTGTTTTTGCCTCTGCCTTGCAACCAACTTTTGCCTGACCGTTGGCAGCAATAAAATTCTTCTCTTTTCAGCAGATTATCAAGGTCCTTCTCAATCAAACAGATTTCTCTCCAAGCATTCGACTAGATATTGTTCGTAGCCACCTTAAGATCCCTTTATTTCTTACGAATATCCATTCTAAGACTTCTTCTATTTCGATTATACCACTAGCCCAAATGTTTCTGCATACTACCAGCTCCCTACCATCAACCCCACCATGCCAATTTACTACCCTAGATCACTCCAAGACTGCCTAACAATTTCTACACATTTTTCCTAGTCTGTCTAGCATTCCTCAAAGTGGAAGCGGCGCAAGTTTTACACATTACAACTAGAAGAAGGGCAAAAAGAACAGTTCACTGTTAATAGAATAGGTTTGCGATAAGACTTCCAAAGCTCTAAGTGACTAACTATCGATCCGAAAAACAATGTTTTCCACTGAAAATTACAAACACAACAGTCCAGCCTCTCTTGGATCATATTTCTCCCCTCGCGCTTGTTACACCACGTAAAATTGGGGGCCGAATAACCGAGGTCCTAAAGCCCACAATCATCCAGAGCGAACAGAAGTTGACTAGAATAAAACGCAACCTACAAAGCTCTCCCAGTTTCTCAAACTCCTCAAGAATCTCATTGAAATCACCTGCGCAAACCCACGGAATATTTGACATGCTATAAAGCCTTCTTAGAAGTGTCCAAGCATGATGTATTTGACTTGCCTCTAGATGCCCGTAAAACCATGTCAACCTCCATACAACATTCCGTTGTGACTCTACTTGCACATCTATATGAAATTTTGAGTCAGATAAAACACTGACATACACATCCGCTGACCAAAGAAAACACAAACCACTACTTCTACGGTTCTACCTATACTATTAACTACTAGCTTGCCAACAAATCTAAGTTTCACATGAATACTTTCCAAAAGAACATTATCATCTTTCGTTTCAATAAGAAAAACAATATCTGGTACGTACTCCTGCTTTAGCCTAAGCAAGACTTGGAATATCCGAGCACTTCCAAAGCCTAGAGCATTCCACACTAATGTTTTCATGGCGTTTGACAGGCCGAATGGAACCAACTCGCCGATAAACCATCAGAATCTTCACAGGAACCATCAATACCATAAACCATCTTCATTTTCTTCTCCTCTCTACCCTCGGTAATAGCTAAACCTCTTTTGCCCAGACGAGACTCGGCATCTAATCCACTGTCTAGCTGTGACCCATCTTTGTCCCACCTCTTCCACTTTCCCAACTGTAGCCCGATAATAATACCATGGTTAGTATGCATAACTGGATCCTGCCCATTCTTTTCCCTTAAAAAATGCTTATTCACAGCCAAACTCGGCTTTCCACCTCATGACCCAAGGATGATCCTCTCAAATCCTTCATTACAGGGCTACCACTACTTCTTCCGCTGTCTCTAGATTCCTCTCTCTTGCCGTAACTATACCTTGTTAGTGATGAACTCGCAGCTCGTATCCAAGGGCCAAACAAGAAATTAAAATCCTCTGGCTCTTGAGAAGCTGCTTTTACTGAACAATACCTGACTATGTGACCAATTCTTCCACAACAGTATCAATGTTCCAGTAACCTCTCATACCTGAGTAGCATCGTCATCTCCTTCCAATCCCCTATGACATCCACCCATAAAATACGTCGAAGGGGTTTACTCATATCAACCATAACCCTAACTTGAATATACTTTCCTGCCCAATCATCAAAACCCCCATCATAAATCTCTTTACTTTCCCTAATCATACTCCTTAAGAGCCTACCAATCTCAGAAGTCATGCATAGTAAGGGAACCCTATGTATTTGAACCCAAATAGCCATCCAGAGCTGCATCAGAATTCAATTTATAGATCCACTCATCTGGGGGCTTCCACTTTAGTTGGTTATGAATGAGCAAGCCACCTCACTCCTCTGTGATAACATTCGCAGCTTTATATTCATCTAAGAATTCAACACACCAAGTGACAATATCTTCCACCACAAACTTCTCACTGCTATGAACCATGCGATTCCGCAAGAACCAAATATGCCACCAGACTACACAAATTAACTCCAAGTTATTTGTTTCCAACCTAGCCATACAGCAACTTATGAAATCAAGAAATCCCACCTTATCATCACATTTTAGATCATATAAGGAACCAACGGACTCACGAACCTTTTTCAGGCCTGGACACCCCCACAAGGCATGTGTAGTCAACTTGAAAGGTTTGTTGCATCTTAAGCACACCCCTTCCACCTGAATATTCCTTCTTGCGAAATTAACCAATGTCGAAAGCCACTCATGACAAGCTCTCCAAACAAAAATTTTAATTTTAGTTGGAATTCTTAGCCCTTAGGTTTTCCTCAAGCAAAACCTGATACCCTTAACCCTAGAGCAAGAATTCTCAACCTCCATGAAAACACCCAACTTGTACCCACTGCTAACTAAATACTCTTCATTCGCGGAATAATGCCAACATAAGGTGTCGTCACGATTGTTAGAAGCACAAGGGATATAGGAGATCACCTTGACATCGTCATCGACGGAGAGTTGTTTTAAAAGCGGGTCATTCCAGTAGCCAGAAGGGATTTTCAGTTGCCTCACTAACCACTCCTCATGAATCTTAGGAGAGAAAACTTTGAAAATTGTAGGCCGAAGCAACCATCTGTCCTCATAGATAGAGACTGAACTTCCCGAGCCAATTTTCCATCTCGAACCTTCACGAAGCAATCCATACCACCAACAAAGAGTTTTCCACACTTGTGAACCCGTTTTAAAACTATATGCTCTCATAAAGGAAGAAGATTGATAATAGCACCCATATAACACTTTAGC
This sequence comes from Acer saccharum, assembly GCA_030490815.1. NCBI lineage: Eukaryota > Viridiplantae > Streptophyta > Magnoliopsida > Sapindales > Sapindaceae > Acer > Acer saccharum. The sequence continues at coordinate 42,703,953 of CM059868.1, read as the reverse complement.
AGCTAAAGAATTCGGGCTTTTTTCCAACCTCCACCCCTACTTCGCAAGTAGGGCTCTGTTAAAATGGAAAAGGTTCCTAAACCCAAGCCCCCCTTCCTCTTTACTTTAGCATAATTTCTGCCAAGCTGCCCAATGCATAGGTCTATTTGTATTTGATCCTCCCCACTAAAATCGATTGAACATGCCATGAATTTCCTGTATTAGAGTTCTTGGCAATTGGAAGAGGCACATGGTGTAAGCAGGGATTGATTGTAGGATAGCTCTAACTAGGACTTATTTTTCGCCCAACCGATAACAACTTGCCCCGCCACCCCTTTATTTACTCCCAAATGCGATATTTTATGCCCTCAAACATTTTTTGCTTATTACAACCTGAAAAACTGGGCAATCCTAGATATTTTTCATGACAACAGACCCAATTAACACCTACCATAGCAGCCTAGCATTCCCCCTCAGCACGAGAGAGAGACTTACTCACACACAAACCAGACTTATCAAAATTAATAATTTGACCTAACGCTCTCGAATATACCTCCAGAATCTCATAGACCATCGAGCAATTGCCCGTAGTTGCCTCTGAAAACAATATACTATCATCTGCAAAAAAATAAATGCGAGACAATTGGGCACGTCCTGCTACACTTAAAACCCGCTAGCTCATTGCGTGCCACCGCTGAATTGATTAAGCCCGATAGACCCTCTGAGACCAACAAAGAGCAATTACCAAGTTAGTTATGGACTTTTTTTAAAATTCCAAATAGTTTGCGACCTTTATAAAAGTGACCAAATTGGTCCATAACATTTTCACAAGTACCAAATTAGTCCCTCCATTAACTTTTCGTTTGTCAAACTTAACAGTCAAGGGGTATTTTAGTCTTTTTAACTTATGTAAATAAAATCAAATCTTTAAACTAATAAAAAATGAAATCATTTTATATATTTAAAAAGGATAAAAATCTTTTTAAAAAAATATATAAAAATCTAATAAATATTATTATTTAAAAAATTCACCTTGCCAGAGGTGGATTCCGTCAATCTCCTCCACTTGAGAAGATTGTCAGAGTTCTTGAAAACCCAGACGATTTGGGTTCAGATCGTGCAGGACTTCCATGATCTGGGTTCTGCAAAAGCTGGATCTACATGCAAAACCACCCAAAATATTGTGGAGTTAAACCTGGGTTCAGAATGAAGAAATGAAGCATGCAAGAAAGAGGATGCTATGTTAGTCATGGAGCATGCCAATTGGGTCCCAACCGAGCGTCTGCAAAAAATTTAAAAGTTTATTTTTCTCTTTAAGAAAATGAGATTTATTGCAAACATCTCAGAAGCTTTTGACATGTTGAATTTCTCAATCATTTACGTGATGAAATGATATTGGGTAGAAAGATAGGAGTGTCTCATAGTCACACCATCATCTTAATTTGTACTCTGTGTATGGATGTTCCTAAGTTCAAATCGTGGAGTCCGATCTGGTACCCAAATCGTGAGGGGGAGGCCTCTACGACCTGGTATCCTCCGGGCTCCGGTTACTTAAATAAAAAATAACTTAATATTTTATTTATTATTATTATTTTATTTATCAATATTTAATAGGGATATTTAAGTAACTTCACAACTTAAGGTAAAGTCATACGTCGTGTTTAACTGCTAACAAGGACCAATTCGGTAAAGCTGAAAAGTTGGAGACTAATTTGGTACTTGTGAAAATGTTAGAAACCAATTTGGTCACTTTTGTAAATGTCGCAAACTACTTGGAATTAAAAAATAAATAAATAAAAAATAAAAATAAAAAAAGTCCAGGACTCATTTGGTAATCGCCCACCAACAAATAAAGGAAAGGAGAGAGAGGGTCACCTTGGCGAAGTCCCTTAAAAAGCGCCAAAGATCCGCAAACACTCCCTTGATCAGGAAAGAAAACCTTACTGTTGTCACACATTGCATAATGCACCTAACCCAGTTCTCAGAGAAACCTACAGTTCGCATCATGCTATCCAGATAGGGATGGCAAAATTATCCACGGATATGGATATCCGAAAGAATCCGCTCCATTTATAATGGGGATGGATACTATTATTACGGGGATGGAGCGGGGATGGATACGATACTAATATCCGTTTAATTTTCGGATATGGGGATGGATATCGTCTATGGATATCCATCCCCATCCGAATCCATTGTATATTTTAATATTTTAATATTTTAAAAATATAAAAAATTATTATATAATAATTATTTTTTTTGAAGGAAATATAATTATTAATTTTAATTATATAAGTTATTATTAATTTTTTTATCATCAAAACCCTAAAAGCTATTTTTCTAAAGTAAGCGGCCGAAAACCTAAAGAGTTGAGACTACCTTGATTGTCGTATGGACCGTGGTAATGGAAGAATGAGAATATTTATGGTTTTTTATTAAGTTGTTGGAGAAAATTAAATAGTAAAGTTTTATGTGATTTTTTTTTTCATTTGTTGAATTTATGTTATTTGAACTTTATTGGATTGGATATACTTGTTTCTCCCTTTTAAATAGGATAAAAGGTACCATTATACACGTTAGTTACATTTTTCTTTTATAAATTATAACAATATATATATATATATATATATATAGATATATATTTCATTGGATACGGATATAGACGGAGCGGGGATGGATATCGTTATCTAAATTCGCGGATTATCCGAATCCGCCCCGCTCATTTAGATGCGGGGATGGATGCGGGGATGGATATACATATTTCAAACGGATACGGGGATGGATAATGGGGTATCCATCCCCGATCCGATCCATTGCCATCCCTATATCCAGAAAACCTCGTTCAACGCGGTCATACGCTTTGGACATATCAAGCTTAAGCACGAAAGACCCTTCCTTTCGTTTCTTAGTTCCAAGTGCATGGAAACACTCAAACCTGATAATCGTGTTGTCAGAGATAAGACGACCCAGAACGAAAGCGCTCTGATTATCTGAGACCACTTCTCTAATAATGTTCCGCGGTCTATTAGACAAAGCTTTAGCTATAATTTTATAAACGGCGTTGCACAAGCTAATTGGCCTGAATTCCAACATACTCTTTGCTACTTGTACTTTTGGAATAAGGCAAATGAGAGTATCATTCATTTGTCCCATTGATTCTCCCCCATTTAGCACTCTAAGACAAGCCTCTGTAACACTGTCACCAACCTCTGCCCAAAATTTCTGATAAAATAAGGATGGTAGACCGTCCAGGCCTGGTGCCTTAGTAGGAGCAATTCCAAAGACTGCCTGATTCACCTCATCAGAATTGAAAGGGGAAGTCTCTAAAATTTGGATTCTTGATAATATATATATATATATATATATATATATATATATATATATATATGAAACTATTCATAGTGGAACTGATCATATATATAAGAAAAACATGATGCTCTATATATGCAGTATTATATGTTAGTCCAGAAGGCTAAAAATTTAGGTTGCGAAATGCCATTGAAGCTTAGCTAGCTACCTCTTTGAACTGTTGGGTGCAAATTTAAGAGTGGTAAGAAATTAGAAGAAAATGAAAAGCTTAGGTAGAGCAAATTGTAATTTACAGAACTACAACTGCTTGTTCATTACTTGCTGTTTTTTTTTTTGTTTTTTATTTGCAAGAATAGAGATGATACGAACTGTCTTAGCCTTGGTAGCACAATTGGAGCTGAATGTGTTTCAGCTGGATGTAAAATCAACCTTTTTAAATGGAGAGATCGAAGAAGAAGTTTATGTGGAGCAACCCGAATGTTACAAGGTGCAAGGAAAAGATGAAAAAGTCTATCGACTTTATAAAGCATTGTACGGCTTGAAGCAAGCACCTCATGCTTGGAATAGCAAGATTGATGTCTATTTCACTCAAAATGGGTTCTATAGAAGTTCAAGTGAACCTTTTCTTTATGTCAAGAAAAATGGAGCTTAAGAGTGGTGAAAAATTAGAAGAAAATGAAAAGCTTAGGTAGAGCAAATTGTAATTTGCAGAACTGCAACTGCTTGTTCATTACTTGCTGTTTTTTTTTTTTTTTAATTTGCAAGAATAGAGACGATACGAACTGTTTTAGCTTTGGCAGCACAATTGGAGCTAAATATGTTTTAGCTGGATGTAAAATCAGCCTTTTTAAATGGAGAGATCAAAGAAGAAGTTTATATGAAGCAATGATCATTCTAGAGAAATATTTAAGACACTTATAGTTTCAATACAAGTGGTTGAGAAACCAAAAGATTAATTGACATAGAGCCCAGAAACATTTATTTTGTTTGGAAAATATCATGTCAGCTGTAACCAATCTTACATTTCCAAGATTGCAAGTTACTTTTCAACATGGACAAGGTATAGCTAGAGTTTGCAAGGTATGGAATGACCTTAATTATTTAAAGGGAAATTATCATTTTCCTCCCTGAGGTTTGCCATATTAGATAAACTGGTCCCTTTAGTATCAATAATGGCTAGTCAACCCCCTGAAATCCTAAATATTGGTCATTTTGCCCCTTCTATCAAGTTTTCCATCTAAAATCCTTTTGATCATTAATTTTCCATCCATTAGGGATTGAACCTTCAACCTTGTAATTAAAAGCCACACGCTCTACCCAGCTAAGCTACTCCATCTCGTTGTTGGAGGTTTGTTGATTTAAATGTGTATATATATATATATAGTTATTTATCTTTTATATATATGGATACTGTCTAGGGGTTTTTCAGCATATGATCGTTTGTGATGCTTTTTCCCTTTAGATCAGTCCAATTTTTATTAAAAAATAGTTATATAGTTATTTATATTTATATAATATGTTTAAAATAATTTAAATCTGTTAATATAATATGAAAACAAAAGGAAAATTTATTATTATTATTATTATTTTGAATTTTTTTCCTTTTCAATTTATCGGCTTTGATTTTCTGGGTTTTTTATTGAATTGAAATAATATATTTTTTGAAAAGGAAAAAAATTCAAAAAAAAAATATTACAGCCTTTGATTTTCTGGATTTTTTGGGTTTCCTTTCGTTTTCTTATTTTCTTTTTCTTTTTCATAAATTTGTTTTTATATATTATTATTAAATATGAGTTTATTTTAAATTATATATATATGAGTAATGAGTTTATTTTAAATTATATAAACAAATTTAAATTATTTTAAACAAATTATATAACTATATATATATATACACACACACACACACACACACACACACATTTAAATCAACAAACCTCTAACAACGAGCTGGAGTAGCTCAACTGGTTAGAGCGTGTGGTTTTTAATTACAAGGTCGAAGGTTCAATCTCTAATGGAGGCATTTTCATTTTTTAATTAACGGTCAAAAGGATTTTGGATGGAAAACTTCACATATGGGGCAAAATGACCAATATTTAGGATTTAAGGGGGTCGACTGGTCATTATTGAAACTAGAGAGACCAGTTTATCTAATATGACAAACTCAGGGAGGAAAATGATAATTTCCCTTAGTTAAACGATGAATGAATTCATGGCAATAGATGGAAATTAATGTTTATGTGAATACTTTGATCAGTCTAGTATATCAATGAATTAAAGCCACTGTCGTATGCAATATATATTCTCAATACATAGACCAAAAAGGATATTGAGAAGCGTGTTTTGTTCTTCTGAATGCCAACAAGTTCATTAATACATATATATATATATATATATATATATATATATAGTCTTTCTATTATCAGTTCGAACTGACAAAAGTTATATCAGTTCCTTGTATGTGGGCCACTGGATTTAAATACTTTGACTGACAAGTGCATACAGTCAAGTCAAAGTATTTAAATCCAGTGACCCACATACAAGGAACTGATATAACTTTTGTCAGTTCGAACTGATAATAGAATTTCTATATATATATATATATATATTTTTTTTTCTATTATCAGTTCGTCCTAACAATAAATATATCAAGACGAAGAATGTGGACCACTAAATTTACATACTTTAACTCAAAGTGTATGCACTTGTTAAAACTTCTCCATAATCTGTGGTTCACATTCTTCATCTTGATATATTTATTATCAGGATGAACGGACAATAGAAAGAGTATATATATATATATAAGGACGCCCTGATATAGCTTCATGAGGATATTGAATGTGAGCCACTAGTTTTACATGCTGATAAATAAAAATTTATATATATAAAGAGAATTTTCTAATGAGAACTTTTTTGTCATAGGGGTGGAATTTAAATGGTGTGTTTTTTGTTTTGTTAAAGTATTACAAGAACTATTACAAATTTGTAATAGGACTGGCGGAACCAGTCGAGATCAAACAATACATGTGCGGTCCAGATATCTACTCTTATAATGGAAGATAACTACTTCCACAAATCGGAAAGAAAACTCCCCACACATACTTGTAAAATACGTACGGTGAGATTTGAACCCCTCACCACCAGGGGCGGACCCACCTTAAGGCCAGGTGGGATCCATGACCTACCTCAAATTTTTTAAATAAAAAAAATTGATTTTGTTTTCATATATATAAATATATAATCTAACTTCAAAGTGTATGCAATGGTCAAAACTTCTCCATAATCTGTGATCCACATTCTTCGTCCTAATATATTTATTGTCAGGACGAACTAACAATAGAAAAACCAATATATATATATATATATATATATATATATAGTAACTTTCTAATGCGGGATCCGGCATGAATTTTTCGGACGGTTTCATTGATTCCAACCGATTGGAATCAGTGAAAGTATATGAATTTTTTGTACGGGATCTTGTACTTGATAATATATATATATATATATATATATATATATACGGTCTCATTCACATCAATGCGCACTGATGTAAATATATAAGGACATTGAATGTGAGCCACTCATTATGGAGAAGTTTTGATAAGTACATACACACTAAGTCAAAGCATGGAAAACGAGTGGCTCACATTCAATGTCCTCATATATTTACATCGGACCAGGATCCTCTCCTCACCTCTCCTCACCTCACCTCACCTCACCTCCCTCATCCTCACCTTTTCAAAGCATGTGATTGGTTGTTAATAAAGTGTCAATCACATCTTAACCATTCATTAATTGAAATGCTTATGTGTCATAAGATTAAGTGAGGTGAGGTGAGGATGAGGATGAGGTGAGGTGAGGTGAGGTGAGGAGAGGAGAAGATCCTTGTCCATTTACATCAGTGCGTACTGACTTGAACATTTATATAAATATATATATATATATATATATATATATATATATATATGTATAGTTTTTTTATTGTCAATTCGAACTGATATAAAATATATCAGTTCCTTATATATGAGTCATTGAATTTAAATACTTTGACTTGACTGCATGCACTTGTCAAAGCATCTTTTAAATCCAATGGCCTATTTTATACCAGTTCGAACTGACAATAGAAAGACTATATATATATATATATATGAAAGACTAATCATCTTATCCACCACTAGACTCGAGGTATTTTTTTTATTTTATTTTTGTACTAAAACTAACTATCTAAACACGTCTTCTCTTAGTTCAGATAGTGTGCATCTTTCCTTCCTTATTTGTGGTTGAGGTTCAAGTCTAACTGGCCATATCTCCAGTTGTGAGAATAGATATTGGGGTTGCACATGTAGTTTTTGATCTCGATATGTGTCGAAAGATCTTTGACTCATTCAATGTTAGATTAAAAAAGAATTTTTTTTTTAAAAAAAAGGACTATCCAAAACAAGTTATGAATTGCCTTTGTTTAAAAAGATAGAGTTTTCTGAAATTATAAGTCTAGTAAATTCATTCCATTAAATATCTTTTCTATTTCCTGAATTTTATAACCTATTACTATTGTTATACTAGTGGTGGGGGAGATTGGGAGAGAGGATAAGAATATGGGGGAGAAAAGGAAGAATTTGAAAGAGAAAATGGAATTATATATGTAATGAGAACTTCTTTTAACAATCCAATTTTTTCTTTTTACATTTCTTTTCTAAAGGTACTCCATGTAATTTTAAAAAATTCTAAAGACACTTCTTTTTATTCCAAGATTATCCTTTTTTATCTTTTAACAATTCTAAAGACACTCCATTTTAAAAAATAAATTTCTAAAGACATTTCATTTTATTTTAATAAAAGTTAGGACGAACCATCGTAGCCTTTGGATTCATCCGAGGAGTAATCTTTTTTGAATTAAATTATTAAAAAAAGAAATTATCTCTCATAAATCATTATATTAAGGACCAGTTTGGTATTGTTGTTAACTTTTATAATAATCACTGTTAGCTGTGCTGAAGGAATAATCAGCTGTAAAGTTAATCAGCAGATGTTTGGTTAATTGTATTTTTAAAACTACTGTATAGCTCAAAGCAGTATATATATATTTGGTAATTTTATTGTAAAAGTGCTAAGATTAGAGCATCTCCGATACAAGAGTAACTTGCATACCAATAATTGTTGACATGGCAACAATGTCAAAAGACTTGCTTCCTATGTGGCATAAAAATAGACTTGATAGACAATCAACTCAAAATTTGGTCTCCAATGCTTCCGTCTAAAACACAATTTTTTTAATGATGTGTCTATATTTTTTTCCTGTTTTATTTTTTATTTTATTTCCTTACCAAAAATATATGAAAAATTAATATCAGTTTTAAATGTTTGATGAGTTAACCTAAAAAATAGCTATGCAACAGACCGTCTAAAAGTAGACGGTCATGTTGACAATGTCTAATTATTATTTTTGCCACGTCAGCTTGAGGTTGAATATGCACGGCTGCATTGGAGACACAATTATTAACATAACGTCTATTTATCCTACGTGACATCTCTTTTATTCAAAAGTCATGCTTGCATTGGAGATACTCTTAGTTACAATGACTAAAATATATATTATTTTAGGACCTTATTTCATTTTTTTCATTAATTATATATATTAAATCAATATTTAAGTAGAATATTTAAATTAGAAAAATAAAATCCATAAGAACAATAAAATAATTTTAAAAGATTTTATAAATCAAATTAATAATTAAATAGAATATTTAATTTTGAGATGAAATAAGGTATATAAATGATTTTAACTTGATTTCATAAGGATAATAATGATATTTTAAAAGGTGCATTAAATGTTAAAATATATTATTTCATAATCACTTTCAAAAAGTAACCCCCCAGTCTCCCACATACTTCTCAAAATCACTGTTAAAACTTGTTAGATTATCAATTAATCACTTTTGGAAGTTTTACCAAACATCATTTTATGTCAAAATTATAAAATAATCTGATTTTAACTTCTTAAAAGCAATACCAAATTGGCTCTAAGAGCATCTCCAATGCAAAAGTGGATTGCATACCAATAATTGTTGACATGGCAACAATGTTAAGAGACTTACTTCCTATGTGGCATAAAAATAGACTTAATAGACAATCAATTTAAAATTTAGTCTCCAATGCTTCCGTCTAAAACACAATTTTTTTAATGACGTGTCCATCTTTTTTTCCTATTTTATTTTTTATTTTATTTCCTTACCAAAAATATATGAAAAATTAATGTCAGTTTTAAATATTTGCTAAGTCAACCTAAAAAATAGCTGTGCAACAGACCGTCTGAAAGTGGACGGTCATGTTGACAATGTCTAACATTTTTTTTGCCACGTCAGCTTGAAGTTGAATATGCACGGTTGCATTGGAGACACAATTATTAACATAATGTCTATTTATCCTACGTGGCATCTCTTTTTTTCACAAGCCACGCTTGCATTGGAGATGCTCTAAATATTACAAATTAAACACTCTCTTCTAAATTTTTAATTATCATATTAAACTCTTTCTCCTCCAATACATATCTCTAATTTTCTATCTCCATTCTTTTTCAAGTAAAACTAAAAGTTATATATATACATATATATATATATATATGTATATATATATATATATAATAAAAAACACTTATAAAACAAGTACCTTGTTTTTAATTCTTTCATTGGTCTTATAAATTATGAGTTTAATTGAATCTAGTTGCAACAAATCAAGTTTTCATATATCTATTTTTTATTTATTTTTTTGAAAATTGACTTTTTAATATATATATATCTCTATATATATATTAAGCAATCAAGTTTATTCAAAAAAAAAAAAAATTCAAAATACAGCAATTTAGCAAGTTCCTCAACAGTAAGCCAAGTAGAAGAAGCCTGGCAAAAGAATTTGCAAATAAGTCGACAATATAATGTAGATTTTCCATATTAAGATGCATATAAAATAGCAATTCAAGCCAGAAATAGCAAAACAAAGAGCATATGACTGAGTGTGCTCCTTCAATTCAAATCCACAAAGATGTGAATAATCAACAACATACTAAAAAAAAATCCAACGTGCCACATTACAAACTACAACCAACTAGACCAGTTTCTAATCCGCCCAACTACAAAATACACTTTCAGTATAACATTATCATGCCAGCATCTTCATGGAAAAAATAAAATGAAAATATAAGCAAAACTTCACGAAATTATTCATATTACATTTCACTAAGTTCTCTAGCAAAGTAAAAATTCCAAAGCAAACTAACACATGATAAGACTTTGTAAAGTCTGCGTTTGTTTCTCCCCCCACAATTGATCATTGTTGCTGTTCTTCGAAATGTTGTTCTTCAAGTAGAGAGAGCGAGTTTTTCAATCCAGCTTTACTGAAGATATATATATATTATTGTTAATAAAAAACAAAAAATATTCAAAAGTTTTTTTCTCTTTAACTATTAATCGAGAAAGTATGGAGATATGATTTTTTTTTTTTTTTTTAAATGGAGAGATAGTAATTAGAAGAGAGTGTTTAATATGGTAATAATAGATTTAGGAAAGAGAGTTTAATACGTAATATTTAATTTAGGAGAGAGAATTTTTTTTTTAATAATTTAATTAGTTTGGAGTGTCTTTAGAATTTTTGTATCTTGATTAGTAATTTTAGTTCAAGTTAAAATTGTCATTAATTAAAAAAAAAAAAAAAAATTGGAATGTAAATAGATAATTTGTGGATTGTAAAGAGAAGCTCTCATATCTAATTTACAGTAGAGGATGTGAAGAGAATATAAGGGTAATTTTAAAATGTGGGGATTCATTAGGTAAATAATTTGGGGGTAAATAGCATCACTTGTTAAATTTTTGCACTAGCTTTATTTAAGGCCCAATTCTCAAACCTATCAGGCAGAAGTAAAGAACCTCTTATGACACTGGACTGTTGAAGTTTGTTTTGATTGGAAAAAAAAAACGTAAACGAAAAGAAAAGAAGTCCATACCTTATATTTAAATTTGAAATTGAATATAAAAAGTGAATTTTTTTTTTCTCTAGAAGATTATAACAATAAAGGTCTAGAGCCGTACATCACCTCTTAACACATGTTGGGTAGTGGATTAGGGGAGAGTCTTATAAGCATGTATAAGGAGTTTACTCCTCTATATTGTAAGAGTATATATATCCCATTATTACGATAGATTAAGATAGATATCTGGACTGTACATATATATATAGGATTTGATCTCAACAGCTATGACAAAGAACTTTACCCATTAAGTGTCAAAATTTTGTGTAATACTTACAAACTTTACATATTTTCACGAGTTGTGGACTCTCATGTATGTATATATATATATATATATATATATATATGAATGATTGACTGCACACTCCACTTGAAATGATTTTGAGTGCAGAGGTACATAATGTGATTTTAAGTGGTATGGACACACTGTACCTGGGCCCAATCCTAGGGGTAGCCCAATAAGGCAACCGTCTAGAGCCTCCGATTCTAAAAGGCCCACAATTTATAGTTAAAAATATATATATTTGATTTTAAAATATGGTCCATATAAGATTTTAAACAAAATAGATACATAAATAACTTTAAAACAATGGCCCACCATACACATATAAAAAAAAAAAAAAAATTAAATAAATAAAAATTAAGAGACCCACCAATGAAAACCCATTTATCATTGTTACAACAACAACAATATCAGATCAAGGGTAGTGTGATTGGTTGAATCCTAGCAACACTCGTATTTGTCACAAAAAATCCTCTTTTATATCTTTGGAAAAAAAAAAAAAAAAAAAAAAAAAAACACGTATCTTATCAGATAGAGAATAAAAAATTGAAACTCAAATTAGGGTTCTTCAAAACTCCTCTTGATACAAAAATTCAGAAGTCGTTGTTTCGAAGATAATTAAATCAATACGCTTCTTCTTCTTCTTTTGAAAACCCTTTTTTTTTTCTTATGTAAGGTTAATTAGTACTTTTGCTGCTAAAAATGTAAGAGGAGTAAAGTTCAAATGATATATTCTTTAACGCAATTATAAAAAATTTATTTTGGTAACATTTTATTTGCTATTTTGTTGTGTTATTGTAGTGGTCAAAATACAGATCTTCGATCCAATAGTTCAAGCCCTCAATTGAATAAAGGATAAACGCATCCCAAGCCCATTTGATCACTGAAAAAAAGGCCTAAAGAAGAGTCAGAATAGCTAAAACTAACAAGCCAAAAACTTCGTATGGCCCATCCATGCTTCAGACCAAGATAAAGAATGTGGTCAAAGGCAATTTAACAAGTTATAAACATGTCAGACGTTACACAAATCCCAATGTCTAATAAGACCCTTAATACCATTTTTGAAAGAATTGAAACGGACAATAAAAGGGCCCGAGATCCACACTCTCACATAAAGAGAATAAATTGTGAACGCTCCAAGGCTTCACTATAAATACCAAACCCTTTTTAAGAGAAAGGGGTCTTGATTTTCTCATCTCATATACGTGAAAGCTCAAAAAACGTAGCTCCGCAATTCTCTCCCAACATTAATTGCTGCTCCATGATCTAACAGAGATCGACTCATTTGCCCTCCAAAGTCGATCGACCCAATCCATGATCAATCCACGTTGAGTCAAGGAACCTCCAAGACATCGACCCATCAAAGTCATCGATACATAATATCGACCTAATTGTAGATCGACCAACGTTGAATCTAGGACCCATCCCCAACTTCGACTCATCAGATCAATCGATAACCAGCAAATAGCTTGATTTGATATATCGAGCACAACGATTTGTCATTTCAAACTCTTCTCTATCTTACTTGACTTATCTTACAATACTGACTTGAGCATCAGAGAGTCCCTTCAAGGGAACACCCCCTCTTGTGGTTCGTCACCGCTCTCTTTTTCCCGTATTTTTCAGGTTGCTAATGCCCACCTTGACGATTCAAATTAATTATAGATCCGATCGACTACAGTTATAATCTTGAATTTGAGTTATTATATTGATTTTTACAAGTATTTACTAGAGAAAAATAATAATAATCAAGTAAACATACATAGAATATTGAGGACCTCATTTTCTATAGTTCTCCTCGGGCCCCAAATATCCACTACAACAAAATTGGGCTATAGGGATGAAACTTTTTTGGATGAATTTTTTTCATCCCAATAAAATGTCTATTGGATTCTATTGGGATGAAATAAATTATTCGTCCCTAAAAATCGCAAACTTGACGGGACTTTTAAGGATGAAAGAAATTGTCCCAATAAGATGTCTATTGAGACAAAATAAACCATCCGCCCCTAGATTAAAGTGAAAACCTAACGATACTTTTATGGATGAAAAAAGTTTGCCCCAATAGGATATAAGGAGTAACCACCATATGTTTCGTCCCAATAGAAAACCTATTGGGACGAATTATGTTTCTTCCCAATAAGCCCTCTATTGGGACAAATTGATTTTGGTCCCAAAAAGTTTTCTTCCTATTTTCCTTGTTTTATTTAAATTTTAAATAATTATTTAGTTTTAATAATTAGTTAATTTTCTTGAGATTTTTAATTAATTTTCTTCACTTTTTTATATTAATTACTATAGATGAATTCATAATATATATATATGTACACTTGGCCTCTTGCCAATGTGGCTGGACGCTCCCAAGCAAACCTTCGCCACCAAGGTTCAACGCCAAGAGTGTGCATATATTTGTGCAAATTTTCCTTGTCCCACCTTGGCCATGAAATCCCAAGTGTGGGTGTTCTCTCCCGATTCCGGGAGCTTCCGTCTCCCCGTTGTGGGAGCTGTAGTCTGAGCTGCGCTTGTAGAGCCCATTCTCGCCGGTCTCGGCATTTGTTGTATTATCAAAATATATATTTATATATATATAATATATTGTAATCATAAAATAATAAATGCTCAACCATCTTTAGCAAAGTATATGGTCAATTTCCCTTCTCTTTTGTGATAACGATTCGAGTCAAACTTTACTCATTAAATCGCAAATGTGAGGAAACTTTACTCATTAAATCGCAAATGTGAGGAGAAATCTCTACTGAAGTGTAAGTTGCATTTCCGGTTCGTTCTTGTAATCGTTGATCACATCAATTCTAGTAGACTCTTAACTCAATTGTATCTAATTTAAAAAAATAATAGTTTAATAAAATATTATCTAATAAACATTTTTTAATATTTGTTTGTATATCATACAAAATAATTATAAAGATTACTGGAATCAATTTAAATTATCTAGTAATAATTTTTTAAATTTTGTTTAGTAAAATTTTAATTTTAATAAAAATAATAAATTTAATAACATCTTTACATTATATGTAAATAGTTTTGCATTGTTTATTGAAGAAAAAAAAACTGTAAATGTGTCTAAACAACCTAGGTGGGTTGAATAGGTTATTAATCAATTAATTATCAACTTTTTCCGATTTGTCAAGATTAATCACAAAAACCAATTCAAACAACAACAAAAATCAAGTAAAAGTGTAGAACATAAAAGCCACTTGATTTTTGCATGGAAAACCTTCCAACCTGGAAAAACCCACGGGACTAGCCTCGCTAGCCACTTAGTCACAAAAATTCACTATTTGAATATTTGATTACATCCTAAGTTGACATCTCTTGCCACTTTTTTCAAGGATCGTAACTCAACCTATTCTATATGCAAGCCTTTAATAGTGGGTCTTGACAATGCTTGCCAACCAACACCTTTGGTTGCAAGACTTCTCTTGCTTATGCAACTATTACATGTAGCCACAAGACTTGGACTCAACGAAGAGAATAAATATCTATGTGATCATGTAACAATGCTCAAATGGAAATGAGTGCTAAACTAACACTAAATGCTTAACTAGGTGTGAATATACAAACCAGCAACCTTAGTTATTAGCTAACCCCTACAATCACCAGAGCCTTCAAAGCAATAAAGATGATGTCTTGGTAATTAAAAAGAAGAACAATAAATGATAGGGGATTTTGTTCTTACCTACCAAGTGATGATGCAAACAAGAACCATGCTTGATGATGTCCTAGATGCACATGAAGGGGATGAAGAGTCACAAGTGGTTGCAAGAACCTTCCACTCTCTAAGAACTCAATAAGGGTCACCCAATCTCAGAATTTCGAAGTTCTTGGTGAACAAGAAAGTGTATTGGGCTATTAATAAGGATCTTGCAAAACTACATCGTTTTGATAAAAATCTGTTTTTCGAGGTCGACCATGACAAAAAACAACGGCGACAAAGGCAACTCAATCATCACCAGAATATCGCGGTGGTTCATGATGAAACCACAACTATGAAATTCTCTAAAGTATACTTCACGCCACTTTGTCGCGATTCTGCATGACGATACAAAGATAGTGAAAACCTCTAGAAGGTTTTTCGTGGTGGTCAAAAACGACACTTGAACCGTGAAATCCTCTGGAAGGAATGTCGCACCCATTTTTCGCAATGGTCCATGACGACACTTAGATCTTGAAATCCACTGGAATGGTTTTTACGGTTCACTACAACGACATCAAGACAGCGACAATGAGAAGAAAATACCTTCTCATGAGATCTAACATACTGATTTATATGCAATATGTGCAAGTGTGAAAATGGTGTAATGCACACTTAAATGACAGTTAAAAACATAAATGAATGAGTTGTGTGTGTGTGTGTGTGTGTGTGTGTGTGTGTGTGTGTGTGCACCTAATCTCTTCAAAAGTACAAGTTAAGTGATATATCTTTAAGGCTCTTGATATTGAAACACTTGGGATGCCGGGAAACTTTCAAACATGATCATGAACTTGATGATCACATGAAGAACCTAAGCAACTCTTACAAAATATCCTATTGTTGTTTGTCACATAAATAAGCCAATTGCCACTACAACAGATTGGGTCTTTTACGGCGCACATAAATAGCGCGTCGTAAATGTTATTATTCACGACTTATGTTTAGTGCACGTCGTAATTATGATGCATAATTTCTCAAAAACGGCGCGCATTTGAAGAACGCTGTAAAAAAGAGATTATTTACGGCGCGCATATGAGAAACGCCGTAAAAAAGAGATTATTTATGGCGTGCATTTGAGGAACGCCGTAATACATAATTTCTCAAAGACGATGTGCATTTGAAGAACGCTGTTAAAAAGGATTATTTACGGCTTACCTATTGCGTGTCTTATTTGAAAGTCTCTTAAGACATACTACTCATGCCGTGTATACATTTTTCAGAAACAAATGAATGGTTATTTACGGCATTAAAGTTGAAGTTGTAGTGTAACGGTTTGAGCTCTACACCATTGAATGTAAAGAGACAAAAATAATAGTCCAATTTTATTAAATACTCAAATAAAAAAAAATTAATATATGTCTATCATAGAAATTAAAATTTTGTGAAGTTTAAATTTATCAAACAAGGTTTTTTTTCCCAATAAAAATTTTAAAATAATCAATGAAAATTTAACAATCTATATAGGTTATATTTGAGGGTGCCGATATTACCACTCATAAATATAATAAGCACATGTACTACAACAATAAAATGTAATACTATTCATGAATGATTATAGTCTATAGAGGAGTATTTCTTTTCAACAACAAAAAATATAATAAGCACACCCATATTTTAATGAAAAATTGAATTAAAAAAATATCTCAATAGAAATTAACTGATAAGGACAAATTAGTTTAATTAAAAATAAACCAAATACTATGTACATACATTAATTACACTCATATCTTAGACTATATCTCTTTATTAAAAAATATATATATAATAAACCCTAATTTATGATAAACCCTAATTTAGAAATAATTAGCACTAGGTTATATGCTAAGCTTTTCTTGTTGAATAGCATAATACGCAAGAGATGATCCAATAGATATATATATATATATATATATATATGAATATCCTGAAATTTTTGAAGGTGATGCCGAGAAGATTTTTTTGTTTGTTTAAAATTGATGTGAACTTTTTGATTTTATATTTTTTTTAATCTAAAAACTTAGAAGAACTCTTTTTTTTTTTTTAAGAGAACATTGTTTCTTCATTGCTATTTTTTTATTATGTTTCTCTTTTTTTTTTTTTTTTTTTTTTTTTTTTTTTTTTTTTTTTTTTTTTTACAACATCAAGCATCAAGCCTTGGATTATATAAAAATATTAATTTTGTTTTTATTTGTGTTTTCAAGCCTGGAGAACTTAAGAATTTATCATTTGTGAAATTGGGTGTGTTAAAAACTTAAGAGGGTTTATAAATAAAATGTATTAAAATGAATACATTTATTTAAATAAGGATACTATTGGTATTAAGATGGGTGCTTATATTAATGATTTAATTTTAAATTTTAGACATAGGTGTACTTATAAATATGGGAGTGCTTATCATATTTATGGGTGGCAATATCCGCACCCTTTATTTAAATATTGTGCAACTATAAATAAATTGAAATTGGTAGTTGAGTGGTAAAGGTGTACCACTCTCATCACAAGATGCGAGTTTGAGTCCCATTATAGACAATGGTGGAAAGGTTATAATGGCACCAAAAAAAAAAAAAAAAAAAAAGTCCAGTCAGTGATGATTGCGATGGCACTAATGTCCCAGTGACCATCGAAAATAGTCATATAATCTATCAATGTTGTTCACATTTCTAACGGCACCAAAAGTGCCGTCGAATAAGCTGTCAATATTACTCACGTTTCCGACGGCATAAGAAGTGTGTCAAAAATGCTAAAATTTTAATCCTTATTAATTTTAGGGTTATTGGCACAAATGTCCCATGAAATATACGCAAATTCGTATCTTGCCCCCTAAATATATTTTTTACGCATTAAACCCCCTAAACTATCACTTATTGGTAAAACCCAACGGAATGGTAACGGAACCCAATTTCCGTTCGTCCTCTTGTCATGTACGCCTCGCATGTGTTTTTAAGTAAGGGCAAAATTGGAATAATTTTTTTAATAAAATATTAAATTTATATGTAGAGATCCATATTGGATCTCCACCTAATTTTAAAAAAAATTAAAAACAAAAACAAAAATTTAATTTAATGTATTAGATCTCCACCGTCCAAACACCCAAACTCTAGCCACCACCAAACACCAAAAATTTAATATAATTGTAAAATATATATATATATATATATATATATTAAAACAAAATCTCCTCTCTCTCTCTCTCTCTCTCTCTCTCTCTCTCTCTCTCTCTCTCTCTCTCGTCTTTCTCTACTGCGTGATATGAATATTGAATATTGAGGATAGTTACAGTATGAGCAAGTAGAGTACCAGAATGGCATTGGGTTTGCCAATGGCCCGGATATTAACTTTGTGATATTCACCTCCAGGCTCTAGTGACCTCTCTCTCTCTCTCTCTCTCTCTCTCTCTCTCTATATATATATATATATATATATATATATATATATATATATATTTCTAGATATCTCTCCCTTTGATGTCCTCCAATTTGAGCTTGGTGTTTGGTGTCTCTTCCCTTCAATGAGAAGACTATGCCCTTAAATAAAATCAAGACAAGTGAGGAGAAAAAAAATGATGTTGTAAAAGAAACAACAGAATTTTGTCTAACCAAATGGGTCATGGAAGAAGAATCATCTCAGGTGGAGCACGAGCAAGTGGATCATTATGAAGGAATTAATGAGGAAAGAGTATAGCAACAACAACAATCACAAGTACGGGCTCAGGTGGAGCTATCACCGTTGTAGAAACAAGACTCTCTGATTCCTCTACAACCTAAGCAACAATTTCAGAGAAGTATAGCACTGGATAAACCCAAGTGAGATCACAAGAAACCGAAAAAGTATGGGTTTGATCAAGATCATGAAGTTAATTATGCTCTAAATGTCAATCAAAGAGATCCAACCACGTATCAAAAAGCTATAGCAAGTGATGATCGGGAAAGTTGGATGGTTGCTATGTCAGAAGAGATGCAATCTCTTAATAAGAACTCTGTTTGGGAGCTAGTTTATAAACCAAAGATCGAAAGATAGTTGGTTGTAAATGGGTGTTTAAAGAGAAATAAGTAACACATGAAAGTGATACCGTGAGATATAAGGCTTGGTTAGTGGAAAAAGGGTATTCACAAAAGGAAAGAGTTAATTATGATGAGATATTCTCTCCAGTGGTTAAGTATACTTCAATCAAATTGCTATTATCAATAACAACTTAACGGGCTATGGAGATAGAACAAATGATGTTAAGACCACGTTTCTCCATGGTGATCTGAAAGAAGTCATTTACATAGCTCAACCGAAAGGATTTGTCAAAACAAGAAAGAAAAATCTGGTTTGTAGGTTACAGAAGTCTCATTATGGGCTAAAGCAATCTCCAAGGCAGTGGTATAAGTGTTTCAACTCATACATGCTGAAAATCAAATATAAAAGATACTTCAAAAGATTTTTGTGCTTACTATCATGTATTCAAAGATGGTATGATTATACTATTGCTATTTTATGTAGACGACATGTTGATTGCATGTTAAGATATGTCTAGAATTCAAAAATTAAAGATGCAACTGAGTAAGGAATTCGACATAAAGGATCTATGGGCTACACAAAAGATCCTTGTAATGCAAATTAGGGGAACAAAATAGCAGGAAAAATCTGGTTGTCGCAAGCAAAATACATTCAAAATATTTTGGAGCGATTCATCATGAATAAAGCAAAGCCCGTGACTACTTCATTGGCAGCTCACTATCGGTTGAATGCACTACAATGTCCAACTATAGAAAGAGAGTTGGAAGAGATGAGCAAAGTGCCCTATGCAAGCATAGTAGGATATCTAATGTATGCAATGGTTTGCACAATACCTAACTTAGCACAAGCATTAAGTGTTGTTTCAAGGTATATGGCGAATCCAGGAAAGGAGCATTGGTCTGCAGTTAAATGGATTTTGTGTTACTTGAAAGGTACAAAGAGTTTAGGAATCTTGTTTGAAAAACAAGAGAAGGAAGCATGTGTGATGGGTTATGTAGATGTCGACTATGTAGCAGACTTGGATAAAAAAAAGATCTACTACATGTTTTCACTAGTGGTGGTGGACCGATCAATTGGAGAGCTACTTTTCAATCAATTATAGCATTATCCAATACTGAAGCGGAATATATTGCACTTGCGAAAGCTGGAAGGAAGCAGTTTGGCTTAATGGTTTAGCAAGAGAGTTTGGAATTACTCAGAGTTCTATGGTGATTAGATATGACAGCCAAAGTGCTATTTACTTAGCTAAGTATCAAGTGTTTCATGGACGATCGAAGCATATTGAGGTTCGTTATCACCGAATTAGGGACTGGGTAAAATCGAAGGAAGTTACACTAGAGAAGGTTCATACAAAGAAGAACACAGCAGATTACTTGACTATACTGGTAAAAGCTAAGAAGTTCAAGTTTTTCTTAAACATACTCAATCTTATTACATGTTCAGGATTTGGGTGGAGCACCACCTCGCTTGAGGTGCATTAAGGCAAGAAGAATTTTGCCAAGGTGAAGGTTCTTGAAGTTTTCTAGAGTTGTTTCAAGAAGGTTCGAAGACATGCATTCTAGGGTACAGCAGTCATTTCTTGGTTTTGACTCACCAAGGTGGAGATTGTTGTGTTTTTTGGCTCATTAAAACCTAAGTCAAGGCTTATGAAGGAATCATATCTGGATAAGAAGAAAATAAAGTGTGCACATAATTTCATATTGGGATTAGGAAATTAGATTTTCTCAAGAATCCCAAATTAACTAGGATAAGGAAATAAGTTAGCTTTTCTTATTCGAAGAGGATTTAGGAGTCCTATTCTAATAAGGAATGTAACCCAAGTCCTATACTTATAAATAGGGCTACTGGGAATTTATTTTTTCACACAAAAAAAAAAACAGTAAGCATACAAGAGGTAGAGAGCAAGAGTGATAAGAGAAGTTCTAGCAAGGTTTTGGGAATTAGCTAAGGGGTTTTAATACGTTTCTTGTAACTAAGCATTTTTTCTCCATAGTGCTAGTGATTTCTCAAGAGAGATCACGTGAGGACATAGGCAAAGTTAGCCGAACCTCGGTAAATTCTTGTATTGTGTACATGTGAGGCATGTTTTCGTTATCGTTCATACTTTATTCCACATATTTATATATCATTATCCTATAAGTTTATCACCATAGTCTATCAAGAAAAAAGGATCAATAAAGGAGTTTAAAATCAACAATCCAAATCATTTTTATTACGCATGTCTTATTCAAACATTGATTACATGATAATATGATTGACAAACACAATTAACACCACTTGACGTCTAATGAAATTATTATTAGAGTAGACAGGAAGGACAAATGTTTAGAGGCAGGACCCTCCAAAGAGAAGCACAAGGACGTGAAACAAATCAAAGACATAGTTATAACGGCAAGCAATAGAACCAACAAAACAAAAAAGAAAGCTAATAATAGAGTGGTGGTGGTTGACAAGCACAATTAACACCACTTGACGTCTAATGAAATTATTATTAGAGTAGACAGCTGGAAGGACAAATCTTTAGAGGCAGGACCCTCCAAAGGGAAGCACAAGGACGTGAAACAAATCAAAGACAGTTATAACAACAAAACAAACAAGAAAGCTAATAATAGAGTAGTGGTGGCGGTGGTGGTGGTGGTGTCTCATCCCAAGCAGTCTTAAAACTAACAATTATGTGAACGAATAAACAGCCACCAATGTCCCCACCCAACTATCCACTACAACTTTTTGCCATGTCTACTGCTACTGGTTTTTCATTATTGTCTGTTTTCATTAAATTTATATATAGATTTATAGATCTTAAACATTGATATGATATGATAATCCATTCGAACAATATTGAGTTGCTAGCCTACCCTAGATGGCAATTCCACCACATTTCGCAAAAAAAGTTAATCCCACCACTCACCAGTTATTTTAACGAGAATATTATAGATTAAAAAATTACATTAAAATTGGTTGAATTATATTTTGTAAACATCATTATTTAAAAATTTTATTGGACTGACCTATAAATAAGTTATAAGTCTTATTAACATTTACTTTTAAAACTTATGTAACCTTATATAATTGGTTGGATATGTAACATTACATATTAAAAAAAATATATTCCAAAATCGGAAAGTCTAAATAACAATTTTTTTTTGTCGATATATAACACTACATATTGTTTTGCTTTGTTATTTGTGTTTAGCACAAATCCATGTTATTGTCTTGTTAAAGTGACGTCTACATAATTGCTTGTACACAAATCGAATGAAAATGTTTTTGAAAACGTTGTGGCACCGTTACTGTAACGAGGCATGTGAGGACGAGAGGGGGCCACTGTCCCCCTGAAGTTTTATAAATTTTTAAATTTGTCCCCTAAATTTTCAGATTTTTTATGCTTTTATTCTTGTTTCACATTCGTTGAAGTTTTACAGTTTTATAAATTAATCCACTAAACTTTCAGATTTTTATGTTCTTACCGACTTACCATTATTTGAAATTTAGACTTTCTAATTCTTTTATAAATGAAGGGTTAATAATTTTCTCATAATCACATAGAAAATATATTTGATATTATTTCTTTATATCTCAAATATAAATCAAATCGCAATATATATTTTTTGTTATGTCAATCGTAATTTTTTCTTATCAAAATTACACTTACTAAATTCTATCTTAACTAATTTTATCATATTCTTAAAATATTTTCACTTATCTCACCCTAGTACTATAGTACAATGTCATATTTGATAAGTTATTTATATAGATTTTGCTTCTATTTTTATTTTATTTTTGTTGAATTATATAATTAAAACATGTTAAATAAACATAGTCATATATTTATGTTTAATTATTAAGAAATTTTATCGAGCAAAATTTTATAATTTTTAACAATTGAAATAGTTTTTAGATATTAGAAAAATACTAGGATAATTTTTAACAATGAGATTTTATCATCTTATTTTTCATAAATGCACAAATTAAGATAATTTATCTCAATAAAATATTATTATTCATTTAAAATAATTAATGAAAAAAGTAATGTTTTAAAATATAAACAATATTTTTTAATTAACTTTCAAAATATATGTCGATTTAACTCATTATTTTACGACGCTCCCTAAATATAATCATAGATCCGTCCCTGCATGTACATACAATTCCAAAAATGAAGACAGTATGCCTCTCACACTTTTAGCCAATATCACACGAAACCACTTTTGTTCTTGTTTTCCTTTAAAAAAAAAAAAAAAAAAAAATCACCACTTTTGTTTAAAAAGTGATCTCAACTCTCAAGTAAGAAAATGAGAAGAAAATGTTGAAAATAAGAAGTGGATTAGTGAGAATCGTCAAACACCAAAAAAAAAAAAAAAAAAAAAAAGCCAGACGTAAGCAAATAACTTTTGTCTCTGGGGAATGTGATGATCGATGGAGATACCCTCACGTTAAATCACAAGAGGAACATAATTATTTATAAAGTTTTTAATCATGGATATATTGCTGGACATAACATTTAATTACCACTTATATGGTATCTGGTCTGGTCGGCAAATTTTAACTACCACATAAAATTATTATTTACTTAATTTAATTAGCAATTTAGAGGATATGCACATATAGGTACCGACAAACATCTAGATTTTAGAGGATCTACTATTAACACGCATATATATATAACTGTTATTTTCTTTTGTTCCATATGTAACCAATGATTCTTGTTTACCATTAGAGCATTAATCCCTCACCACCGTCCAATTTATTCAATACGACAATATATGATAATATTGGAAATGATTCAACAATATTATTTAACCATTCTAATACACACGTCACTATACAAGATGCATGTGAGGATATTCAAACCCAAAACTCTTAAGTCAAACCTAACTCTAATACCGTTATAGTAAGCATCAGACCAAAAGGTTTAAACTCGTAGGAATTTACTCGACAATAATATCTAAGCAGTATAATACTCACATACTGTGAGTATGTTACAGTATGCATGGAAGGTCCAGAAGGAGGAAAAAGAAGGTCGAGAGGGTTAATAAGTTAACACGTGTGAGCAAAGAAAACACGTGCAAATGAACCACAGCTAGATTGGATTGGATTATTGGAATATACGAAGATTCTTGTTGGGCTGGCCAGCATTAGCTAGAAAACCCAAGTGGTGGTAGATGAATCTGAATCATATATATATATATATATATATATATATATACATATACATATACAGAAATTCTATTATCAGTTCGAACTGACAAAAGTTATATCAGTTCCTTGTATGTGGGCCACTGGATTTAAATACTTTGACTTAGCTGTATGCACTTGTCAGTCAAAATATTTAAATCCAGTGGCCCATATACAAGGAACTGATATAACTTTATCAGTTCGAACTGATAATAGAAAGACTGTATATATATATATATATATCAATTTTTTTATTATCAGTTCGTCATGATATAAAATATATTAGGACGAAGAATGAGAACCATTAGATTTACATACTTTGACTTAAAGTGTATGCATTTATCAAAACTTATCTATAATCTGTGGTCGACATTCTTCGTCCTAATATATTTCTGATAATTATAGAAAGACTATATATATATAATTATAAAAGGCAAAGGCACAGCCACCGAAGATCAATCAGTCTCACTCTCCCACATCATGGTGGGCTAAAAGCAAAAGAAAGAAGGAGACCTATTTGACTCAAAGTGTATATACTTGTTAAAACTTATCTATAATATGTGGTCCACATTCTTCGTCCTGATATGTTTTATACTAGGACGAACTGATAATAAAGAGACTATATGATTATAAAAGGCAAAGGCATAGCCACCGTAGACCAATCAGTCTCACTCTCTCACATCATGGTGGGCTAAAAACAAAAGAAAGAAGGAGACCTAAAATGGTTTGGACCACTGCAGAGTAGAACCACAATTAAGCAGCCCCTAGGTCAAGCCAACATATACACGTACGTGTCCACTTACCCACTTCGACACGTGGCACTCTCTCATTCGCAATATTTGAGCTCTGAGAAAGGGAAAGTAAGAAAGAAAGAATTCTTCCAAAACATATTCTGGCATTTTCTCCCTTTAATTTGTTTGTTCTTTGCTTCTGTGCCACCAGATAGACAATCCAATCAGTGTAACAATGGGGCAACAAAGAAAAGTCTTCTTTCTGATGAATGAGAATAATAATCAAAATGGTGTGGGTGTGAGTGTGTTTTTTATAAAGTTTTCAGCTTTATAAAGCATTAATACACTTGTTGGAGACGAGTATCTCTACCTTTTAATTTCTTTTCCATGCACCGTCTTTTCTCGGAAATATTAATTTTCTATCAAAGTTTTTTTTTATCAGAAAGGAGAGGTCTTGGTGTTGCCTTCTGCTGACGTCCTTTAATTTATTTTATATATATATATATATTTGATTGAAAAAGCCACATCGTTGAGAAAAAGATTATTAATTATGATTTTTCACGTTTAATTATATGAGTTTTTTTTATTATTATAATTATGACAGACAAGAAAGCTTTATGCATGCAAAGTTGGCGTAATAATGTTTATATATTATTATTTTATTACTGGCCCACCATATCATTATTATTGATTATCCCATGCAAACGTCTTTCAGCTCCCACTCTTACCACTTAAATTTAAAATGGATCAAATTAAGCTTGGTTATTTTTTTTGTTTTTTTTGTTATTTTTTTTTTTTTTTTTGTATCAAGGATCCCGAACTTCATCCAGGCACCCATCAGCCTGTCCTCCCTAACTGCGTGACTCGTCATGGCCTGTATGTTGGATCGTAGAATAGGACAGATAGGAAACCCTGGCTCACAACCCCCGGCAACACAAAGATGCA
The DNA here is from genome assembly GCA_030490815.1 of Acer saccharum. Taxonomy (NCBI): domain Eukaryota; kingdom Viridiplantae; phylum Streptophyta; class Magnoliopsida; order Sapindales; family Sapindaceae; genus Acer; species Acer saccharum. Next base: position 42,677,815 of record CM059868.1, on the reverse strand, counting down.
AGCAGATAAATCAGAACTCGTCTTCGTCTGGGTAAGATTCGAACAGCTGATCTGGTAGTTACCCATGCCCTAAGCTCGTCTTTCCACCAGCTAAGCTAGCGTCATAATGGCTTGCCACAATACAATTACCAAAAGTAGAACCAAGCTTGGTTATTAATAAAAATATCTTAGATTTTTTCGGATAAAAGTTGATCAGTACAGAATTACCATTCTGCTTCATGATGCTTGAACATGTTCCAAACCCTATGGATCATATATGCTTTTGTAAAGTATATATGATCGACGTAGCGAAATTTGTTTGGACCAGCTCATTAATTCCATGATGAACTTTTGCGGAAAAAAAATGATCGGTTATCTCTAGACTCTGCAATTGGATTTTCTTTGTCCTGACTTTACTTTATGCCAAAATCTAAAATCTTTTCTTTGGTAGGGTACCCAGATTTTCATTTATGCCGTAGCTGGGGTACTTGGTCAAAGACGTACCCTATTGAGGACATATTATACTAAAGACTAGGAATAATTCATCACTCAATCTCTGTATCCCTTCTTAGTTCAAATGGTGTACGTATCCCCTTCTACATTAGTGATGGAGGATTCGAGTTACACCATGCATATTTTACAAGTATATATGAGTTTTCTACTTGGTATTAATTGTGGAAGTAGATATCAAGTCGTACATATAGTGTTTGATCTTGACAAATCCTGACAAACGAATGACTTATTCAGTGTTATAGTTTAAATAAAATTTAAAAATAAAAAATAAAATAAAAAATCAACACTTGAATCATGGACCAAAGACTTTATTTTTGTGGTCCTTTCAGAATTAAAGCAAATGTCTCATGAATCAGTTTTAGCACACTACTAACTTAATTATTAAGCTTCATGAGCAATATTTTATGTATGAGGAAATTCCTAGATTTAACCTTTTAACTATGGAAAATTTTAAATTCATCCACCCTTCTTAACCTTTCTTTTCTTGTCAACTGTAGCCATGGTGTGACCAAAATACCCCTATTATGTTTTTACTTTCTCTCCCCCACCAGGTTTTTCTCTCTTCTCTCTTTCCATTAGGTTTATCTATCTCGTCTCTTTCCTATCCTTTCTCAGTATTTTTCTCTGTGTACGCACCCCAAGCATTTGAGCATTTGAAATGTCATAAATTATTTTAGTTTCCTATGATATGTCATTAGTTTTTGTTTTTGCAATGAGGAAATGATTATTTTTATTTATTTTTAAATAGTACAATAATTCGAGGTTTCAAAAGATTAAAAATATATATATATATATATATTCCTAATCTAATTAGTAAATCAGTAGCCTTATTGGAGATGGATTGTACTATTGTAGCAGTGTAGCAGTAGCTATATTTAAACTTACTTGAAGACTCTTTTCAGTTTAAGATTCACAAGGTAAGTTTTGTTTTTTTTTTTTTTTTTTTTCTTATTTTCTTTATCTCTCTCACAAGGATGCTGATATTTCTACCCATAAATATAATAATCATACCCATATTTTAATAAATAAAAAAATGAATTACAAAAATATCATAATAGAAATTTACCAATAAGGATAAATTATTTTAATTAAAAATAAACCAAATACTATGTACACTCATTAATTACACTCATATCTTCAATTATATCTCTTTATTAAAAATAAAAATAAAAATAAATAAATAAACCCTAATTAAACCCTAATCCTATTTCAAGTATAAAAAATATTCAAAATCTCTCATTATCATATAACAAAGTAATGGTAAAAGAATTTTAAGATGACTCTGATCACACAGAGGCACATATTTTTATTTTTATTTTTCAGTAATGCTACACATCCCATCTATAATCCCACAATTTTCATCGCAACACACATGGTAGTTGAGGTATCACTTAGTGAGTGGACAAACATTAATTGGTGAGTGAATACATGGGTAATAGAGATAAGTATCAATTAATGTGTGTCCACTAACCAAGTGACACCTCAGCTGCCACATGTGTTAGGATGGAAATGTTGGGATTGTAAGTGAGATGTTTAGCATTATTAATTAATATTCCTAATCTAATTAGTAAATCAATAGCCTTATTGGAGATGGATTGTACTATTTTAGCAGTGTAGTAGTGGCTACATTTAAACTTGCTTGAAGACTCTTTTCAATTCAAAGTTTTTTTTTTTTCTTATTTTCTTTACAGTAATGCTACACATCCCACTTATAATCCCACCATTTTCATCCCAACACACGTGGCAGTTGAGGTGTCACTTGAGGAGTGGATAAATATTAATTGGTGAGTGAATACATGAGTAAGAGAGATAAGTATCAATTAATGTATGTCCACTCACCAAGTGACACTTCAGCTGCCACGTGTGTTGGGATGAAAATTGTGGGATTATAGGTCGGATGTTTAGCATTATTGTTTTCTTTAATAATTATTATCTCTCTCACAAGGATGTGGATATTTTTACCCATAAATATAATAAGCACACCCATATTTTAATTAAAAAAAATTAATTACAAAAATATCATAATAGAAATTTACCAATAAGGACAAATTATTTTAATTAAAAATAAACTAAATACTATGTGCACTCATTAATTACACTCATATCTTCAATTATACATTTTTATTAAAAAAATAAAATTAAAACCTAATTAAACCCTAATCCTATTTCAAGTATCAAAAATATTCAAAATCTCTCATTATCATATAACAAAGTAATGGTAAAAGAATTTTAAGATGACTCTGATCTTACAGAGGCACATATTTATTTATGTTATTTTATTTTGTTATGAATTCTATTAATAAACAAAAAGTGAGAAGTAATTTTTTTTTAAAAAAAAGATACCCAATATATATCGTTTGTGAAATTGGATGTGTTAATAACTTAAGAGGGTTTATAAATAAATTGTATTAAAATAAATACATTCATTTAAATAGGGTGCTATTGGCATTAATATAGGTGCTTATAGTAATGATTTAATTTTGAATCTTAGATATGTGTATACTTATAAATATGGGTGTGCTTATCATATTTATGGGTGGTAATATCCGTACCCCTCTCAAGATTCATCAAATTTACTTAAATTTGATTACTATAATTTTTAGTTTATAAAATTTTAGGAGTAATCTAATTATCAATTATTCTAATTTTAAATTTACAAACTAACAATATTATTTAATGAATTTCTTTTTTTTTTTTTTCTTGAAATTTTGATACATGTTTCTTAAGTTAATTTTTTTTAATTATTCTGTTGTTTTTAAATTTGTTAATAAATAGTAATATAAGTACATATTTATTTCGCTATGAATGCTCCATCATAACTAAATTAATATAATAATCAAATAAATTAGAATTTTTTAGTATTGATAAGTTTGACCTTTTGAAAAATCATAAGATACAATTTAATTAGTATTTGATTGTATTTGTATTTCATGTTTATTTTATAATTTTTTTTACTTTATTTTTTTTTATTAATTGTGTTAACGTATTTATTTAAGATATACACTTATAGGATAAACCTAGCTATGTTTTATTGACTAGGTGAATCTTTATTTTTAATTAATACAATTTCCCCATATTGTTAATGATCGGAAAAAAATTATTCTAGCCTACCATAGGGTTTAATCCTGGTTACGTCCCTGCTCATGGTGTAGATGTGAATGACAAACTACTAGGTAAATTAACCTCATCTTGTAGGAAATTATGTATTGGTGAAGAACAAAACTCAATTTTGATTTCTAACAACTTTACATGTTGAACTTTATAAGTTATTATTAAATGGAACTTTAAACTCTAGTTATAAATGGAAATTTACACACCAATTATAAAATCAAGCTATTCAATAAATTAAACTTACACGCCAATATTGAAACAAACTTTACACGCCACTATTATAACAAACTTTACATGCCAATGTAAATTGTTTTGGAATTGAAACGACTAAGTAACAAATCTCTCTCTCTTTATATAATATACAGATTTTCTATTATCAGTTCGTCCTGACAATAAATATATCAGGACGAAGAATGTAGACCACTAGATTTATATACGTTGACTTAAAGTGTGTGCACTTGTCAAAACTTCTCCATAATCTGTGGTCCACATTCTTCGTCCTGATATATTTATTGTCATGACGAACTGACAATAGAAAGATTGTATATATATATTCTAACTTTCTCATTCTTCCAATTCTTTAAGTGACTTTCTCTCTCCCACTTCTAACTTTCGCTCTCAAACATTAGACAGGGTCTAAGTGTTTGAGAGCATTTTTGCCCAAAAAAAAGAAACTTATTAGGGTTTGTTAAATTTCGAATTTGCAATAATGAAAGAGCTATTTATAAATATAATTTTCCTTTTGTGTATATAGAATTATTTATAAAAAAAAAATTACTACAATAATTATAAACCAAACCCCATCTCACCATGTTTTATATATATATATTCCCATCTCACCATGTTATTTGTTATATATGAACAAAAGAACCCACCTATCAAGCTACTTAGTACGTATTCACTTAAATTTTAATTAGAGACATTAATAATTAATATATAGCTTAATCTAGGAATTTACAATGGTACGATTTATGACCATTGTCATTTGTGTTATAGAACACACATGTGAAGGTATAAAAGATGAGAATGAATCTCATATTAGAAAGATAAATTGCAAGATATATACCAATTCGATATGCATGAGCTATGCTAATTCATATGGTGCTTGTTCTTTTCCTTCTTTCATTTTTAATATTATTATTTTTTGTTAGTTTTCTATCAATTTATTCTATAAAGCAGAATAAAACATCCATATATAATTCATATAATTTGTCCTATACTTTTTTTTTTCTTTAGTCATTACATGACCGAAAAAGGAAAGGCACTGGGCACACTTATAATTGACTAGACTTTCAAAAAGGAGTGAAAAATATTAATGTAAGCAATTATTAATAGAGTTCAAACAAAGCTGAAAGCTCCTCCAATCAAATTCACCAAACTCTTCAAATTACTATTAAAAAATACATATTATATTCAATTACGCAATAAATCATTCGGATTGATTTTAATTGGTGATATTAATTTGAAGCAAAAGGTGAAGAAAAAATACAAAAACAAAACTTACTATTTGAATTTATGATTCAAGACTCAAGTTAGTATGCCTGGCGCATTCAACTAATGCAATCAAATCAGGGTATGTGACATGTAAAAAAAATTGACAATTCAATTTTTTTTTTTTAAATTCTGATCCGAAAAAAATAAGTCTAAATCTGATCTGAAAATGTTCACATCCGGGTCTGAAACTGAAACCAAAACAGGAAAAATACACATCTGATCCGGTCTGAATTTCTGATTGGAGTGTAATTTTATTTTATTTTATTTTTTAATATCAAATTCAAATCCGGTCCCATTTTTTTTTTTTTTTTTACCAAAGCTGATCCGAATTCGAAAATCCAAAAAATCCGAATTATCTAAATCCAATCCATTTGACACCTCTATAGAAGACCGAATGAAAACGTCCACTAGCATCAGCTACATTCAAGGTGGTTCTCCAAGTTAGGTTAATGGTTGTAAAAGGCGTAAAAACAATGAATAGACCTCGATTTTGTGAAGAATTGAATGCTTAAATTAATGAAATGCTGCAAGTGCAGAGATTTCGATTGAAACGAGCCGTTTGATTACCAAATGAAGAAGGCTGCAGTTTAACCGAAAGTAGTAAAACTTAGGGATCGTTTGTTTTTTTCACTTATAACTTAATGGGTCTGAATCATAATTATTAAGTTGTTTTGTTTGGTTTTTTAAATGGTCAAACAACTTAAAAATACTAAAAAACAACTTAAAATAAAAAGTAAAAAATCCTGACTTTTAACTTAATTGTAAATCACTGAATTGCATTAAATGCAATCTAAAATCTTTTCTTCCGATACTATCCTCCATATATAACATATATCCAATTTCATCATAATTATATATTGTATAGAAATCTTTATTTTAATATATTGCTTATTTTAAATAGCTTTAAAAATAAAAAAGAACCCTAATCACTTCTCATATTGGTGTTTAATATCAATATTTTATTATGATATTAGGGTGATATATTTATATATTATTTTTTTAGAGTGATTTGTGTGGGTTATCCTACTGCCCCTTTTATTTTTTGAAAAAAAAAAAAACTTTTCTTTTCTTAGTAAAAATAAAGTTTGTTTATAATCGAAGAAGAATATCATGATCATATGTGTTCATATATAATTATTATTTTTGGATTGTTTTTATTCTATATTATATGTATAATTGTTTAACATGGGTATGGATGTAAAATTACTTCTTTTTAACCAATATTATTTTTAAAAATCAAACATGTTGACAGTACATTCAGATGTGAGGAAAAAAAAAAAACAAACATGTCATTCAGATTCAGGTTTCAGTCACTATTCAGTCTTCAGTAAAATTCAGGACTATTCAGTCTTCAGATAAAAAAACAAACAACCCTTAGTAGGAAAGAAACACTCTAAATTTGTCATATTCCCCAACTACTTATTTAGAATACATACACTGAATGCGTATCTCATGTATATGTGCAGATAAGCATTCATGTTAATGGATATTATTATAATTAAATTTCCAAATTATATCTCACCTTTTGAATATCATTTCAAATCACAAATCAAGTTTGCTTTAAACCAATCTTGATTGAATTAGACTTATATAACAGATGCTTGAATAGAAAAAAAAAATAATACTTTTTAATTAACAAGCGATGGTTAATGAAAATGATTTGATATGGAATTGAAAATCACATGTTTTTTTTTTAATATTCCAACTATGGTGGGGCAACTTAAATTTATGGTGACAACAATTTGAACTTGTAACCAGTGGAGAAAGCACCTTATGACGCTAAACTCCACGAATGTTTTTTAAAAAGTTTATTTAAATGTTACTCTTTTTTTTTTTTTTTTTTTGGTTATTTACATATTTCTATATAAATTTTATCAATTTTTCAATTGGTCTCCTACCTTACAATTTTTATGAAGCTAGCTTCTACCCTGCCTGTGATATTGTCGGGCTGACACCTTTCATCATCAAACTACATTAGGAGGCGATGAAAATCACATGATAATAAAATGCACTAGGGATGATAAAAATGAATAAAATGGAAAATAAGTTAAAGGGGTGTCCTACTAGCTAGATATCCAATATAATTTGTCCATTTCCTATTTTTGTTTCTGATATGGAAAGTGGGTATCTCATACAATAATGTTTGGCTTATTGTGTTAAATAATAATTAAAGATTTCGTTGTGGACAGAACCATATGCTCTCTTTCCATAACTCCTGGTCTCCCTTTCATCACATCATATATATATATATATATATATAGTCTACATATATATATAGTACGTCTTTCTATTGTCAATTCAAACTGATATAAAATATATCAGTTTCTTACATATGGGTCAATGGATTTAAAAGATGTTTGACATGTGCATGCAGTCAAATCAAAGCATTTAAATCCAATGGTTCACATATAAGAAACTTATATATTTTATATCGGTTCGAACTGATAATAGAAAAACTATATATATATATATATATATATATATTAATTTTGGAAAAAAGAAGAAAGAAGAAAATTTTGGTCGTGGCCTCATTTGAGAAATCATCTCTTCTTGATTACAAGGTCGATTCCTATTTGTTATTTTATGAGGACGCACTCTAAATGTGTCGAATTTCTTCCACTATTACCTTTTAGCAAGTATAGAATGTTTCCATTTCTAGAGGTGAAAAGAGGTTTATGTAATTTTGTTTTATTGTTTATCTTATCTTTCGTATATTTGTGGTAACCAGGGACGGGGGGGAGAGGGGGCCTAGTGGGGGTCAAGATCCCCCTCCCTTAAAAAAATCTCCAAAGTTTATATTAAAAAAATTATTAAATAGTTATAAAATTTTAATTTTTTTTCATTTCGGTCCCCCTAAAACTTTTTTTTTTTTTGTATACTGAGCTCCCTAATCTTGAATTTATGGCTTCGCTCCCGGTGGTAACCTATGATATTCTTCCATAATTTGGCGTAGAAAAAATAGCGTGTATAATTCATTTGGATATACATATAAAATACACAAAAGATAAGTGAACATTTCTTTAATTTCTAAAAGGATGCATATGGCAATTAAAAAAGTCATTTTGTTAATAATATTAATGAAATTCTAATATGCTGACTCACATCACATGTACATTTGTATTTAATTAACAGATATGTCATGTCTTATGTAGAATATTTTAATCAAAAAAAATTTGATATTTTATTTGTAATTGTTAATATCAGAAGTTTCACATACTATTTTTCATTTCTTTCTTTTCTTTAACAAAAAAAAAAAAGTTTCATTTGTTTGTATTTTCATACAATTCAATTGTTACAGATTGATAACCTTATTGAAGTAATGCACATCACCTCTTAGCACATGTAGTAATGACTAATGTATCTACCGGTCTTTTATGGCCTTTAACGAGGGGGATTTTTTTTTTTTTTCCAATATTGTGGGGGTAAATATCTCCCGTTATGGCAATAGATCAGATCTTAGCTCCACATATACTATTTGATTTCAGTAAGTGAGCAACTTATTGTATTACAACAACAAAAAAATAACCATAACGAAGTAACAAGACAGTATATTTTTACAAGAACAACCCACTCTTAAAAGAATAATGTGAATTGTGAAGTGATAAGAATGGTAATATTATTGAAAAAATAGAAAAAGTTATAAGCATATGTGCCCCAAATATGGGCAAATGGATATGATTCTAAAGGCTCTTAAAACTCGGGCATCCTCCGGTTAATATACGCAATTCTAAATGAAGGTTAAATGAGTCAACAATAATACTTTAATGGAGTACCAATAAAAGAAAATGCCTTTCTTTCATAAAAGGAAAAAAAGAAAATGACATTACCGATAAGTTTTGGATGGTGAATATGTATTGTTAAGCTATTGATTTCTAATTTAGGTCTAGCATTATCCTAATAATTAATCCATTTCCTTTATGTCTGTTTAAATGTTATTTTATAGAGTATTTTAATAACAGTACTTTTTTTTTTTTTTTGGAAAAGCATTTTGATATCACTATTTTTTTTTGTCGTATGTTGGCGAGTCGTTTTGGCTAGAAGACTGTCCTTCTTGTATGGAGAGTCTTGTGTTAGGTGATTGCCCGGTGTATTTTGATATCACTAATTAAAGTTTGGTAATGATTCTAATATTAGACGATGTGAATCTTTTTGTTTCACATTCATTTTTAGGTGAAAAGAAAAACATTAATTCATTTATATAATATATGAAATTTAAAAAATAAAAATAAAAAAATAAAAACTATTCTTGTTATGAGTACAAGGCATATTGTAATTGAAATTGTATCCAGTCAAATATTAATCAAGTTGTGCCAATAGGGGCGTAGCTCAGCTGATAGACGGACGAGCTTAGGGTTTAGGTAAATAATTCCCATATCAACGACTCGAATCCTACCAAGGGCGAAAACTAATATTAATTATAAAAAAAATATTGTGTAACAAAACAAATATATGATCCGGATTAATAGATTGTCAAAAAAAAAATATTAGTCAAGTTGTGTAACAAAACATCCCGACTAATTGCTCATGACATTGCACTTAGGGGCATGAATAGTTTTTTAAAAAGGTAATTACCAAATAAGTCATAAATTTTTTTATTTTCTTTTATATGTGAAGCAGTTCACGGCTTTTATGTTCTTAATTAACTAATTTAATTGCAATATTAACCAATTTTAATTCTTGTAGGAGTAAAATTATATTTTAACTCAAATTCACTGTATAATGTTTGACAAGCGAAAAGACAAAATTAACCGATGGAGGTAGGGATGTCAATGGTACGGGTCGGGTACAGGTTTTCCAATACCATCCCCAATACCAATTAGTATGAGAAATACCATCCCTTATGAATACCCGCCTTAAAAGAAACGATGCGTGTATGGTGATTCCCCATTAGGGGATCGGTTTTTTGCCTCATACCATCCCCATCCCATTAATGTATTTTTTTTAATGGCTTTTTGATAAAGATCATATAAATATTATTGAATAATATGAAAATAATAGTGTGGGGTATATTATATATAATGATCTAGAATGGAGTAGTGTTTCAATGGAGGGAAAAAATGGGAAAAAATGAGAGGGAAAATTGAGTTAGTCAAAGGGAAAAAATGAAGGAAAATTATGTTTTCTGAAGACAGTAGTCATGATACTAATTTTTTTTAAGAGTTAATTCCAATACTAATTACGTGTTTCAAATATATGTATATATATATTTATTTATTTATTTATTTATTTATTTATTTATTTTGATAACGGGATACGGGGACGGGACGGGGCGGGGACTTGAAATCCCGTAACCGTACCAAAATTAAATCGGGTAATAAAAAAAATACCGACCCTATACCACAACTTAATTGGTACAGTTAAACCCGCCCCTAACGGTTCGAGTCCCCACGGGTCCCTAGACCAATGAGTAATTTTGACATCCCTAGATGGAGGTGGTCTGGTCTTTTATATTTTGTGTTTTTAATTATCTTAATAAATTTTATTAAAAAAAAAATAGTATTATTTTATTATCATTATTAATTTATCATTAATATAAAATTATATTTATTGTGGCATTAATTGTTTTCAATATATATTATTTCATTATTTTCCCCTTGATTTTAATTGAGTTTTTTTATATTTATTTTAATCAATTTCATTCAAATATGATGAATCAAAGATATTAATGTATTTTCACAAATTATAAATCAGTTTTTTTATTTTATTTTTTATATCTTCAAGTAGTTCACGACTATAGTGGTCAAAAATCGACCTATGGCCCAACAATCGAGCCCACTGACAAAAGGCCTAAAACGAGGTCCAAAACAGGCCCAAAACCTGACCCGACCCATCATAGCAACGGGACAAATCAGAAACGTGGTCAAAAGAGCTATTGAATAGCTTTAACCACACATTTATCACAGGTCAAACGTTACACAAATCGTAACTCCCGAACAAAGCAATCAAGTGCCATTATTGCCTGATTCAATGTGAATCAAAACGGGCAATAAATGGTCCATGATCCATGCCCTCACATAATGAGGTTGAGTGGTGAAGGCTCCAAGCCTTCGGTATAAATATCAAACCCCTTCTCAGAGAAAGGGGGCCGGATTCTCTCATCTCATACGCAAAAGCTCTCAAAAGATAGCTTCGTAATTCTCTCCTAACATTAATTGATGCCTCACGCTCAAACAGATCGACCTTGTCGTTCTCAAAAACTGGTCGACCCAATCATCGACCGACCCACGTCGAGTCAAGGAATCCCTATCTGGGTATTGATCCATCGCTCACATTGATTCCCTAAGTCGATCCTTCAACTTCATTGATTCCCATAGTCGATACATCGACATAACGACAACATCGATACGTGATATCAACCCAGCTATATCAACCAACAGCTCGACTCGATCCATCGAGCAACACGATTTGTCACTCTTTATTGTTCATTCTACTTTATCGAAATAATATTCTGACTTGAGCGTCGGAGAGTCCCCCAAAGGGAACACCCCCTCCTGTGGTTCGACCGCCGCTCTCTTTTTCCTCTAATCTTACAGGTTGCCAATGCTCACCTTGACAACTCAAATCAATTGTAAATCTGATCGACTACAATGACTTTTATGTTTTTAACTAATCTAATTGCAATATTAACCAATTTAGTCTTTTGTCAACAAAAAAAAAAAAAAAAACTCTTGTAGGAGTTAAATTATATTTGGGTAAATTGCAATGAAGTACCCTCACGTTTTGCCATACCACAACCAAATCGTTTTTTTATCTAAAATTGCAATGAGGTACCCTTGACCCATTTGACCAACCTTCACCGTTACTCTCAGCTCTTACCTTTGCCGATCGCCGACCACTGGAGAGAGTGAGTCGACACCACCTACACCAGAAGGTGTGGGAAATGCCGACCTTTCGATCTCTCAAAAGGATCGTCATCAAACGAAATCATTTTGGTGGTCAAACCATTGCCGCCGCCGCCGACATCACCACCGTCACCAAAGCTTCGTCACCAGATCCATGCCTATTCGTCGTGAATCCGACGAAACCGATCACACCAACGAACTCAGCGCCGTCCAATCTTCTAGATCCGACCATCGACGGAGTGAACCGATGCCATAGATGGACCGCCGGTACGGATCGTCGTTAAAGCTAAGGTTGGTCAAATGGGTCAAGAGTACCTCATTGTAATTTTAGATAATAAAAAAATGATTTGGCTGTGGTATGGCAAAACGTGAGGGTACTTCATTGCAATTTACCAATTATATTTTAATTTAAATTTATTACAAAGCTGACACATGTATCATGTTTGACAAGTGAAAAGACAAATTAACTGATGAAGGTGATCTGGTCTTTTATATTTATTGTGACATTAATTTTTTTCAATATATATTATTTCATTATTTTTCCCCTTGATTTTAATTAAGTTTTTTTATAATTATTTTAATCAATTTCATTCAAATATGATAAATCAAAGATAATAAGATATTAATTTACTTTCACAAATTATATATTAAAGTCAAATGTTAGGTAATTTGGTTGTACGAATAATCAATTTGATCACTTTTAAAAAAGTTAAGGACTTATTTAGTAATTGTGAAAAATATGAGATCAATTAGGTAAAAAATAGAAAATTCAGAAACTTCTTGGAGGTTGGATTTAAGAAACAATTTCGGAATTATTTGGTAATTGCCCTTTTCAAAATGATAATAATTTTTTAGTTTTTTTTTTTTTTTTTTTTTTTTAAATTTTTTTATACCAACTTCGGGTATGCTAACTCAAACATAAACATTATTAGATCGAATGAATAATTATTATCACCAAGCTACATTATGCGGTAGTTATAATTTTTAGTTTTTGATATTATCTTAAGATTTAAAGAACATATTAGTAATTGATACGAGCACTTGATGTCATATATTATTAGTTCAGCTATCAGACTTGTTATAAAATATTTTGATTTATGGTTTCAACAAAATTGAAAAGGTCTTTCATGGAGGTTTTTTAAATTAATGACTAATTTTAAAATAGAATTCCGTAATATTATACTTTATTAAATAAAGAGTGATTCTATGCGCAACCAGGGTCGCGCAACCTTTGCGGCCCCGTAGTGCATTTTTGAAAAAAAAACATGTGGGTCCCACAAAAAACATGTGGGTCCCACGTATTAAAAACGTGGGACCCACATGTTTTTTTTTCAAAAATGCACTACGGGGCCGCAAAGGTTGCGCGACCCCAGTTGCACAAATCATTTCTCTTAAATAAATACGGAAAGTAGAATACCGATTCCTTGCATAATAAATTTACACAATGGTGAGTCAACTCCTAATTGATCCATCTAGTCGGAGTCCTCTTAATTAATTTATTTGCAAATAAATTAATTAAATATATATTCCTTTACTTTCTTTCCTTCTAGAATTACATAATAATATATGTAGTATTTTATATATTGTATATTGTATATATCAAACAAAAAATTTCATCTAGCCAATCAGAGAGTCAGTTGACTTGGTAGTGAAAGAATATATTTCTTTTACTATTATTTTCATTTTACTTTTATTATAGTAGCGTTGTCATTCCATAAATATCTGGTTAATTATTATTTTGTACAAAAGACACTTTAGATGCCAATAGACACTAGGCCGGTTATAGATTAAATCTAAGACTATATAATATATATATATATATATATCTCGTTGGCTTGGTTTTAACTGTGTTCATTCAGTTCGGTAATATTATTTCATGTTTGAGTTGGCACCACCACAAATAGTGAATAAAAAAAAATTGTTTGAGTGAGATTCGAGTGATATATTCAGATTGTTATATCCACTAACAATAGTAATTGTATTTTTTGTGTGGGCGAAAGCTCCGAGGTCAAATTCTTCTCTTTTAAAATAAAAAAATTAAAAAAATTAAAAAAAATTAAAAAAAAAATTGTACACCCCCTTCTGCAAAATTAGATTTTGGGACTTATCATATTAATTGATATATAGAACTATTTTTGATATGTGTTATAATTATACATTTTAATTAATAACTGAAGGTCGTTGGGTCAAATGTGACCTAAAGCGATTAGATTAGTCAAATATACTCTGATAGTCTGATGACATAATAATAAAATCTTATGATGCGAGGTAAGGACCCAGCAATATTTTATAATCTTAACACAATCCCCTATTCTCAACATGTATATATGTATATTTGTATCATAATACTTTGTTGATTTTTTCTTACAGTATCTATCTATCCACCTATTTAAATCATGTATTTTTTTTAAGTTTTTACCATTGGTAGAGTTCAAATCGCTGATTTGAGAGTTAATTATCCAAACCCTAAGCTCATCTATCTATCAGCTGAACTACACCTCTGAGGGCATAACTCGCTGTTGATTGGAACTTAATTTTTATTGACATGTTATTTATGACAATAACAATTTTATCAACCACTATATCTATACGATTCCATTCATAACAATTAAGAAAAATAATCCTTAATATTAAGGGGTTAATTGTTTTTCTATTTATCATTTCTGTTTATTTCTTAACCGATAAAAGATCTGAAATTACCCCTAAAATCACTTAATTTAAAAATACTAACTTTCAATCCTCAACCATTAGATTAATTTAATTTATACTTTTTTTTTTCTTTTTCTTTTTTACAAAATCTATTCATTCGGGACCAGGTATGTTTTTTTGAAAACTTTCGTCATTGATAGGATTCGAGCCAGTAACCTGGGAGTCATTTGCCAAAACCCCAAGTTCGTTCATTTACCAGCTGAGCTACGCCCCTCTGTTGGTATACACTCACCAAGGTTTTATTACCCAAAATAAACCTTGTCATGTAGTTGTCCATATATTGTACTATGCTAACCTAATAATCACTTAGGATAAACAAGTACTACAAGGAAATGAAAATGGCTAAACAAAAATAAAGGGAAAAGCATATAGTATAAGGCCTAGAAACATTTTCAAACAAAAATTGAAGTTGCATTAGCTATCTTTTGGAATTTCATTTTTAATGTTCTGTCGTCGATCTAATTCTCCAATGAAGTGTCATCATTTCCACCATCCTTTAAAAAACAAACAAACAAACAATTAAAATTAGCTTTTTTGGATGAATATTTCATCATTCTCTTAATCACTCCATTTGTCTTCATCAAGTATCTTTGTGTTTTATATACACGAAAGATACCTAGCTATGGAATCTTCTTTCACTCTCAAAACTTTTCATCTTTAATATCTAAATATCCAATTTAGGTGCTGGTCGACTCGAGGTTATTTGGAGCCCTAGACAAAAAATATACAATTAAACCTTTTATCATAAATTCATTTTTGAGATTAAAAAAAATTTAATTAAACTTTTGTAATACTAATTAGAAAACTATTCAATTGGAAAATAAATGAAAATATTTGAGTATTAGGAAAATTATTCAATTGGAAATAAATGAGAGCCATGGTTCATGGAATTCCGATTTTAGAAATAATTTTCAAATAGTAAACATAAAAATATATTATTCAGCTTCAAAAATAATAATAATAATATAAAGACATGTTTTTTCGAAATATAAATATTTAGTTTAAAATAATTATAATGTTGGTTCTAACTTTTATGTGTGGCCTTAGGCAACTAAACGACTCCATTTAGGAATTTACGGTCAAGAAAAGAAAGAAAGAAACAAAATATATGCATCAGACATAATGCATAGCATATTTTCTACCATGATTTCACCATGTGATAAATTCTGATAAATTTTACCACAACGCGAGATTGTAACGAGAGATGCACCCCGCATTATGATGCATACAAGTTTGTTTATGAACAAAAATGAGCACCATTCATTCAAGCACATACCGTTAAACTTCAGCGTCATAACAATATCAAACTCTTTATGCTTTATCATACCAATCCTCCCTAGGCAACTGAAAAAAAAAAAAAAAAATCGAGTTGTGTCCCCCTTCTTTCAAAGTATAATTATGATGTAATTATGTTAATTAATTGACCGTTGAATTAAACAGCTTAAAGTATAAGTTTTGATATAAAAACAGGCTACGATGTAATAGATAAAGCCTTTGTAGGTTTTGATTGGTAATGCTTTAATTTATAGGGAGACAAGGAGCATCTTGGGTTACTCTTTGCCCTTCCTCACTTTGCGGTAAACCTTTCTAGTTTCAATTTGGTTTTACATGACGAAAAGAGATTGGTTCGGTGATAAACCCTTCACACTTATAATACTAAAAAAATAATTGGTTTTACATGGTTTTCTCTCTCTCTCTCTCTCGTCTAAATTCTTTCCTTTTCTTTATTCTTTTTACATCTATATTTATTTGTTTCGACAATATCTATCTATTCACCTATCTAGACCATGTATTTTTTTTTTTAAAAAAGCTTATATCATTGATAGGATTTAAGTCGCTGACTTAGGAGTCATTTGCCCAAGCATGTCCATCTACCCGATGAGCTACGCCGGGCAAAGATACCTTAAAACTAAATAGCATTAATACCATACTTTAACGAATTAAATATATATTTTTATCGTTTTATCGCTGATAATTTTTATTTAGAAATAACACATCACCTCTTAGCAGATATAACATTGTACCTCCATTCCACCCTAGTGATGACGGGTTTGAGTCCCACTATACGCATTTTATAAACATGTGTGGAGAGTTTCTCTTAGTTTGTGGGAGTAGTTATTTGAGCCACACATATATTATCTGGTATTGGAAGGTCCCGACAGTCATATTGTGATAGTCGTAATACTTTAAAAAAAAAAAAATTGAGAATTATATAAATCGACGAATAAGAATTGTTTTTGTTATGATTCTGAAAAGAGAATTTGGATCTTTAATTTATCTGAATTTATACTTAAATATTTTCAAAGATTGGGATTTGTGATTGGCTGTAACTCAAATGAAATATTAAAAAAAAAAAAAAAAAAGGGAATTAATCATTTATTATTTATGATTAAAAATTGAACAAAAGATCTTAATTAGAAGAATAGAAATTTTTTTTTTTTTTTTTTTAATTACAACAACTGTCGGGACCTGACGAGATTAGACTCTACAAGCATATTTCGAAATACTACTTCCACTATCGGAGAGAGGGTATAAATAGATTACAACTCTCACAACGGAGAGAGAGTTGTTTCCAATAGAACTGGGAGAGAGCACCCACACTTGATATTTAATAATCAAGGTAGGACAAATTATATACATACAAAGACAAGGCTTGAACCTTGATGGTAGAGTATCTCTTGGGAGACCCTAACCACCAAGGCAAGGACCATTTGTAGAAGAATAGAAGATTTTGAACATTATCCTAAAATTTGAATTTTGATAGAAATGATGTGAACTGTGAAGTGATCAACATCACAGCCTTTTTGTAAATATATACTAGACAGGTGTACATATAAATGAGTGATGGACGTATTGGCTGCTTCCTCATATACGATCGAATAAACCACATGACTTTTCACAGTACAGAAAGAGAACCCAAAAATCTAGACGTGACGTGACGCCTTGTGATGTTTCCACATATATTATTCTTTTTTTGGTTATAATAATAATAATTATTATTATACACTTGAGTATCTTGCCAACGTGGTTGAGCCTTCCTTTAAAAATCTCTATCACCACGGTTTAACGTCCGGTGTGTACATGTATATATATATATATATATTATTTGTCCCTTTTGGCCATTAATCCCAAGGGTGGGTGTTGTCCCACCTATTGTGGGTGCTCTCTCCCCATTTGTGGGAGCTGCAGTCTGGGTTACGCTAGTAGAGCCTAATCTCGTCGGTCCCGACAGGTGTTGTGTATTCAAAAAAAAAGAAAATTATTATTATTATTATTATATATAAATATATATATATATATATATATATATGGATGATTGAATATGGATTCCCTTGGAACAGGGTTTGTGTGATCATGGTTTTTGGCCGCCCAATCATGATATTGCTCTCTTGAAAGTTGAAAGTGATTCCCTTTGCTTTCCTCCTTAAGCCATTTTCACCGTCCCTGGGGCCTGGCCTCCCTCCCTTCGCAATCGCTTTCCCTCCTTAGTCCTTACCTATATTTCACGGTTTAAAAGGAAGGTACGTCGCTCAAATCTACGACCTTATCATGTATGTGTTATTAACCATATCAATTCATTGAACCTAACTTATCTCATCTCATAGCTTTTACTTGAGTTATGTTTGGAATTATACTTTCATTCCAACTAGTTTAGTCGGTAAAATCACTTGTTCTTTTATAAGAGATTTTTAAATCAAACTATACTCATCAAACATCAATATATATATATATATATATATATATATATATATATATACAGTTTTTCTATTGTCAGTTTGAACAGACAAAAGATATATAAGTTCCTTATATATGGGTCATTAAATTTAAATACTTTGACTTGGCTGCATACACTTGTCAAAGCATCTTTTAAATCCAATGATCCATATGCAAGGAACTGATATCAGTTCGAACTGATAATAGAAAGACTGTATATATATATATATATAGTCTTTCTATTGTCAAATATATCATGATGAAGAATGTGGACCATAGATTATGGAAAAGTTTGAGAAGACACTTTGAGTCAAAGTATGTAAATCTAGTGGTCCACATTTATTCGTCCTAATATATTTATTGTCAGGACGAACTGACAATAGAAAAACTATATATATATATATATATATAGAACTTTTCTCCTTGGTGCGCATTATCAGTGTTTTGCATGTGGACCATTAGATTCAACTGCTTTAAATTGCCTTTAACTCAGTATGCATGCACTTATCCATAATCTATGGTCCATGTGCAATGCACCGATGTATTTTACATCAGTGCGTAGTGAGAAGAAAAGGAATATATATATATATATATATATATATATATATATATATACTACATGTGGTGACACGACTTGAACCTGGCATTAAAACATTGAATGAGTGATTTTTATCATCTTTTACCACTAAACTAAATTAGACTGTGATAATTATCTTTGTATTTACCATGTCAATATAATCCTTGCGAGCACAAACCATTTTTTTTTTTTTTTTTTCAATCGTATGTAATAAGTTTGTGAGAATATTAAGGTAGTAATTAGATAAATTTCTTTTGAATGAATACCCATGTCAAGATTCTTCAAAGACACATAAAATAAAATAAGATTAGTCTTTGTTGATAATTAATCTAATTAAAACCTCTTTCAAAAATATATATATATAATTAAAACCCTATTTTTGAAAGAATAATGCTTAGGTATTGACCAATCAGTGCCCAAAATACTGACCCCATCAATAGGAGTATAGCACCTTGCCTTTTTTCTTTTACTTTTTACATTTATCTCACAAATTAAGCCACGTGCTACATTCCTATTGGTGGGGTCAATACTTTGGGTACTGACCAATTAGTACTCAAGCATTACACTTTTTGAACTGTCATTATCTTATAATTATACTTGACTTTATTGACCATTGAGAGTCACACCAAGCTTAAAGGCTTTAAGGATTCAAATCACTTGTTAAAAAATGGTGTCTTAATTTGTGTCTAACCAACCAAATTGGACCATATGTACAAAAGCATTTACATTTGAGTGGTGGTATTGGCACCCCCACTACTGAACTATTTATGCCCCACTTTTTTAAATTTTGATTTTATTATATAAAATTAAATAGTTTTTATTAATTTTTTTGATTTATTTCCAGGATTACCCTTTTACATATTTTTCAAACTTAATGCACCCCATATGGTCATATGTTTTTCAAAAAAGTAAAAATAAAAATACACTTCATCACTAATCTGTATAGACAGTTTTCTCACATCCATTCGCAAGACTTGTTTTTTCTTTTTATTTCATAGTGAAACCATCCCTATTAGATATGTGTTTTTTTTTTTTTTTTTTTTTTTTTTTTTTTTTTTTTCTGTAGTCGATTGGATTGTTAGTGGTAGATTATGAGTGTAATATTGATCGTCTGATGATCTTTTTGAGCGATTGAGTTAGGGTTTTGGTGTGGTTTCGTTTCATCAAAGATTAGGTTTTCTTGGTGTGATTTCATTGTTTTTTTTTAATATAAATAATATTAAACTAACTTTGGAAGATCCAAAATAAAATCTACAAAAGAATTGATACAAATTATAGAATGGCTGGAAGATCTGGAAGAAAATAAACCAGAGAGAAAAAAAAAATAGCAAACATGGATCTGGAATTTGAAAAGAAAAACAAAACAAACATATGAAACAATAAAATCAATAAATATTAAACATGAAAAACATGAGATCGAGATCTGAAAGAAAATATAAACAAAAATAGTAAACATTCAGTGATTTGAAATAATCTATGTCATTAAGGTTTTGAAATAAGGAAAGTGGGGTTTTGTTAGTTTTACTTTGTAAATGATTTTTTTTTAATAAAAATAGTATGTCTTTTTAAGTAATTTGATAAAGGGAAAAAAAGAATACTAAGGGGTCGTTTGTTTTTTTGTCTGAAGATTGAATAATCCTGAATTTTGCTAAAGACTGAATAGGGATTGAAATTTGAACTTGAATGACATGTTTTTTTTTTTTTTTTTTTTTTTTCCTCACATCTGAATGTATTGTCAACACGTTTGTTTTTTAAAAGTAAAATTGTATGAAAATAAGTAATTTTACATTTATACCCATGTTAAACAATTTTACATATAATATGGAATAAAAACAATCCAAAAATAATAATTATATATGAACACATATGATCATGATCTTCCTCTTCCATTACAAACAAACTTCATTTTTACTAATAAAATATAAGGTTTTTTTTTTTTTTTTTTTTTTAAAAAATAAAAGAGGCAGTAGGAAAACTCACACAAAACACTCTAAAAAAAATAATATATAAATACATCACCCTAATATCATAATAAAGTATTGATATTAAACACCAATATGAGAAGTGATTAGGGTTTTATTTTTATTTTTAAAGCTATTTAAAATAAGGTATATATTAAAATAAAGATTTATATACCATATATAATTATGATGAAATTGGAAATATGTTATATATGGAGGATAATATCGGAAGAAAAGATTTTGGATTGCATTTAATGCAATTCAGTGATTTACAATAAAGTGAAAAATCATGATTTTTTACTTTTTATTTTAAGTTTTTTTTTTTTTTTTTTTTTTTTTGGTTGATATTTTTAAGTTGTTTGACCACTTAAAAAAACAAACAAAACAACTTGATAATTATGATTCAAACCCATTAAGTTTTAAGTAAAAAAAACAAATGACCCCTAAATAATTTAAAAAGTGGGGTATAAATAGTTTAGTAGTGGTTGTACCAATAGCATCACTCTTACATTTAATTATTTCTTTTAAAAAAACGTATACACATGGTCCAATTTAATTAGTTAGACACAAATTAAAACACCACAAAGTGACGTAGAATGAGCTTAGTTTAATACACGTTATTTTCAAGGGGGAATATAAAATATCTGCTTATCGTCAATTACAATAATCACTTTCAAGTTCCAAATTGAAACACAAATTACATAACTTTGAATATTTATATGATATTTTACTTTTAATTGAATTTAGAATTTCATAATTATGAGCTCGAATGTGGAAGAAACTGACAGGGCCGTACGCGGGGGTGATTGAAATTTGAAAACCGTTAGTTTTAATGGTATCCAGCTCTTCTTGTTCTTCATGTAATTTTCTCCAGTTGTCGCTATTCTCCTTCAAAACCTGCCACGTTATAGCTTAGAAGAAAGGATCCATGCCACCAAATCTCCTAAAAAATCCATACAAATACTAATTCATTGATTTCACCATCAACTTCTACACTGTACACTGTAACATATACATATATGTATATATATATATATTTTGGAGAAAACAAAATGATGAGTTGTGTTACAGTCTGTTAATTTGCTGCCATTGAAAACAGAGAACATAATTATTCTCTCTCGATTCGGTTCTAAATGGAAACAGAGCTCTCTGTTTCCTTTTTTATAAATAATTTCACCCACTTTTAGCTGATAAGGAGAAAAAACTGGAAAGTGGAAACCATATATATACATAATGAAAGAGAGTATTTTTTTGATGGTGGCGTATGTGTAGTGGGACCCAGTGGACACGGTTCCATAGGCTTTTTGACCTCCTACAAATACCCCTTCACACATTCCATCTCCTACCATTCTAATTCAAGCCCACTTCAAAATCCCACCTCCATTTTCTTCATCGATCTCTTTTCAGCTTTCACTAGCAAGTGGCAACTTTGCACCCAGTGGTCTCTTTGTAGACCTCTGTTGGATGCTGTTGCTGTTCTTCAGGTAACTCTATTTTTCTTTTCTTCTTTTTTTATAATCTTGATGTGTGTCACAACTCACAACTCACATGCATGTGTGTTCTTTTCAGTTTTTTTTTTTGTAAATTGTTTTTTTTTTTTTTTTAATATATATATCCTCATGAATTGCTTTCTGCAGATAAAAATTGTGCTTGATATATACTAGTTTTGGCAAGATATGTCAGCAGCAGCTTCTCTCCTGCGCTTATCTTCAACCTTGAAGATGGAGGAAGAAACCATCAACATGAAGAAACAAGGAATCGGTTCCATTCTTGGGTCCGATTCTGATCAAAGAAGCAAATCTTCTTCTATACGAAGAACTCTCTCAGCTGATCATATGTCTTCAACAAAATGGTTGACACACCATGGCTTCTCTCCCATGAAAAAAATTGCCTCCTCTGAAGAGTTCTCCGTATCTTCAATCACTGACTCTGAAAGAGAAGAGGATGATGAAGAAGAAGAAGAAGAAGAAACACAAACCCAGTTCGATATTTGGACCTCAATTCAAAAAGACAAAAACAACAAAGACTTTGATCTTGAAAAACCTTATATTCACCCTCTAGTCAAAAGATCAAGCTCTTTGAGTAAGAAGAGTCTTGAAATTTGCACGGAGAGTCTTGGATCAGAAACCGGCTCTGATGTGTTTTCTTCTTACCCTTCATCGGAGACTGAAGATGACAAAGAGATTAATGAGCAGCAACAACAACAACAACAACAAGAAGCACAAGAGATGAGTTTTGATGTTGAAGATGTTCATGTTCATACTCCTAAATACAATTATGTTGTTGGGAATAAGAAGTCTTGCTCGCAATCAAGATCCTTTCCTCCTCCGATTCCTTCTCTGCTGTCTCGTGAAGATGGAGCTTCTATTCGTATGCAGTCTCGTCGAGACAATGGTAGATTGGTTCTTGAAGCTGTTTCTGTTCCTACAACTAACAACTTCAAAGCTCAACGACACGATGGTCGTCTTGTTCTCACCCTCATCAAGACTCATGATGAACAACAGCTGTCCAATAATTATAACTATCAAGAAGAAGAAGAAGATGTGTTTGACAACTTTGAAGACGAAGAAGAAGAAGAGAGTGAAGATGATGAGGAGATAGAAGAAGAAGAAAAAGAAGAGAATAAGAAGATGGAATTTGTGATGGAGAGAGCACCAAAATTGTCAACTGGAGGGATTAGTCTTCATAGGTTGACATTTATGATGAAGAATAAGCATTTGGGTGTTGTGTCAAACAAAAATCCAACGTGGCCTAACAAGTTCAATGAAGTGGCCAAATTTGATGACGAGGAGGAGATAATTGATCATCATCACCCAACCATGGTAGCACAATCACTTCCACCGATGGCTCGCCTGATACCAAAACCACCGGTTAAGGTGGCGGTAGCGGCAGCGGAGACGGCAGCGGCCACCAAGGTGGCTGCAACTGGTGGGGCAGCTTCTTTGAATGCTTATGAGTACTATTGGAAGACCAAACCAGGCATGGTGGCAGCTGAAAGTAAAGGCAATAAGCTGATCATAAATTCCAAGAATCCAATGGAAAATTATGAGCAAAGGAACAAAGGAGGAGATTATTTGGTCCCTTTGTTAAAGTGCTGCAAGGAGCCTAGAAGGTCTCTATTATTCTGGGAGCCCCATTGCATTGCCACTTCTTGATGATATTAATTCTCTCTATGATAATGTTACTATAATTATATATATATATATTCCTCCATTTCCAGTACTACTCTTGAGGAGAGGTCTGTGTAGTCAAATAAAAGAAGAAAGAAGGAAGATAATATAAGTTATAACTTAACAGTGTTATATTATATTATATTTAATTAAACAAAATCTTTTGTATCATCTTTGACTTGGTGTAATGTCTAATCTGTCTCTCAATATATATTATGATGTTTTTGATCTCTCTCTCTCTCTCATTTTTTTTACTTTGTTTGCTTTTGCAATTGTTAGCCAATAGAGTTTGAGAATGAGTCATGTGTGGCCTAACTTGATCTTAATTTTGGGAGCATCATGATCCACTCTTGATATGGGTTGTTCACTTGTTCCTACTTGGGTTATGTTGATGACTGTTGATAGATATTTCTTTTTTATAATTTATATATGTATCCACATGCTTCAACTTCAAGCATCATTCTCTCAAACAGGTTCATAAAACAATGGGCTCAAGTTGGGCTCAAAATATATCTAAGAAACTGTTTGAAGAGATATTTACATCCCTAAAAAAACCGTATGTGCACACCTTTTTGTATTTACATTTTTTTTAAAAATTTAAAATGTTATAATTTATAAACACACTCATGTAAGGCAATTCCTTTCAGCACACCTAGAAATCAATTCATTTAAACAATGACGGATTGATAAATAAATCATAGAAATAGAGACAATATATCTGGTGGAGAAGAAGCAAATTAAGCTAAAAGCAAGTGATATTGAAGAACTATGTGAATGGTGGCTTCCCAAAAGAATCAGACATGTATTTGAGCACTGGTTCGATTTGCTTGAAAGTTGAGCAAAGATCTAATGTTGTTATTGTTAAGAATCTTTACTTGTCCTGTGAAGACTATGATCCTTACATGAGGAGCCACGTGAAATACAAAAAAGATCCTAAGATTGCTTCCTACTCACCTACCTCTGTAACCACTTCAAACTAGAGATGGTAAAAAGGGTCGGGTCTAGAGGGTTTGGCCCTTACCTGCATGATACGGTCCGGGTAAAAAGGGCCATTTGAGTTTTAAACTCGGACCGCATCATTAAAAAGCCTGGAATTTACAGGTTTTTAAAAACCCTCATCAATTGCATGGTTTAGACCGAGGCTTATTTCAAATGACTAGTAAAAAACTAAAAAATAAAAAGGGTTTTTTTTTTTTCAAAACCTTATATGCCTCTCTCATCTCTGCTCACCATTCACCGCCTCTTTTCTCATCTCTCATCTCTCATTGTGATGCCCTTAAAACTTTCCTAGTTTATTTTAGTGAAAATGTACTATAAGTTTTTGGAATCTCACGACTGTAATGTTGATTGAGAGTGATTGAAGGAGAGAGAGTGAGAGAGAGAGAGTGAGAGTGAAGAATTGTAAAGGAAGTAGAATTTTATTCATTGCTTGGGAGATAATTCCCTACGGTAGGCTCACTAAACTTACTTGTAAAAAAACAAGAAATTGCAAGTAATCAAAATTGAAGTCTTAATTGATAATTGCAATTGTGGCTCAATTGGCCCAATGATGCGTTTAATCCAAAAGCCCACTCATAGCCTCCAAACGCACCATTTAGAGTAGGGATCTGAGCCACGCTAAGTTCCTCCTCTTTGACAAGAGCTGAAATCCCTAAATCAATTCCCAAATCTGTCTCAATTTCTTCTTAAACCTAATCTTCCTACTCCTTGACACTCATCTCTCATCTCTCATTGGCCATCACATATATCCTCTCGTCGTCGTCGACACAGCACGTCTTCCGTCGTCGGTTGCCGCTATTAGCGCATCACATTCTCGTCATCGGTGAAACTTCTCATAGTAAGTTCTTGCTTGGTCGCAATCTATTGAAAACCCTTCACAAACTCTCTCCATTCGTAGTGCCGGCTATAGGGCAAAACAAACAAAGCATACGCTTAGAGCATCTCCAATGCAATGCTAAATCACTGTGCCAATGCTATAATTTAGCACAAAGTAAAAAAAGTATGTTCCAATGCAATGCTAAAAGCTGTGCTAAATTTGGCATATGCTATAAACTGTGCCAAATTTGGCACAGTGAATAGCATATGTCAAATTTGGCACAGCAATAAATACAGCCGTATTGGTTGACTTTTTAATTTTAAATAATAAAAATTTAACAAACTTAGTAGGGAAAATTGAGATTAAAATAATTCTAAGAAAATTTTAAATACATCCATTGAATGCATTGGTTGTATTTGTTGACTTTTACAATTTTAAATAATTAAAAAATAAAAAATAGCATATCAAATAGAATTTTACATTGGAGTACAATACTAAAATGATGTGTCAAATATAACATTTTACTATATTTTGTACCAAATTTGGCATTAGCATTGGCATATGCACCGGAGATGGTCTTAGGGCCTTAGAAAATGGCAATAAAATAGGGGCCTCATTTATTTATAAACTTTAAAGATATTATTAAAAAAAAATTCTCTTAATGATAAAAAAAAAAAATACCGAAAGGTTTTTTTTTTACTTAATTATAGGGCCTCATACCTAGAAAATAGGATTATATTAATAATATTAAATAATTAATGAGTATCCACTTTTCAGTTTTAAAAAAACTATCCACTTTTTAAGATTCATTATCATTAAAAAAAAACTCTCAAACTTTTACTTCTATTTTACCTATTTAAAAATTATCTATATAACAAAAAAATATTTTCTTTTTTATCTATAGCAATACAAGTCTACAACTCTCTTTTGTTATAACTTTTTTGCTCTTCCAACTTACAAGTTACATTTCTACGGTCTACAATATTCTTTAAATTTATTATTCATATTACCCTTAAGAATAGATTGAGATATGTAAATTCAAATTTAAGAATTTAGATTTTTTTTTTTTTTTTTCTAATTGTTTGATGAATCAAGTGGTTAATTTTGATATTGTTACTACTTACTGATTGTTGTTGTTTGACTGGCTCTATTCACGGTAGATTTGAACAATTTCAATAATTTAGAAGGATTTTTGGTTTTTTTTTAGTTTATATTAAAAAATTAAAATGACTAGACGATGATAATTTCAAAAAGTATTGTCCTAATCTTGAATTTGTTTTAAAACATGATAGTTGTTATGATATAGATAATACTGATTTATTTTAAGAGTTAAAATTTTTACGAGAGATTAAATACAAACTGTAGAAACATTATTTTTTTTATTTTAAAAATTGATTTTTTCCAAATAAATGTATAGCCTGTAGAATATTATTAAAAACACATGTAACAGTTGCTTCAACTGAAAGAAGTTTTTCAAAATTAAAATTAATAAAAATTTATTTAAGACCATAAATGGATTAGCTCCTTTATCGATTGGAAAGGAGTTTTTAGAAAATCTTGAAAACAAAAGTTTAATTAAAAATTTTACATCTCAAAAAGCATGAAAAGTTAATTTTTTTTAATTTATTATTATTATTTTTTTAATATATATAGGGTCTTTTTTTTTTATCCCTTAAGGCCTCAAAATATGTTGAGCCGCCCCTGTCCATTCGCTGAACAATTCTCTTCAATCAAAACAGTTTCTTTTTTCCTTTTTTTCAATTTTATATATTTTTGAATTTGATGGGTGTCTATCATTTCAAGCACACGACATTTTGTGAACCCCATTTGTCGAAAATTTTTAATCTATTTCTGGGTTTGTTTTGTAGTTTAAGTAATCAGAGATAAAGATATCTTGTTGTTCATTTTCCTAATTTAGATTAATTGTTCACGCTCAATATCTCTAAATAAATTAAACTATTCGTCTTTAATTTATTCAGAGATATCGAGTGTGTTTTGCCTTTTATCATTTTTGTTCTAATATATATTTGGGTATGGTTTTTTATTTGAGTTATTTTTTTTTTGATGGATTACTGATAAGAGTTTGAGAGGATATTTAATTATTATTATTATTATTAGTATCAATTCATCATTGTATTGTTATACATATTTGTTCATTTTATACACCTGAATAAAAGAGATTAGTCGGTTTATATATATATATAAATATATATATAATAAGGTGTAAGGTTTATAGTTTGTGTTGGCATCAATTCCATATCAAAACGTGTTTCTCTTGTAATGTTTAGTGGTTAGTATATTGAAGAATTAAGAAGACGAAGGACGTCTCAATCACAATTCATTCAAGAAGCCGGCTTTTAAGAGATTCGTGCATCATTGGTCAACAAATGTATTAAAGGACCTCATATCTCTTACAAGGCTAGGCACACACACACACATAGCATTCTTGTGTGTTCCTTCATGATTTAATTTCATTTATATATCACTTTCACACACTTGGCAAAATATGCTCATGCATTCATATTATGTTGGTAAACTTTGTGTTTTGCATTTTCTAGGACTATATCCGGAAACTAGCATATGTGTGTGTCTTTATGTTTGTATATTTCTGTATTTTTGTATTTGGACTTGAATATGCTCTATTATGATTCCTTATTGAGTTCCGGTCATTTCGGTTACTCATTCATGTAGTTTCGAGTCCAAACGATGTAGCTACGCTACTTTTCGTTCTCATTCGTTGAGTTGACTTCATCGACGTTTTCCGAGATGATTTCTCAACAGTTTTTCAAAGTTGTGTATTCGTCGTCATGCGTGAGAGAGTCACGGATCGTAATCCGGAAACGGATTCAAAATCGAAGTTCAGATGCCCAAGATACGGGCTGAAGAACCGAGGGAGCGCGCGAGAAGACAGCCCAGGCCATGAGGCCACTTGGGCTGGCTGTGTGGGAGGCCGTGGGCCCCACGACCAAGAGGGCTCTCTGCCCCCGTGTGGGCCACGCGCCCCCCACGGCCAGGGGGTGACGTGGCCTCACACCATTGGCCAGTTTTGTCTTCTCTCTCTTCCTATATCTTCCCTCTCTCTCTCCATTTGAAATTTTTAAGAAGAAAAATTGAGTTTTCCGTAAGAAATCCTCTCCAGATTTTCAGAACTTCAAAACACCATATCTTCCTCATCCGGAGTTGGATTTGAGTGATTCAAGTTGGAGAGTGTTCGTATTTGAGTCCTCTATCATCTCCAAGTGGTTTGGTGGCTGTTTGATCGTGATTTCTGGTGGTTCCACACTGATTTCTGAACCAACTATAGAATCCAAGGTATTGGACTTAACTTTGGGATTTCTTTCTTTTTAACCTTCCATTTGCTTGGGGTTTCTTCTTCTATATCTATGATTATGTTTGGTAAAAGCTATTGAGAAAGATAGCTTGATTATCATTCTAATTGAAAGTCAATTTATGGACTAATGTTGACTAGTTTCTATGATTCTAGATTTACATATGTTTGTGAGTTGTATTGTGATTAGAATGGCATCTTAGGTTGTTTGGAACTTGATTGAATTAATTTTGTGATAAATGACCTTGAGATTTGATTTGATCCTTTGATTGATGAAATCTAGGATTTGTGTATTTGATTGTGATTTAGAGAATCTAGGTTTTGATTGATGTAAATCTCAAATCCTTGCTCTATATTTTTTGCTAGAATATTGATTGATTTAAATCTCATATATCTAGCATTTAATTGTATATTGATAGCATCTTGAATTTGTACTTCATGAATATATTTGATTCAAGTGTTGTATATGTAAATGAGACTTTGAGCTTATGTGTTTGGCGTTTCACATGCTTAGGTTTTATTCTCGTATTTTGCATCTAGACTTTTATTGAATGTGTTATCACATGTTTAGGTCTATTTGTACCGTAGAATGTATTGATCACATGTTCTATGTTGATTTGATTGGTTGCATCATTTGCATTCACATGATCACACTAGGAAGTCCTTGTAAAAGGCATGAAGTCTTGGTTAGAGTCGGGGTGACTCGGATAGCCAAGCAAGAAGTCTTGCCTAGAGTCGGGATGACTCGGATAGGTAAGCAAGGAGTCATGGCTAGAGTCGAGAGGACTCGAATAGTCATGCATAGGAGGCTCCCTAGAGGCAAGAGTGCCTTGGATAGGGAGTTGGCTATTGTATTGGTAGGCCTAGGCGTATGGTTAGACATAGACTCTGATAGAGCGGGGTACACGGGAAGTGTATGCACTCTTGAGGAATTTCTAATCTACCATCGATGTTGGTTTTGTGTGGTGTCCAATATATGGTGGTTTCACATCATTGAGGGATTTCACACTTTCCAATAGGGTTGGGTAGGCTTAGACTTCACTAGGTTGGGTGAGCTAAAGATTGGTCACTTTGTGAATGTTCTATGTTTACTTTCCAATAATATAGTACCCAATGGTTGTAGTTCAACCCTTGGAGGTTTTACCACGTTAAAAAATCTCTTGTGTTAATTCTTCCTATCTCTTTCTCTTATATTTTAATTGTATATTTTATTATCTTGGTTCATAACATTCACATGTGATGTATTTTGAAGCAAGACTTTGTATAGTGTGGTTTGTGGATTCATTCTTTTGATCATTGTTGTATCTATGATTCTTTTGTATATTGTAATTTTTGTATAGTGATATTTTGATCACTCTTGTAACTAATTGAACATCTATTGAAATACAAGCTTACTTTGTTGTTGTGTTTATTTGTTCTTATACCTCACACAACTAGATGATATACTTAGACCTTGCTCTTATGATTGTATTATCGTATTGTCTTATTGTCTATGTATGTCTTCCTTGGCTTATTTTGTTGTGTGTAAGGCTACCTTGAGGGACAAACGAAAGTTTGTTCAAGGGATTGAAAAAAGGTGTAAAAAACCTATTCACCCCCCCCCCCCCCCCCCCCTCCTAGGTATGCTTTAAGCAATTTAACTACGTTTGTATACTTTCAATTGGTATCAGAGCGGGTCGTCAGACGGCACTCGATGATATCGGGTTTATACTTACGTGTGGATTGCTTAGGTTTTTTGCTAGTATGGTTTTCCAAGATGATGTAATGACCGAAGGGGCTTCGAATTCTAGGCCTCCTCTTCTCAAGGGTCACAACTATGGGTTTTGGAAATTGAGGATGAAGGCTTACATTCGATCTATTGATGAGAGAGCTTAGATGACCGTTGAAGAAGGTTACCTTGCTCCTAACAAGATTGAGGATGGAGTGACCGTTTCTAAGCCTAAGAGTGAGTGGTCTACTAATGAGTTTGAGTTAGCAAAATGGCATCATCGGGCGGTGAATGCTATTTTCGGAGGCGTTGATAGTAGGTAATTTTCCTACATTCAAAACCTAGAAACCGCAAAAGAGGCATGAGAGGCTCTCCAAGTCACTAATGAGGGGACTAAAGCGGTGAAGAAGTCTCGTCTTCAATTGCTCACTTCCCAATTTGAGGTTTTGCAAATGGGTGAAGAAGACAAGTTTGTTGACTTCCAAGATAAGCTACTAGACATCGCCAACCAATGCCAAGCACTTGGTACTCCTATCTCCGGTGAGAGGCTAAATTGGAAGATTCTTAGATCACTCCCAAAGAGGTTCAAAGCCAAGGTTACCGCCATTGAAGAGAGCAAAGACGTTGACGTCATGAGCATAGATGAGTTGCTAGGATCTCTTCAAACTTTTGAGGCGTGTATGAAACCAAAGGCTAAGAACAAGGGTTTAGCTCTCAAGGTTGTCAAGGAAGCTAGTAGTAGCGATGATGATGAGGAGATGGCGTTATTGGTTAGGAAGTTTAGGAAGTTCATGAGGAAAGGTGCCAAGTCAAGTGGCAAGTACTCAAGGGACAAGGAAGTCAAGAAGTCCTTTACTCCACCTCATGAGAGGAGTGGCCATGCTAAGAGCAATAGTAAGGTTCAATGCTTCAAGTGCAAGAAGCTTGGACATTATGCTTCGGATTGTCCTAGTGGTGATTCTAAGAAGGACAAGAAGGGAAAGGCTATGGCGGCTACATGGAGTGAAGATGATGACTCTAGTGATGAGGAGAGCTCAAGTGATGAGTCTTCTAGTGAAGAAGAGCTAGTGAGCAACTTTGTTGCATTCATGGCTTCTCACTCTACTCTAGAGGATGTAAATCAAGATTCGTTGGATAAGGAGATTAATCAAAGTCATCAAGAGTGTTTTAATGATAATCCGACCTACATTGATCTTTTGGCTAAGGTGAAGTTTCTTGAGGAGAAGTTGAAAATAGCCTTAAGTAAGACTGATGAGAAAGAGGACTTGATCAAGATTCAAATGGATGAGTTTGTTGCTACAACTCGTAGGCTCTTGCGTGAAAGAATGCTATTGAAAAGAAGCTTTGCGAAGTTGAGGGTATTTTGCTTGAAAAGGATAGGATCATCTCTAATATGAACTTAGGTAGCTCAAGTGTAGCGGTGGTTGAAGAGAAGCTCATAGAAGCATCACTTCCTACTAGCGAAGCTATCATTGAAGAGAAAGCTCCTAAGAAGGGACGTTCCAAGAAGAAGAACAAATTGAAGAATAAGGTACCCCTTGAAATTCCCATTTGTCCTCCACCACCACCGGAAGGTAAAATCTCTCATTTTGTTCCCATATGTCATTTTTGCAATACCTTAGGCTATATCAAGCCCAAGTGCTATAAATTCATTGAATATTGCAACTTAGAAAATGCATCTAGGAATAGAGAGATTGAACCTAATTCTATGCATGCTAAAGCTTTTGAATATGGAAAGCATGATAATTTTTCAAAGCATGTTAAGAATGTCCGGAAGGTGAAGAATGCATATCCTTCAAAATTTGACCATGCATGTGTTGCTAACAATGTTGAGAAAAAGAGTATTAATGATATTATTGTGAATCAAGTTGTGGAAGAACTTTACTCTGGGTTCAACATTGTGGTCAAAGAGAATCTTGATGATGTTCGTGTATGTCCACCCAAGACAAAATTTGTCAAGGGTGAGTGCTCTTACTATTAGTGTAAGTTGCACATATGAGTTAGCTTTAAGACTAGTGTTGTTGATAAGAAGCTTAGCTTTTTGCTTTGTATCTTTACAACTTGACATGAACTTTGCTATCTCACTTTGATTGTTATGATAGTCAAAATTTGTTGATTAACTTTTGAGAAGTTTTTTTTTTGGAATCTATATGGTAACATTGTTGTTATGGCTTTTAGAGAAAGTCATTTTTTTTTTTGTTTGAGTTGGATTACATTGTCTTTAGTCTCTTGGAATCGACACACCTATAACTTGTAGTCATGAGGACTTACAAGCCAAAGGACTCATAAAAAGGGTGAAGGCATTGTATTTGGTGAAATAGCTTGCGAAGGTATCTCTATATCATATTGCTTGCTTACTTGATTTTTCATCTATCAACTCATTGTTTGTATCACATTCATGAAACATGTCATAATTGAGAACTAGTATAGTGTTTATATGGTCATCTTTGACATTTGCTAGTTTAAGATCTTTTGGTGATAAGCGTTCACATTGATCTTATTTCATGAAGTGTGTTGTTATTTGTATGATTGTTGAGTGGCTAATTTTTGAATAATGTGAGCTTCATATTCTTTGATAGCTACTCTCTTGAGAAGTAGAGATCTTAAGTAAGTCTCTTTACTTGCTTCTAGATCATGTGCTTTTAAGCCTTAAAATTGGTTTCAAAAATGCACTTTGCTTCTCTTGTATGTTTTGTTAAGTATGTTGAGCTTGATTGATGTTCGCTTTGGATACACCTTGAAGTCCTAAGGACTAGTACATTTAAAAATGACCAATGGTTGGTATCCATTTGCTTCGACAACATAGAACTCAACGAGCACCCTCATGGAAAGGGCTACACACCTTGGTTGTGAAGCCACCCAATGTAGTAAAGGGCTACGCCATTGTGATGAGTGAAAGCCGCCATGAGGTGTATATGTTTTTGTTAGAAAAATCAAAGAAGCGTTGAATTGAATCATAAAAAAAAAAATATATTTGATTCAAGCCTAAATAAAAAAAAGAAAAAGGCTTTTGGAGTATAGTTGAATAATCAAATGAGCTCGGGTTGACAAATAGAAATGGGTTGACGAGCCACATGCACACACACGCTCACATGTTGAAATTTATTCTCTTTATAAGTAAAATTTCGGATGATAACCGGTTTGACCTTTTTATGGAAAGGCCTAAGATGAATAGATGTTGAAATTGTTTGCATGCTTGATTATCAAACTACTTCTTTTCATATACTTGAAGCAAAATCTTCACACACTCACTTTTGCTTAATTAGTATTTTTGATACTTTAGCAATTTTTGATGACATATGAGAGTGATTGAAAATCTTGATGTAACTCTCTTAGATATGTGAAGCTTATTTACAAATCTAATAAAATTGCTTGTGATGTGATTGTGTGGTGATTTTTGTGAACATTTGTCTATCTTGATTTTAGATGAGGCACTTGTCAAGGGGGAGCATAATATGCTAAATTCTTGTTCTCTTTTATGACATGTTCACATGTTCTTCAAGGTGGTTGTTTGTTGGCATTATTCTTATTTTTTGATAAATCATGAAAATGCTATGATAAATTCTTATACGCATGATGATTTGTTGAATATAGTGTTTTGTTTTTGTATATGTTTATTGGTTTCTAATTTGTTTCTTTGTTTCCTCTCACTTTGGTTTTTAGTTTTTTTTTTGTATAGCAAGATTATGGGAAAAGCAAAGAAGATTGGTGGAAATACTTTTTCAACTCCCATTGACAAGTCCAAACCTACAATTTCTTCCAAAATTTCCAAAGCTAACAAAGTGGATGAATTGGGAATTTTTGGTTGCAAAAAGCTAATTCAAGAAAGAGGTATTAACTTGGACTCTTGTGTTGGATCCTATGTTTATGATGTGCTTAAGAGTAGAAATTGGAATTCATGGGTGAACATGTTAGGAATCTCTAATGAGACCGTTGTTAGAGAGTTTTATCATGCTTACAAATCTAGTTCTACTGTGACGAGTGCTACTCTAAGCATAAGGAAAGTTGTCTTTAGAGTTTGATCTAGGAAGGTTAATGAATTTCTAGACTTGCCCGATGACATTGAATCGAAATTCCTTGATGTTGACATCTTGGAAAACCTTGATTTAATGGGTAGGACTCTATGTGATGATAGTAATTTTGTGTGGGGAAAACGTGCTTATATTAAGCAAGGTGAGTTAACAAAAATTAGTGCATTTTGGAATTTATTTGTTTGCTCCAATCTTGTTGTTTCTACTAATGCTTCGGAGCTTAATAGAGATAAAATCAAGATTGTATATGCCTTGGTGACTAACAAACCTATAAATCTTGGTGAATTGCTTGTGTAGCAAATATAGATTGCGGCTTGTACTAGTCGTTTGGATAAGAAATTGGCATTTTCGGGGTTTATAACTCAATTATACTTAGCTAAAGGAGTGAGGAATCTTGATGGTGATGTTATGCTTTCTCCCTTAGAGAAGTTGAGTGAGAAACGTGTGGCATCCATGTCATACAAGGACAAGGGAAAGTCTAATGATGTGTTTAGGCTTTTGGTGAATCTCTTGATTCTAACCATGTCCCTAGCTCACCCGCTCTTCCTAGTTGGGCTTTAAAATTGAGGAATGAGGTTGAAGAATCTCGTAGGTTGATTGAGGCGTCACAAAGGAAGATTGAAGACCTTAGTGCCAAGCTTGTTGTTCAAGATGAAAGGATCAAAGAGTTGGAAGGAAAATCAACTCCAACAAGGCAATATGTGAGATCCGCACACCGCTCTTTTTTCCTTGGTGGCACAAGTGGCTAGAGAGCTTCATGAGGTATATTTTCTTACTCTTTTCCTTTGGCTTCATATCATGTCAAAAAGGGGGAGAAATATGAGAAACACATGGGAGAAATCTAGCTTACTTAGTCTCATTTTAGTTGTTTTATATGTTTGTATATTTGGTATCTAGCTTGAACTATATGGCATGTAATATTTTTTGTTGTTGAATCTTGGCTTAGAATATTTTGATGGATAGTATGTATTAAGGGGGAGCATACTTGATCCACTTGAACTTATATGTTACTATTTTCTTGCCTAAGATTAGATATTTCCATATTTGTTGTCTCTTGGATATTCTTGTGCTTTCAAGTTCTTTTTAGGTGATATCAAGAGAAGACCAAGTTGAAGTTCAAGACTTGTTTTGGTTGTTAATTTGTGTCTATATGTGTAACTCATTGTGACCAAATTTTCTTTGTTTAAGGGTTTTGACATGGAATTTACCAAAGGGGGAGATTGTAAGGTTTATAGTTTGTGTTGGCATCAATTCCATATCAAAACATGTTTCTCTTGTAATGTTTAGTGGTTAGTATATTGAAGAATTAAGAAGACGAAGGACGTCTCAATCACAATTCATTCAAGAAGCCGGCTTTTAAGAGATTCGTGCATCATTGGTCAACAAGGATATTAAAGGACCTCATATCTCTTACAAGGCTAGGCACACACACACACATAGCATTCTTGTGTGTTCCTTCATGATTTAATTTCATTTATATATCACTTTCACACACTTGGCAAAATATGCTCATGCATTCATATTATGTTGGTAAACTTTGTATTTTGCATTTTCTAGGACTATGTCCGGAAACTAGTATATGTGTGTGTCTTTGTGTTTGTATGTTTCCGTATTTTTGTATTTGGACTTGAATATGCTCTATTATGATTCCTTATTGAGTTCCGGTCGTTTCGGTTACTCATTCATGTAGTTTCGAGTCCAAACGATGTAGCTACGCTACTTTTCGTTCTCATTCGTTGAGTTGACTTCATCGACGTTTTCCGAGATGATTTCTCAACCGTTTTTCAAAGTTGTTAGTCGTCGTCGTGCGTGAGAGAGTCACGGTTAGTAATCCGAAAACGGATTCGAAATCAGAGTTCGGATCCCCAAGATACGGGCTGAAGAACCGAGGGAGTGCGCTAGAAGACAGCCCAGGCCGTGGGGCCACTTGGGCTGGCCGTGTGGGAGGCCGTGGGCCCCACGGCCAAGGGGGCTCTCTGCCCCCGTGTGGGCCACGCGCCCCCCATGGCCAGGGGGTGACGTGGCCTCACACCATTGGTCGGTTTGGCTTCTCTCTCTTCCTATATCTTCTCTCTCTCTCTCCATTTGAAATTTTTAAGAAGAAAAATTGAGTTTCCCGTAAGAAATCCTCTCCAGATTTTTAGAACTTCAAAACACCATATCTTCCTCATCCGGAGTCGGATTTGAGTAATTCAAGTTGGAGAGTGTTCGTATTTGAGTCCTCTATCATCTCCAAGTGGTTTAGTGGCTGTTTGATCGTGATTTCTGGTGGTTCCACACTGATTTTCGAACCAGCTATAGAATCCAAGGTATTGGACTTAACTTTGGGATTTCTTTCTTTTTAACCTTCCATTTGCTTGGGGTTTCTTCTTCTATATCTATGATTATGTTTAGTAAAAGCTATTGAGAAAGATAGCTTGATTATCATTCTAATTGAAAGTCAATTTATGGACTAATGTTGACTAGTTTCTATGATTCTAGATTTTACATATGTTTGTGAGTTGTATTGTGATTAGAATGGCATCTTAGGTTGTTTGGAACTTGATTGAATTAATTTTGTGATAAATGACCTTGAGATTTGATTTGATCCTTTGATTGATGAAATCTAGGATTTGTGTATTTGATTGTGATTTAGAGAATCTAGGTTTTGATTGATGTAAATCTCAAATCCTTGCTCTATATTTTTTGCTAGAATATTGATTGATTTAAATCTCATATATCTAGCATTTAATTGTATATTGATAGCATCTTGAATTTGTACTTCATGAATATATTTTGATTTAAGTGTTGTATATGTGAATGAGACTTTGAGCTTATGTGTTTGGCGTTTCACATGCTTAGGTTTTATTCTCGTATTTTGCATCTAGACTTTTATTGAATGTGTTATCACATGTTTAGGTCTATTTGTACTGTAAAATGTATTGATCACATGTTCTATGTTGATTTGATTGTTTGCATCATTTGCATTCACATGATCACACTAGGAAGTCCTTGTAAAAGGCATGAAGTCTTGGTTAGAGTCGGGGTGACTCGGATAGCCAAGCAAGAAGTCTTGCCTAGAGTTGGGATGACTCGGATAGGTAAGCAAGGAGTCATGGCTAGAGTCGGGAGGACTCGAATAGTCATGCATAGGAGGCTCCCTAGAGGCAAGAGTGCCTTGGATAGGGAGTTGGCTATTGTATTGGTAGGCCTAGGCGTATGGTTAGACATAAACTCCGATAGAGCGGGGTACACGGGAGGTGTATGCACTCTTGAGGAATTTCTAATCTACCATCGATGTTGGTTTTGTGTGGTGTCCAATATATGGTGGTTTCGCATCATTGAGGGATTTCACACTTTCCAATAGGGTTGGGTAGGCTTAGACTTCACTAGGTTGGGTGAGCTAAAGATTGGTCACTTTGTGAATGTTCCATGTTTACTTTCCAATAATATAGTACCCAATGGTTGTAGTTCAACCCTTGAAGGTTTTACCACGTTAAAAAATCTCTTGTGTTAATTCTTCCTATCTCTTTCTCTTATATTTTAATTGTATATTTTATTATCTTGGTTCATAACATTCACATGTGATGTATTTTGAAGCAAGACTTTGTATAGTGTGATTTGTGGATTCATTCTTTTGATCATTGTTGTATCTATGATTCTTTTGTATATTGTAATTTTTGTATAATGATATTTTGATCACTCTTATAACTAATTGAACATCTATTGAAATACAAGCTTACTTTGTTGTTGTGTTTATTTGTTCTTATACCTCACACAACTAGATGATATACTTAGACCTTACTCTTATGATTGTATTATCGTATTGTCTATGTATGTCTTCCTTGACTTATTTTGTTGTGTGTAAGGCTACCTTGAGAGACAAACGAAAGTTTGTTCAAGGGATTGAAAAAAGGTGTAAAAACCTATTCACACACCCCCCCCCCCCCCCCCCCCCCCCCCCCTCCCCTAGGTATGCTTTAAGCAATTTAACTACGTTTGTATACTTTCATAAGGGTATGGATATTGACACCTATAAATATGATAAGCACACCCATATTTATAAGTACACTCATATCTAAAATTTAAAATTAAAACATTACTATAAACACCCATCTTAATGCCAATAGTACCCTTATTTAAATGAATGTTTTCATTTTAATACAATTTATTTATAAACCCTCTTAAATTATTAATATACCCAATTTCTCTAGAATTAAGTACTAACATCTAGGGATTGATAAGATTCTGAATGGTCACCTCAAATACAAGAAATTTATCAGGTTGAGGAAATTTAAGTATTGGCATGGCTAGAATTATTTGAAATGCATTCATAATCCTGATACAGAAAAAGTAGACTAGCAATTTTTTTGTGGTAAGGAAGTTGTTATTATTACCATATAGTGCATGTCTGTTCCATCATCATCAATTACAACTAAAGCACCACCCGCTGGAGCGGCAGCAGAAACAATTTCAACCTTCCCACCAACTTGGATACGCAATAATGCACCCTTGATCAAATTGCTCAGAGCTTGGCGCGAAGCAAGTTCTTCAATAGTAACTTGCAAAGAATGTGACTTGTGAGAGTTTACTTAGTTCCACCACTCGTTGCTGCTTATGGGCAAGAGGTCTCACAGCCTCAACCATATCTATTAATACGTCAGAAACATTGCACTCCTAACATAAATCGGAGAACAACATGTTGTACCAGCATCAATTAGGGTGACTTTGGAAACCTTACTTTAATTCTTTCGAATCCAAAGAGAACACCCAAAATTCAGTTTTCAAGTAAAAATAATTTAAATTTGTTTTCTCTTCTACAAAAATAAAATTTTGATACTTGAAATAGAATTACGATTTAGTTTTTTATTTTTATTTTAATAAAGTGATATAGTTGAAGATATGGGTGTACATAGTATTTGGTTTATTTTTAATTAAACTAATTTGTCCTTATTGGTAAATTTCTATTGGGATATTTTTGTAATTAAATTTTTTATTAAAATATGGGTGTACTTATCATATTTATGGGTGTCAATATCGGTACCCATATAATAATGTTAGATAACACAACTAAAATCACAACTATTCCAACACAACACATGTGATACACGAGGTGTCAATTGGTGAGTGGATAAACATTAATAATGATTTATCTCACCTATCTATGTATCCACTCACCAATTGACATCTCGTGTGCTACATGTGTTGCGTTGGAATAGTTATATATATATATATATATATATATATATGAGTAATGCTACATTGCCAAAATTTGGTGTCTAAATCCAGTGCCCAAATGATGTGGCAACACTGTAGACCATTCATTTAAATCATGCAAATCTAATACATTTTAAATGAATGATCTACAGTGTTGCCACATCATTTGGGCACCAAATTTGAGCAATGTAGCATTACTCTATATATATATATATATGAGGAATGGCAAAATAGACTGGGTCCATTGGACCCATGTGTTACGGATCGGGTATTTATCCAACCATATCAAATATAGATCCAAATGGATTTTATCCAATCAAACCCACAATAACTGCGGGTCGGTTATAGATCTTTACCGGGTATACCTTGGACCCGTAAAAAAACCACCCATATCTGATTTTAAAACAAACAGGGTTCTCACTTTTACAGCTGGTTCACTTTTACAACGCCTCCTTTCACGTTTGAATCTCTGATCCCTCCTTTCACGCCTCCATCCCACTCTCGCCGCAGTCTCACTGCCATCGACACATCACCGGTGAAGCATATCGGTTAGTTGTCTCTCTTGGACGACTATTTTCGAATCTCTTTGCTTCTTCAACATGTACGACTATTTTCGAATCTTTTTTTTTGTGTGATTTTCTTGTTGATTCGTTGATGGGTTTTGAATGATTACATGATGGGTTTTGTGATTTTCTTCTGATTTTTTTTTTTTTTTTTTTTTTTTTGGTGATTTTTGAATGATGGGTTTTGATGGGTTTGGTTTTGTTTTGTTTGTTTATTATCTCTTTCTGTTGTCTTCCAGATATCCATCTCTGTTTTCTCTTTAAAAACTTTGTTTACTATTTATTCAACTCTGTGTAGATGTTTTGTTTTCGATTGTTTATTCAACTCTCTTTCGATTGTTTTATTCAACTCTTGTTTGTTCTTTTCCATTAATTTGTGTTTGAATTTTTCTTTTGGGGGTTTGATAAATTTGTTAATTGGTTCAACTTTAAATTAGAAGATTACATTTTTCGACTTGAAATTAGAAAATAATTGCGATTTAGCACTTACAATATGCAATGAATGATCATCATCATTTTGAGTTGGGTTTTTTTTTTTTTTTTAAATTATTTATTTTTATATACAGTTCGAAAAATAAAACATTACTCATTCTATTTAAAAGTTAGAGCATCTCCAATGAATGCAAACGTGGCTTGTGAAAAAAAAAGATGTCAAGTAGGATAAATAGACGTTATGTTAATAATTATGTCTCCAATGCAACCGTGCATATTCAACCTTAAGCTGACGTGGTAAAAAAAAATTAGACATTGTTAACATGATCGTCCA
Source organism: Acer saccharum (assembly GCA_030490815.1). Lineage (NCBI taxonomy): Eukaryota > Viridiplantae > Streptophyta > Magnoliopsida > Sapindales > Sapindaceae > Acer > Acer saccharum. The sequence continues at coordinate 42,636,337 of CM059868.1, read as the reverse complement.
CTTTCAGACGGTCTGTTGCACAGCTATTTTTTAGGTTGACTCAGCAAACATTTAAAACTAACATTAATTTTTCATATATTTTTGACAAGGAAATAAAATAAAAAATAAAATAGGAAAAAATGATGGACACGTTATTTAAAAAATTATGTTTTAGACGGAAGCATTGGAGACCAAATTTTGAATTTATTGTCTATCAAGTCTATTTTTATGCCACATAGGAAGCAAGTCTCTTGACATTGTTGCCATGTCAACAATTATTGGTATGCAAGTCACTTTTGCATTGGAGATGCTCTTAGTCTAATAAATAATAATCCTCCTGAGGAATTTTAATATTAAATAAGAAGTATTAATTTTGACTTTTGAGAGTGCCTATAGATAATTTGTGTGGTTTTGTATGGAGAAATTTTAATTGAGAATAGAAAGTTCAAACATATAAATGATGTGTTAAATGTGTGGTTTTGTATTAAATGTATATGACTAGTTTTGAAGGAAGTCAAAGTAAATGTTTCTACGGGTAGTGGTAATAATGAAGTTGAAGATGTTGAGCCAAGTAGTGCTTCGGGTAAACGGAAGAGAAAAACATAATTTGTTTGGAATTACGTGATTAGTGTTGAGTTTATTGTTTTAATTGGATATGGGTTGTAAAAAATTAGAATTTTAATGGGCTTGTAAAACTTATCAACATATGGTAAAAAATTAGAATTTTAATGGTCTTGTAAAAAATATAAAAATTGGAAATTTACATTTAATTGATTTGGGTAAAAAAAATTGAGGCCCAAAAAATTTAGAATGTAAAAATTATGGCCCAAAAAAATCGGGTCAAAAAAATCCAAGTCAAAATAAACATAAGGCGGGTCATGGGCGGGTCCGATAAAACCAGGAAGATAAGCGGGTTGGGTCTAGATCCGAACCAGCAGCTTATTTAGTGGATCCGGGTTGGGTCTAGACCTATTCATTTTTTTATGGGTATTTTATGGATTTAGTTCTGGTTGATCTGGATCCATATTTTGCCATCGGTTGTTTCTCTCTCTAATTTCGATTTATGTTCTTAATTAATTTATTAAAATAAAGTTATACACAAATTTGATGGCAATGAGAGATGAGCTCTTTTAACTTGGCAACGAACCCATGCCAGGTTTACTTATTCTTTGTGTTTTAATTGTGGCGACTTATTTGGATTTGAAACCTCTGTTACATTGCATAACATGTATGAATACTGGTTGTCATATAGCTGTATTTGTTGGTCTTTTGATTAGTTTTTTTATTATTATTATTATTATTATTTAAATAGATGTATTTGTTGGTCCAAAAAATGGGAAAATATAGATTAAAAAAAAAATAACCGAAAGCCCAATAGGCCCAAAATCGAATTGAACCGAGATAAAGGTGTTCGGTTCAATTAGATTCTAGGGTCCAATACGGTTCAAACTGATTCACATTTTCAAAAACCGAATATAAGTCGGTTCAATACGGTTTTTGACAAAACCGAACCGTACCTACCCTTGGTATATTTATACATATATATATATATATATATATATAAATACTATTTCTCGTCTTTGGTAAGCATGCCATCAAATATTTAGGTATTGTGTAGGTTTTGTGTTAATTTGATAACATGGGGAAGAATGAGAAGACAGGGCTGGGAAGAGCCCTGGTGAAGCACCATAACCAAATGATTCTACAATCCAAAGAGAAGGGAGTCTTCTACAAGAACCAGCACAAAAAGGTTCTCGAGTCCGTCACAGATGTCACCGACATCGATGCGGTCATTCAACAGAACGACGAGCCTGACATCGACCTCCATATCTACTTGTGAGTTTTTCTTTTTAATTCAATTGTTGACAAGTTTTCAATAGTGAGTAATAATTGTTTCTGGGTATTTGTGGTTTGAATGGAATTTGTATAGAGATAATGGGTCGACAAGTGAGATGATGACAACAGAGGATAGGAAGGAAGAAGAGGCATTACATGCTAGTAGTCTCCGAGTCCCACGGAGGCCACCGTGGAATGCTCGAATGTCTGTGGAAGAACTTGATGGCAATGAGAGACAAGCTTTTTTAACTTGGCGACGAACCCTTGCCAGGTTTGCTTACTCTTTGTGTTTTAACTTTTAATTGTCGTGACTTATGGTTTTAGCTATATTTGTTGGTCTTTTGATAAGTGTTTAATTTCATGTATTTAATTGGAATTGCATTTACTTCAGACTTGAGGAAAATGAGAAGCTTGTTCTTACTCCATTTGAGAAGAACCTTGATATCTGGAGACAGCTTTGGCGGGTGGTTGAACGCAGTGATCTGGTATAGCTTTGTGTCTCTAAATGATATAATGTAATCATTTTGATTTTAGAATTGTAATTCAATTTCTTGCTGTAATTTTATTCAGCTGCTGTAGATAGTATAAATAACCAAAAGATGGTAACATCTGGTTAGAGACTGATTTCAGTAGAAGGGAATGAGATATGTTATGCTCGTTTAAAACATTTTAAGTCATACATCCTTGTGGTTGGATGACCAAAACGTGGGGATAAGCCTTGCTAATAGCTGTAGCTGCTTTTTTCACTCAAATGAAAATATAAAACAATACTTGCCTTAGAGGAAGATCATTGATTTAAATATTTTACTTTAATCATCAGCCATGTTTCTTTTCATGTTGTGTAACCTTGGATGTAAGTTATTCATATTTTGTTTTATGCTATGATCTCTAATTAACATTAAGATATTCTAATCACATTGTGTATACTTCAGCTTGTGATGGTTGTTGATGCACGAGACCCACTGTTCTACCGCTGCCCTGATCTTGAGGTAAAATATTGTTCTTGTTTATTTATTAATTGCTTATGGTAACTTAGTCATTCTATGGAAATACGATTTCTTGTAGGCTCCATTTGTTATTGTGTACTATACTATTATGAATTCCGGCGTAGAGTCTCTTGGTAGACAAGTAAGCTATGAAATGTAAATTTTGTTCTCAAAATCTTTTTTTTTTCTGTTATTCGGTAAATTACAAACTGCACTAATATATAATCATCTTTGTTCAGTATCTCATAAAGTGTGTACCTGAAGTATGTAAGTCATTAATAGTGGGGAAACATAACTTCATCCCTCCTGGTTTTGATTGTGGTTAGTTAATCTTTTAACTTTAACTTAAAAGAGTATGTTGTTCACCCAATATGAAATATCTTAATGCAGAAGAGTCTACATGTCATTGTAAAAGATTTATTTGACCAAAAGCTAAGAGTATGTATGGTATGGCTTCTCTATTTGTTTAATGTCAAAAGCTCTTTTTTTTTTTTTTTTTGGTTTGACATCCATTTAAAGAGATTTTTAAATAGTAAAAAAATCTTTTGTATGGGAGAAGCTCAAAATTTGAGTTTTGTTAAATGAACAAAATGTCTCATACTCCCCAATTATATTTTAGATATTCCATTACAAACCGTTTTCGTTACAAAAGTCTATTTAATTCATTTTTCATTATTTATCTCTACAAAAAACTCTTTTAGAGATATTCCCAAGCAATCTATTAGTCTAAATGTACTTATTTAATTGAATACGAAACAATATAAAGCACTTTATAAAAAGCTTTACTCTTATGAAATTTCTGCAAGTAAAATATCTATTCTTAAAAGGTCTGAAGAGGTCTACTTGAACAGCCATTTCAAGTGCACCCTAAGATTAGATGTCAAAGACTACAGGTCAAAACATTGCTCTTAAGTTAAACAAATGGAGCCTTCAGGAAGATTCAGACGAATCCTAAATATTATGTGAAATTGTATTAGCCACATTATTATGAATTTTAATACTTTGAAATTCTCCATTTGGATTAGGATTAGATAGGATGGATTGGACTAATTACAATATTGTCTTTTGTTTGGTATAGCGTGATATTGGACTAAAATAGTAGTATCCTGCTTCTGGTATAATTTATTTTGGATTGGATTACAATAAACTTGAAATTTTTTCTAAAAATAGCATGATCACAAACCAGAAAAATGACATCTCCCTCAGATTTCTTTTTTCACACATTTCTCTTCAAATTTCCAATTGCAAGGTTGTTGAGCTCAAGTTACCTCATAAAAAACTCAAACCTAAAACTCAATTACATGTTGCCATCTTTATCTCTCGGTGCTCATGAGAGAACCCTGCCCACTCAAGTAGGGAGCAAGCTCAGCTTTTTTGAACTGTTACTGAGCTACCAGAGTTAAAATATATGATTTCTCTCACAAAACTCAGAAAAACCAAAATAATTTTTGTTGTTTTTTTTTCTTCAATCATTGTTCTCTCTTGTGTCTCAAGATAATCAATATGGTGAAAACCACTATTACATACCCATATATTTGTTAACAAACTAATAAATCGACATAAATTAAATGAAGATCATATGTACATGTTACATATCCCAAAATTTGGGAGTTTTTTATGATATTGGAAAACTTGTAAAAGCTGGACTTAAGCGAAAGAAAGGTTGTACAGAAGAAAAAAAATTGAAAAAAAGAGAGTAGTTGCAAACAAGATAGAGAAATAGGCAAATAGCAAGAGGGACTATTTTTGTGGTTGGATATCCTACCCTGCCAGGACGTAAGAGCATCTATGATTAAATATCATACCCTGCCAGCATGCACCAAATATTGGTTAAGGACACAAATAAGCCAATTCCATGCACCAAATGGATACCTAATTTTTTTTTACGTTAAACACCCTTGGATGTTGTCATCTGTTTGTGTGGAATGGTGTTCCTTTCTTTTTTTTATATATATAATTATATATATATATATATATATATATATATAAATGTAATGTGACTGTGTTGGATTATGTAGCATTTATGATGTTGTCATCTATGAGCTTTTGTTATATATTTGTTCGTGGTTTTACAACAAATTTGTAGTTTTTCTTATAGATGGGGGAATGACCCACGTAATGATATTGAATATTGTATACTACAACATGGTAGTAATATAAGTGATATGGTTGGATATCGTTTTGCTCATACTGTCTAGGCTCTGGCCCCCACCCCTTTTTAAAAGAAATGAAGTATAAGGAGAAGGAGAAAAATATATCAGTTAACTTTGGTTTTGCTTAATGCAGGCATATGCACAAGAAGTTGATGAGCACAAGAGGACATTGCTTCTGGTGAACAAGGCAGATCTTTTACCATTTTCTGTCAGGTTAGTTTCTCCTCTAGCAGGTCTCTGGACATATAATAAGTTCTGTTATTTTTCAACCTTTTAATTTTTCATCCTTTGGCTTTATCAGGAAAAGATGGGCAAAGTACTTTCGAGATCATGAGATTCTATTTGTATTCTGGTCAGCTAAAGCTGCTTCTGCAGCTCTAGATGGTAAAATATTGAGTGGCCCATGGACACAAGATAGGCAAGAGAACATGGATGACCCTGATACAAGAATATATGGCAGGGATGAGCTTTTGGCTCGTTTGCAGTTTGAGGCAGTGGAGATAGTCAAACTGAGAAGGAAATCAAGCTTTGGTAATGCTGGCACATCTAATGTTCAGTCTCTTGGTGGAAATACAGAAGTAAATGCAATGCCTAAGAATGCCGTTGTGGGATTTGTGGGGTATCCTAATGTAGGGAAAAGTTCAACAATCAATGCTTTGGTTGGCCAGAAAAAAACAGGTGTCACCTCCACCCCAGGGAAAACAAAGCATTTCCAAACATTAATAATTTCTGATGAGCTAATGCTCTGTGACTGCCCTGGATTGGTATTCCCATCCTTTTCAAGCTCGAGATACGATATGATTGCTTCAGGGGTGTTGCCGATTGATAGGATGACTGAGCACAGAAAGGCAGTGCAGGTTGTGGCCAATCAAGTCCCAAGACATGTCATTGAGGATGTGTACAAAATAACACTGCCAAAACCGAAGCCATATGAACTGCAGTCTCGGCCTCCCTTGGCATCAGAACTTTTGAGGGCATATTGTGCTTCTCGTGGGTATGTAGCCTCAAGTGGATTGCCTGATGAGACTAGAGCTGCTCGCCAAATTTTGAAGGATTATCTTGATGGGAAGGTTCCCCACTATCAAATGCCTCCTGGAATGTCTGAGGAAGCTGATGTGGAAGAATCTCAAGGACCCAGCTCGTCTGAACTACAAGAGTCAGATGCATCAGGTACTGAAACATCTTCAGAAAATGAAAATGAAAGTGCACCTGTTCTCGAGCACGTTCTGGATGATCTTAATTCATTTGATCTGGCCAATGGCATTGCTTCGAAAAAGGTTGCTGTTAAGAAGGTCAAAGCATCCCAGAAGCACCACAAGAAGCCTCAGAAAAAAAAGGATCGGTCATGGAGGGTTGAAAATGATGGTGGCGATGGAATGCCAGTAGTAAGATACTTCCATAAGGCAGCAAATGCAGGCCCTTTAAAGGTTACTTTGGTTTGAGCTGCTTCTCCAGTTATTTATTTATCCTGTAATCTCATTTTCTTTGGAGAAAGAGAGCGCAGAATATATATGTAACACATTTTTTCCCTTATTTGTATATGTTGTTTTCTTATGCGAGAAAGGCAAGGCCTCAGTTTTGAAAAACAGAGACTGATTAGTTAGAAAACAAATGATTAAAATACAAAGCAAAATATCACCTTTTTTTTTTTTTTTTTTGAATGAAAAAATGTACTTTTGATTGGTTAAATTTGTTTTGTCATCTGAACACGCGGGTCATGCTATATTATACAAGTTTATCTAATTAATATCAATTAATTTTAATTCAATGGTTCAAATAAATGATGAATTTAAATAATAAAAATAGATTATGACTCTTGTAATTACCTTCAATCGTTAAAGTTTTTGTAGTAAATAGAGAAAAATGAAGTCATTTTTGTTAGGAAAAAAAAATGATCTGGCTGGTTCGAAAGATAAAGATAAAGGATCACATCAAACGTGACTTAATAGAAAGAGCGTTCATTGACTTATAACACATGAGTTCGAGTCGGTGTCACCGTAAGTAATATATAAAATAAAAAGAATTAATGGAAAAATTATATATTAAATTATCAAATATATATATCTACTTTAATCCTTAAAACAAGGGCCTGTTTGATTTCAATGAAGAAAAAAACACTTCATGTCTCGCTTTCACCGGTCCAGGAGCAGGAGCAGGAGCAACGAGGAGATGACAGTGCATGGAGTTTTCTTGCCTGGGCCGTTTTTTTATTTTATTTTAAAGGTGGAGCCATTTTTTTTTATGGGCTTAAAGTGAGTGATTTATTGGCTGGAGCATTTGATTTCATTAATTAAAAAAGAACAGCTCCATAAACCCTGGGAGAATGCGCTTATCTTGAAGAACATGGGGCGTTTGCATACCCTAAGTTTTATGCCTGATAATACGCCCAAAAGGGAGGTGTCTCCTTATGGACCTTGGTTGTTGGTATCCTACGGGAAGCAGGGTCATAGAAACATGAATGGTAGGAATGGACAAGTGGGAAATGGGAGTAGTAAGGGAATGCAGAGAAAGGGATTCCTTAGTAATCCAGGTGGTGCTAATGTGAATGGTCAAATGAGAAATGGTAGTAGTAATGGGATGCAAAGAAATGGATGCCTGAGTAATCCAGGTGGTGCTAATGAGTTAGATAAGGCTGGAAAAGGCCCTGAAGATAGAATGGGCAAAAACAAGGGTGTGAAATCCTCAGCTACTGTGATAGGGAAGGGATCTAGGTTTGATATTCTCAGTGAAGGTGTGGATGTTTTGTTAGCTGAAGATACCAATCCTTCTATGAGTAAGGCTGCTGCTAGGAAATATCATAAAAATAACTTTATCCTCAAAGAAATTACTAACCATAAGAAGAAACAGGTTGAGAAGCCAAGCAAAATAACCCCTACTGGTTTTAAGATTCTCAAAAAAGGGGATAAGCACCCTTCTCCTAGCAGTTGGCTTAATCCTAGTTCTGGTAGTACAAATAAAGCTGGGAACTCTAAGGGAGGTAGTAAAGGCAATATACAAGGCCAGACTCCGAATATTCATGCTAGTGAAAGTAAAGCTGCAGGAATATCTGATTTGGATGGCCAACATAGTAATGATAATACTATAGAGGATTTGTCTCATGGTAAACCTATCCAACTTAGTGATAGGGACTTTGATACAGTGGCGTCTGGTCTTGAAGTGGCCATGGCTGGTGTCTCCGAGTAGAGACCTTCCTTCTTTTCTTTTTTCCATGATTTGTGTATGGAATGTGAGAGGGGCAGGGAAGAGGTTGTTTGCTAGGAATATTGCTGACCTTAGGAAGCTATACCAATTTAACATTTTGGCTATCTTTGAGCCCAGAATTAGTGGCATTAAAGCGCAATGTGTTATTAAAAAGCTGGGTTTTGATAATTGCTTTGTGGTGGATGCTAAGGGATTTTTTGGAGGCATTTGGTTACTTTGGAATGATTGTGGTTTCAAATTACAGGTGGTTGCTAAATCTAAACATTGTATCACAGCCTTAATAAAGGATCATAAGGCCTTCTGGATTCTTACAGTTGTGTATGCTAACCTTTGTGTGTCTACTCGGAAACTTCTCTAGAGCTACCTTGATGCCATTAGGAGTTGTTTTGAGTTACCTTGGCTTGTCACTGGTGATTTCAATGAGATTACTAGTATTTCTGATAAGAGAGGAGGTCGAGACTCGTTTTCTAATAGTGGCTTTGCCAATTGGATTGATCGTAATAGTTTAGTGGATATGGGCTTTACTGGTCCTAAATTCACTTGGATGACGAAAAGAGGCATTGGAGAGGAAATTTGGGAGAGGCTCGATAGAGCTGTTTGTTCTATGGATTGGAGATTACAATATGCTGAGGGTTTTGTCAAACATTTACCTAGAGTTATGTCTGACCATTGCCCGGTTCTCATTAATCTTGTTGGTAACCACGTCCCTAACAATAGGCCTAAGCTCTTCAGATTTGAAGCGATGTGGTTGAAGCATAAAAGGTTTGAAGAGGTTGTCCGTCATAACTGGGAGTCACAAGGTGGAAATGCTACTGTTAAGACTCACAATCTTATGGGTTTTCTTCAAAAGTGGAACAAGGAGGAGTTTGGTAACTTGTTCGGTAATAAGAGACGTTTATTGGCTCGTATTCAAGGGATTCAAAGGAGCTTGAGTCTCCGTCCTTCCCGTTTCCTGTCCAGCCTTGAAGATTCTCTTTTTAAAGAGTATAATGTCACTTTTGAGCAAGAGGATATCTTTTTGAAACAGAAGTCTAGAAATTGCTAGCTTAGGGAAGGGGATGGGAATACCAAGTTCTTCCATCTCTCCACTATTATTAGGAGAAGGAAAAATAAAATTGAGGGTCTTAAATTTGATGATGGGTGCTAGATTGAGGACAGTAATAAAATGCAATGTATGGCGATTAGATATTTCAAGAATCTGTTTGAAGAAAAACATATTTCTAGTGAGTATGACAGTATTCCTCAATTGTTTACTAAGCTAACCACTAATGAAGTGTCGTGCTTATCTAATGTGGTTAGTGAGCAAGAAGTTAAGGCTTGTTTGTTCAATATTGGGGGGGTTTAAGGCTCCCGATTTGGATGGATTCCCCGCAATCTTTTTTCAAAGGTTCTGGGATTGCTGTAAAAATGATATTACTAACCTTGTTTTGGGCTGTTTATTGAAGGGTTGTGTGACAGCAAATCTTAACCATACTCTCATTTCTCTTATCCCTAAAATTCCCAATCCTATCAATATGTCACAATTCCGCCCTATAAGTCTTTGTAATACCACTTATAAATTGATTAGTAAAATTCTCGTTCAACGAATTAGGCATTTCCTTCCTAAACTTGTGAGCCCCAACCAAGTTGCCTTTGTCCCGGGTATACAAATACAAGATAATATTATTTGTTAACCGCCAAAAATGGCGGGGACCAAAAAAGAATTTTCTACTAGTGTAGAGAAAAAAGCCGGGATGCAAAGTAGCAGCGGAAAAGATGTCCGGATATCCCGCCTGTTAGCAGACGGGCCAGAGTAAGAGCCTCTACCCACCCCAACCAGGTCCAAAATCTTTGGGACCAGGAAAGCACTAAGAAGCCAAAAAGAGAAGGGCCCTGGAGACATAACCTTCTCAAGATCCTGATACCCAACTACCTCGATCCACGAGTATCTCGGTACCCTGACACTTGACATCCCGATATCTGCAAACATCGCTCTAAGAGGCGCAGGAGGGACGCGGGATACCTGGGGTACCCCGACCAGCAAAGCTCGTGACATACACGCAGCGAGATAAACCCCAGGGTCCCCTTATGCCGACCCCGCTGAAACAGGAGGCGGACACCCCCAAAGAGCAAGCCCACGTAAAGGCAAACATTAAATGTCACCGTTCAAGATGTAAACTTTAGTTACAACACGGCATTCATGCCCGCCATAAAGATTCCTATTTTTATAGGAGTCAACTTATTTGGAACCAAGAAAGAAGGAATCGCCTGATCTTTCGGGATCAGTTTCCCGATGAATTCGTTAAACTCCAAAGGAAGGCCCATGCATCACTGAAACCCTAGACCGAAGTTTTATGAGTGCTCAGCAAGAAAGTGGGCCTATATATCGATCTAATGTTCAGAGAAAAAGGGAGGACACTTTTACTACTTATCGACAGGCACGAAAAACTCCATCTCCATTGTTCCCCTATATGCTTTACTTTCTCCTTACCAAAATATTGATAGTTCAAATACCAAGTTGTAAAGATCCCACTGAGATCGAGATCTGTATATATATATAAACAGCTTTTGTTTTATATATCCATCATATAAGAAATCATCCAACTTACTACTTGTATCCACCATAATATCGAGATCGGGGTACATAGCGGGATACCAGACTACTAAGTATCTCGTTGGCCCTTATTGGATCCGGATCTGGATCCTACAAACCCTATCACGCCTAACAGATTCCAAAGAACTAGCGGGGTATCAGGGTATAGAGTATCCCGCTAGCCCAGGTCCAATTAGATCCGGGTTCCTCACATACCGTTAATTCTGAATTACACTCCGGTGACAATTTTGGGTTAACACTATTGTTGCCCAAGAGGTCTTCCACAAGTTTAAATGTACTAAGGGGAAGTTGGGATTTATGGCTTGGAAGATTGACTTAGCCAAAGCTTACGATAGACTTCAGTGGGACTTTATTGAGAAAGTGCTTATGGAAGTGGGTATTGAGGGAGGTATTCTCAAGTTGATCATGAATTGTGTCACTAGTGTTCAGTATAGAGTTATTCTAAATGGGGAACTTTCGGAAAGCTTTTCTCCTAAATGTGGCATTAGACAAAGAGATCCTTTGTCCCCCTACATTTTTGTTCTTTGCATGGAGAAGCTCTCCCATATTATTAGCAAGAAACTTGTTGAGGGAAACTGGTGGCCTATCAAGGTGTCCAGGAGGGGTCCGAAAATCTCTCATCTCTTTTTTGCGGATGATCTCATCCTTTTTGGTCAGGCTTCGTATCCTCAAGCTGAGTCCATGAGGGATTGTATTAATACTTTTTGTGATCTATCGGGTCAACATGTGAGCTTTCCTAAATCTAGAGTCCTTTGTTCGAGCAATATCTGTGGTAGTGTTGCTAATGCTCTAGCCAATATCTGTGATTCGCCTATTACCACTAATTTGGGAAACTATCTTGGTGTACCGCTCATCCATGGCCGCATCACTAGAAACACCTACAAGGACATCCTTGAAAAATCCCAAAATAGGCTGGCTTCATGGAAAAGTTCGTCGCTGTCCTTGGCAGGCAGATGTACTCTTATCAAAGCTGTTGCCTCAGCCCTTCCAATTTATGCCATGCAATCCATTAAGCTCCCCTCGGATTTGTGCTCTAGGTTGGATAAGCTTAACAGGGATTTTCTATGGGGTAATAGTGCTAAAAAGAAGAAGATCCATCTTATTAAATGGGATAATGTTTGTCTTCCTAAAAAGTTTGAAGGCCTAGGAATCAAGAGAATGAAGCTGATGAATCAAGCTCTTCTGGCTAAATCTGGCTGGAGGCTTTTACAGGATGTTGATGGTCTTTGGGCGCACATGTTGAGGAGTAAATATCTTAAAAGTGGTGATTTGAAGATTACTGATTCTTTGAAGAATAGATATGGGTCGAGTACTTAGAAAGGAATTGTTTGTGTGGCTAAAATCCTTGCTAATAGTATGTGTTGGAGAATTGGTAATGGTGAGAGAGTGAGATTTTGGTTTGATAGCTGGGTTCCTAAGCTAAGCTGATTGTATGATTATGCTACTCTTCCTCTTATTGCTGACCATATGACTGAAGTTGTTGATGATTACAGGATTATGAAGGACTGGAATATCCAAAAATTGTCGTCTGTGTTACCTTGGCAGGTGGTCCTTCGTGTTGTGGGAATATATGTTGGGAGTTGTCACAATAATATGGACAAAATTATTTTGAGTTTGTTTGGAAATGGTAACTTTTCGGTTAAGAGTGCTTATGATAGTAACTTCAAGGAGGATGGCTTGATGGGTTGGGATTGGAACTTCATTTGGAAGCTTAAACTTCCTCCTAGAGTCCTCTACTTTCTGTGGATTCTTCTCCATGAAAAGCTTCTTACCAATGATCACAGAGCTACGAGGGGATCGACTATGGACATTACTTGTGGTAGGTGCAATGCTGGTTGTGAGGACATTGACCATGTTTTTAGAGGCTGCCAGGATTCTATTAACATATGGGAAGATGTGTGTGAAGGAGTTACCAAGTGTGGTGGGTTTAAGTGGAACTGGAAGGATTGGCTCCATCAGAACCTTAAATGTAGCAAACCTTCTGTTAACAATTGGCCGAATTACCTTCTCTTTGCTGTTGTGCTCTGGTTTGTTTGGAAATGGAGATGCGTCAAAATCTTTAATCCCAACTTCAAACCTCCTCCTAATCCTGGGCTGGTTATTCTCAGGTATGTGGACTCTTAGTTTACTGCAAACAATAATTTGGATGGTAGCCATGTTCTGAACTGCTGCTTACTTTCTTGGAAACCGCCCTCTCTTGACTGGGTTAAGATGAATGTGGATGGTAGTAAATGTCCTGATTCTGGCTGCATTGCTGTTAGGGGTGTGTTGAGAGATTACCAAAAGAATTGGCTAAGTGGTTTTGCTCTTAATATAGGCAAGGGTAGTGTGATTGAAGCTGAGTTTTGGGGCATCCTTGAAGGTCTCAAGTTTGCATGGAAGTTTGGTTGCAACAAGATTGTTGTTGAATCGAATTCCCATGATGTTGTTCTTCTGTTGAATGCTGACCCTCCTGGTAATCATCCCCAGCTTAGTATCATTCAAGAGTGTAGAGCGCTCATGGATAAGGATTGGTGTTGCTCTGTGTAGCATGTCTTTAGGGAAAGCAACAAGGTGACTGATGGCCTTGCTGGTTTGGGTCACTCCTTAGACCTGGGTATCTCCTTCTTCACTGATCCTCCTCCCCAAATTGTGGGTCTCCTGTCTGACGACTTTGAGGAGCCTCTGCTAGGATTGTTCCTAGTTCTTAGTCTTTTTTCTTTTTGTTTCTTGGGCTTTTAGCCCTCCTCCTCACCAAAAAAAAAAAAAAAAAAAAAAAAGTAAGCATAATTTTCAAACCCAGCAGCTGTTGACACCCATAAATATGATAAACACACTCATATTTATAAGTACATACATATCTAAAATTTAAAATTAAAACATTGCTATAAACACTCATCTTAATGCCAATAGTACCCTTATTTAAATTAATGTTTTAATTTTAATACAATTTATTTATAAACCTTCTTAAGACTTAAGTTATTAACACACCAAATTTCACAAAAGATAAATTCTTAAATTCTATAGGCTCGAAAACACGTTTTAGAGAATTCTTAAATTCTTAAATTTCGAGAAATTCTACTATAGGGAAATGAAAACAGAGAGAACTCAACCCTATCAAGTTGCTGACATTTATTATATCAGATTTCACATCTTCATACCATCGTTGATCTCCTGGATACACAACGATGCTAAAGTTTATGATGCCTGCAATCCAGATTAAACCCTTTTTTATTTTTGTTGAGAAAAAACATATATGAAACAAACTTTATTCCGTCTTCGGAACAAACTAAAACATTGATATTTTTCATCATTTCCAAGGATACTAAACCAAAACCCTCAACCTTTATTTTCGATTTCTCTTTTAAACTAAAAAAAAAAAAAAAAAAAACGCTATGTAATAACAAAATTAATCTCGCATGAAAAACGTATCTAACGTTACATAGTCAATCTCACGTATAAAAATTTACAGGAGAAAACACATAGGGAGGAACTAAAATGTTGATATTGCTTTCCTTTTATCAAACTTAATTATTGAAGCATCTTTTTATGTTGTTAGCTTTTTAGTTGTACTGCAGTAGTTTCCCATTGCTTCTCCACTCTCTAGGAAATAAAATATGTATCATCTCTTCTCTCCAAACAGCCATGATCTAGCAATTCTCTAAGCTCATGATTCTACATAAATTCATGAATCATGATTTAGAGGTCCATAGAAAATGTTATAGTTATTTAACTAACGAAAGGTAATTTTGAACAAATTCAAAGTTTCCAAAAACATAAGAACCAAAATTGCAAAATGATGTTTAATTGAAAACAACATAACCTAAATGTATTTCAATACTACGATGATATATAAAAATATTTAAACCAAAACAACTGATGACTCATTAAATGAAACACGTGTGCATGAATGTGCTTGTGCCTCTTTTTTTTGTTTTTTTTGTTTTATTTTTTTGTTTAAAATACTTACCTTATACATCTTCCTCTTGAAGACTTCGTCATGCTTGTAAAGTTAATCGATCTTAGTATGTGGACATGAATAATCAACTTAAGCAACTGATAAACATCATGAGTAAAATATGTTTTGTTACAAAATCAAACCAACATAATTACCACTACGATATACATGTGATCAAAAATTGATTAAACTGAGTACATGATATGGATCATTTGTTGGTTGCTAGTTGTTTTCATTTGATTTACTTCCATAAATGAAATTTGTCTTAAATAATAAATGATGATGATACACTAGTTTTCCATTCACCACAAAAATTAAAAGATTTAGAAATATTCTGGCTTTATCCACTACAAACAAAAGCCAAAGTACAACTCTCATATGCTAAGTTGCTAACATCTCTTGTCCATGTGGCCATGTCTACTCCTACACTACTAGTAGCCCCCTACCACATCACCAAATTCCATCATGTGCTTACTTGTGTCAAGTGTCACTCACAAATATTATTATTTTGAATGGACAAAGATACTCACATTAATATAATTCCTTATGTGGATAAATATAAATAATTTGTAATTATTATTATTAATTAAACCGACACCAAATTTGTAAATACTACAAATACGATTTTGATAGTTATTCGACTAGGTTTTTTTTTTTTTTTTTTAAAGCTTTCGTCATTAGTAGGATTTGAGCCGCTGACCTGGGAGTCATTTGCCCAAACCCTAAACTCGTCCATTTATTAGCTGAACTACGCCCCTATTTACACTTTTTTTCTAAGGACACTTCATTCTAAAAATTTATATTTAAAAAAATTATAAAGACATTTCCTTTATTCCAAAAATTATCTCTTTTATCTTTTGACACTCCTATTCTAAAGACACTTCACTTTTAAAAATAAAATTTCTAAAGGCACTCCATTTTATTTTAATATTACCCATTATTATTTTTGAATTTTTAATATATAACAAAAAAAAAAGTTAGTAATTTTGATCACCGTTCAAAAACATAAAAATCATAAAAATTAATATTCAATAACGACACAGAATATAATATAAACAAAACCAGTCGGAAAAGAATAAAGGGCAGAAGTAACTTCAATTTAGAAGAATAATTGATATTAAACCGTACCTATTGTAATCACAAACTAAGCACCTTCCCTTGTCTGATATTGGGATTTTTATTAGAGATATTCTCCATTTTTTTGGATGACAATCCTGACTGTAATATTGTTTTTACCTCTAGGAAGAAAAAATTAGCGGCTCACTGTCGGGCTAAACTTGGTCTTTCGATGGGTTGTGATACGTTCTTGATGGAGGAGGTACCTCCTTGTGTGTCTCCGATTGTCCTAGTGATTGCCCAGTTTGTTTGTAATCCTTGGTTGGTGAATAAATTCCTTCTTGTAAAAAAAAAAAAAATACCAAGTGATGCAAAAATAGGACTACCGTTTATCAATGAAAAGAAATGATCTTGTACATGAAGTTCAAAGTCTAAAGCTTCCAAAATCTACCACGTATTCATCAATTAAATTAATCACATAAAGTCATTACTCAAACTTTTTCGAAAGCATTAAATCTATTTACGAGATTCGGATCCCTTGTCCAAAACCAACCCGCTTAACAGTATGTAAATTTATAACATTTTTTCTCCTTTTAATTTATTGGATTTTCAGTTGAAGATTTGAGATTGCCATATCTCATTGAAGAACTTTAAAATATTGAGAAAAAAAGAAAATGTTTTAGGGTTTGTAAACAGTGAAGAGGAAAAAAAAAAACTAGTTCGGAATGTTTTTAGAATTTTTTGTCTTGTTTGATAATTTTAATTCATGTTAATATTGTCATTAATAAAAAAAAGTTAAAATTGAGTGTAAATAGATAATTTGTGGAGTGTAAGGAGAAGCGCTCTGTTCAATGTTTTCTGTGGAAAGGAAATGATCTATTCACACTTGTTTTCTTATCAGCAAGTGAGGCCTGAAGAGCACTGATCGGAAAGAAACGTGCATAACCACTCAATTAAAAGTTGATTTGCTACTTAATAAATTACTTTGACAATACATTAATGGTAAAGTATACATATCATAATGTCATTAAAGGTTATATAGAATAAAGAACAAACAAGAGATCTCATCAAAGAATACATTTACTACCACATCCAACTTAATTTGATAGAATAAGACACTCATTTAGCTTGTCAATGTTTCAGGTTCGAATCACTGCACATAATGTAATATATTATAATTATAAAAAAAAAAAAATACATTGCCATATTTAAGTGGTAATAACCTAAATCTCCAAAGATATAATTTATAAAGGTTTTCTTTCTACCTTTCTTTCTTATAAAAGAAAATTCAAAAATTGAGTAATTTCTTCTCTTTTAGACGAGGAAGAATGTTATAACACGATAAAGTTAGTATTTATGAATTTGACATAGATACATGAAAAGTGAAAGTAACCTTTTTTTTTATTTTTACCTTTTAAGATCAATATACTAAAAGAAAATCATTTTTTCTTTTTGGAATCTAACGCAAACAAATTCGGAATATCTACTCCCACAGCAACGTGGTGAAAACACCATATAGTATATACTTATAAAATATAAATAGTGAAATCTAAACTTTCTTCCCATACATACTAATTATAAAATGTGTATAACAGTATTCAAACCTCCACCACTAACATGGAGCAGAACAAGATACACACCACTTAAGATAAGATCGGACGTTGGACGAAGATAATAATACATTGTTCTCTTTTATGGAAAATCATTTAGAATGTGATGATCGCATGAAAGAAATAATTATTTCTTATATAGATATATAATTCTTTTTATTCATGAAACGTGGAAAAAAATCTAATTGTTCAAACACATAAAAACTTTTGAACCCTTGAAACTAGAAGAAAAAATACGAACTGCATAAAAAATAATATGTGTAGGACATCGAAAACTTATAATAAAACTGTACTAGGTTATAGCCTTATAGGTATTATAATATATAATACAATTATAATATATAGTATAATATAATATAATATCTAAACCAAAGCCAGCTCTCAACCCATATGTATTTGTCAGGCCGGATTATTGTCTTCCCCACTCGCTCCCCACATATCCAATCATTTAATTATTATTTTATTCAAAATCTCCAAGTTTATTTATTTATTTATTTAGAAAACAATTAATAGTAGTGTATTTATGAAATTAAGTTAATTGAACAAATCATGTGTTGGTGTGAGTGGTTCGGCGCTCTCATCTCTTAAGCAAGGTCGTGGGTTCAACTCCCCTTGTGAATGGAGCTACACATATTGGGAGCACTTTACCCCTTAGTGGGCCGACCCGGTGCGAGTCCGGATTAGTCGGGGTGTGGTCTGGGCTGATTGCACCGTATGGTGGATCCGCCCCACCCGGAAACCGGATGGTGTAAACCAAAAAAAAAATTAAGTTAATTGATTACTATTTTCTTTTTACCATAATATTCAAATTATATTTTTAAGTATCATGTTGTATTTTGATATATTTTGTTTCATTGGATTAATAATTTAATATAATTGATATTTTTTCAATCAATATTTATAGATAATTGATAATTTCAGTTTTTTTTTTTTTTTTTAATCGTTGATATTTTTAGTTGTTTCCATTAGATAGATACATATTTTTATATTTTTAAAAATTTAATTAAAAATTGTTAAATTTTTAAAAGCATATTTAAAGTTTAAAAAAATTGCCAAAGTTTAAAAAAATTGCCAATTTTTTTTTTTTTTATAACTATTTTTAAAATTCAATAAAAGCATAATTAAAGTTTTATTTTTTTAGCTAAGAAATGCTTTTTAAATTTGTTCGTAACAACTAACAACTTTTAATCATTGTTAGAAATTCTCTTGAGTTTATTAAATTTTGTTGAAAACTTCCATATACCACTTTTTTATTTTTATGTATTTTTTTTATATTCAATTTATTGATTTTTGTTTTATCAAGCTAAAAGTTGAAACATTAGTACATGGATAAAACTCTTCATATCTCCTGTAAGACTTTAAATGAATTGACAGTTGATTAAACCATTAAATCAAATTATGTTTTTTTTTTTTTTCCTAAAGAAACAACACAAAACTTTTTATTTTTATTTTTTTTATTATTTTTTTATCCACAAAAGTTGAGCTTCACACATATACGCATTTTGATATGTGTTTAAGTCGTATCTCCTTCAAATATCAAATTCGTAATAAATTTTTTATATATATGTATATAGTTCTTTTCTTTTCAGCGCATACAGATATAAAATACATAAGCCCATTGTATATGGGCCATAGATTATGGAGAAGTATTGATAAGTTCTTACAGACCAAATCAAAGTATGTGAACATAATGGTTAACATGCAATACACTTATATATACTGAGGTGATCAGTTATATATATATATATATTATTTTATCAATTCTCTTCAACAATGTTAAACTTTCCAATTTGTATCCAAAATAATGGAAACCGAATCATCATTTGTCAAGACTTTTCAGAGTAAGTTCCCTATTTAGTCTACCTCGCTATACCCTGCATCCATGAAAGGATATGTCAAATGGAATAATTCTTAGATGTATTACCACGTCTCATTTTAAAGGGGTTGACCGATTTCGCAAGTCAATTGAATCTTTATGCCCAAAACCCTAATTCATATAGTTATTTATTAAAATAATGATAATTTTTTTATTATGGTGAATAGGAAGGGAAAGCTAAAGGAATATATTTTAATATGTTTAGGTGTATACAGCTAATATAATATTATTAAGTTATGTGGTATAATTTTTCAATCGCGTGAAATTTTCATATTCAGTGACATGGTTTCAATAATAAGATATATATACGTTCGGATGTACTAAAGAATTTCTCAAATGTGAGAAAAGAATTGATGTTTGCAAATTATGAAAGCATATCATATTAGGAAAGGATTTATTTAAAGAGTCTAGAGGCTAGAGCATGTTCCATGGCATTCCTAGAGACTAGAGAGGATGATGATTGAAGAATTGTGTTCACTCACTTCACTCTTCAACTGAAAAACAAAGCCAAATGGGCGCGTGAAGCACGCGATTTCAACAGCGCGTGTATTCATGCAGTAGCAAGTTATTGGGTGGCAAAGTGCAAAACAAAAAAACAAAAAAACAAAACTCCTTATAAATAGGAACCGGTAATCACCGTTAATAGAAAAACCCACTCCCGGTTATACCGGTCACCGCCGTCACTCCAGCCCCGTCCGTACACACCATTTACCGGGAGCACACGGTAATAAAATTTTAATACCTAATCATCATCATATTTATTTACATTAGCGCAAGAAAGCGAGAGAAGTATTTTTTTATTTTTGAAACTAAACTGGTGTATTATTATTTTATTATTATTATTATTATTATTATTTTTCACTTTTTATGATGTGTTTGTTGTCATTGTTAAGGCTTTGAGATTGTCTCCGTCCCGTTTTTCATTTTCATTTTCTTTTCTTTTCATTTCAATTCCTCGACTTTAGAAATAGAGAGATAAATTAATACCAAAAAAAAAAAAAAGAAACAAAAAAGAAGAAGAACCTGAGCGAATTTATTCTCTATTTCAAAAATTTCCCGGAAAAGTTCGATGAATTTTTCTCTAATTTAAGATTCTACGATCCAAGCCTAGGGTTTTCAATTCCGAATTTTTTAACTGATTTCGACCAACTGGATTCAAAAATGTTGATCAGAGATGTGCAATTCTGTTGATTCTACTTCCGATCTCGAACCTAGGGCTAATATTTTCGGCTTAAACCAATGGATGTCGATTCAACTATGGTGCCGGAGACCGATCACGATCCGGCCTCTCCAAAGCAGAACACGGCCACGCCTCCTGCGTCGATGGAGAGAGAACAGCTAGCTGACCAGCCGACCGGATCTCCGACAGCCTCTTCGACGCCTCCACCTTCGCAGCAGCAGCAGGAGCAGCAACAGCAACAAAGCCCCGTGGTGGGGCCGAGGTGCGCGCCGACCTACTCGGTGGTGAGCGCCATAATAGAGAAGAAGGAGGATGGGCCGGGCCCGAGGTGCGGCCACACGCTAACGGCAGTCGCTGCAGTTGGAGAGGAGGGGACGCCGGGCTACATTGGACCCAGGTTGATATTGTTTGGTGGTGCTACTGCTCTTGAAGGCAATTCTGCAGCCTCTGGGACGCCTTCCTCCGCTGGAAGCGCTGGCATACGTATGTTTTTTTTTTTATTCATTTCATGCTTTTTGTTGCTTCTTTGCTTTGTTTAGGTTATTGTACCTGCAAATTTCAATATTGCCTAAATTGTCAAATTCTTTTGAAGATTAAGTGACTTGAGGTTTGAGAATGAAGAACCATGTGATAATTTGGAAACCAAGTAATTATACTTCTAAGTTTTGAAATTAACCGAGAAACCCTAGTTTTAATCCTAGATATGATTTGTTTGGAAAACCATGTAATTTTTTTTTGGTAATTATGATAAATATTATTATTTTTAAGCCGACGTAATTAATGTTGGATAGTTTGGTTGCTTTGTTGGTCCATAAACCCAACATTTCTGTATTATATGGGTAGCGTGAGCGTCATAAGAACAGTAGCTTTGTCGATTTTTGTGCAATTGTAAAGCCGTTTTTGGTTAGTATTTATTGTTTATTGTCTGATCGTAGATATCTTTTATGTTAAGCCCCACGGATTTTATTTACCATTTATGTATAACTCTGATTTAAATTCTTAGTTGTTCCAGTGAATCCAAGTAGCATATCAAGTTGATGGGTTGAAGCGCTAGTAATTCAAGTTGTGTTATTTGTATTTTCTTATCGTACAAGGTCCAGAAAAATAAAGTTATAATATAGATTGGAGCAATCAAGTATTATAAGCCTGTGTTTTGTCGAATTCATCAACTCCATCTGTATACTTTGGTTAAGTAATGTTACCTACCATTGAAGCCCATCTAACTCAAGTAGTAAATTTTCTTCTAATGTTACTGTATCTGATGTTTGGACTGAACTCAAGGTTTATGAGTGTTATTACAAACCTAATTTTCTGAAGTTAAATCTAGCTACACAATTGCTTCTTGGTCTGATAGGATAAACAATATTGCTTTTGATTGTCCTTATTCTGTTCAAGCTTAATGTTGTCAAAGTTCAAATATCAAGCTGTGTATTTTGGTAATTTTCTTTTGTTGTATTGTGTGCATTCCTAGTTTTTTAAATTCTTTCTTTGAACTTTTAATGATCTGAGGTTTTTTCTTGTTGAGGAAATCCTTATACTTTTGATCGCAAGTGAAGTTCTGCTTTCAGTGGTATCTGGTGCAATGTGTTTATTCCCCCCTAGTTATTTTCATTACATTTATAGAAACACAATTGGTTTGATAGGAATATATCAGGTTCACTCCTCAGCTATACATGTAAATAATGCATAAGTTGAACAATAATTGATTATTTATCTTTCTTATCTTTCAAACTTTCTTGAAGGGGTAATTTCTCTTTGGAGTTCGAAGGGTTAAATTTCATGCTCCAAGTTCTCATGATCATTATGTTTTACTTGAAATACAGGACTAGCAGGTGCAACTGCTGATGTGCATTGTTATGATGTGTTAACAAATAAATGGTCCAGGTAAGTCTAGGATAAAATATTTTATTTCTCATCAGCCTGTGGTATACTTAAACAGTGCCATCATTTCTATTGCTTATAATGTTTATTTGTAATTAAAGTCATGCTTATAATGAATTTAATTTTCAGGATCACTCCCTTTGGAGAGCCACCCACACCAAGGGCTGCACATGTGGCAACAGCCGTTGGAACCATGGTAGTTATTCAGGTAAAATATGTTTCATTATCCAATTAAATTTATTTTGTTAAGATTAATCATTAAGGATTTACGGTTACACTGGAATCATTTTTCTTTTTTCAACTCAGGGAGGAATTGGTCCAGCTGGTTTGTCTGCTGAGGATCTTCATGTTCTGGACCTAACACAACAACGGCCGCGATGGCATAGGTTAGACCCTTGAAGGATGTTCCCCTTTTTGTATTTTTTAGTTTTAAATACATTTTATTGAAATGGATGCCATTTTCCTGTAGGGTTGTCGTTCAAGGCCCTGGACCTGGACCGCGTTATGGACATGTGATGGCATTGGTGGGGCAACGGTATCTCATGGCAATTGGTGGGAATGATGGTAAGTCATTTAATTTTCTAGTCTCTTCATCTTGTATAGATTATGTTGACACAGAAAAAAAAATTAGATAAAAGAAAAAACTATTTGAGATCTCCAACTAGTTGGGATGAGGTTTAGTTGTGTATAGTGTGCTTAATTTCTTATGGATTCTTAAAATAATATATGTTCTTGTTCCCCAGGGAAGCGGCCTTTGGCTGATGTATGGGCCCTGGACACGGCTGCCAAGCCTTATGAATGGCGTAAATTGGAACCTGAGGGCGAGGGTCCACCTCCATGCATGTAAACCCTCTCTCTCTCTCTCTTTCTCTCTCTCTCTCTCGGAAGCATGGCAACTTAAATACTTTATTGAAATACATGTACATGATCTCTATTTGTTGTACGCAAGCACGAAGTTTAGTTCTGAAAGTATCATGAGAATATGTTTTATTAATTAAATATCAATCATGATTTGCGTTTACTAAATGATGTTAGTTTTTGTTAACCTTTATTCATGATATCATTTTTTTTCTGGTGTCATTAGGTTATATTAAAGTTAGGTTTACATCTGATCGTTTATGTTTGACTAGGTATGCAACTGCAAGTGCCCGCTCTGATGGTCTTCTTCTGCTTTGTGGAGGGAGAGATGCAAGCAGCGTGGTGAGTTCTTATTTTTTTCTTAATTGTTTCTTTTTTATTACACACCCTGCCCTATTTCTACCCCATTTAAAAAGTACAAAATAAAACAAGTGTCCCTCTAAGGCCGGTTTGAAGGGATTTGATCCTAAACCTTTTACTCCACTCTAAAAGATTTAATCTACTAGACATATAGTAGCAGTGTTGTGAGTGTCTAAGGTTCAAATTATTCCCTTTTAGAGGGAAGTAGTGCTTGGTATGGTTTTTGTTGCTTAATATGATTTTGAATTTCACTGATAGCTTAAGAACTTTCCTTCTAGGGTTGGGATACAGAGTAGATACATTGAGAAAAGTTTGGCTGTGACTTGTTCAGAATAACTTGCCATTTTGTACATTTTTTTTTTAACAAGGCTGAGATAGTTAAATTGTAATTTACATATTGATATTTTAAAGATGAATTTTTTTTGAAAATATCTGCTATAGACTATTATAGTCATGGCTAAATACACATTCAACAAATTTAGAGAGCCCAACAGCTGGACGTTTTATATAGATAATGTTTAAGGAAAAGATTTTGAAATATAAAGTTTGCAAGTTTTTCATGGGTTTTCTTGGAAATTTGACTTCTTTAATTGTACCACTAGAACCGCATAGTTGGGGGTGATTTAATCAGTTATTTCCTTTTTCTGTTTTTTGTTAATTATTTTTCTCTTTTTCCGGAGTTGTGGGAATGTTGGATTGTTGAGAACCTGCTTCATTATCTCTGGGAATCTTTTAGCTGGCATAAACTTATTAGGGGCAGGAGTGGAATAAGAACATCATTTGATCTGCCGTATCTGATTTTAGATTATTTGCGCATGTGCTGAGGGCTCTTGTTTTCACGAGTATGCTCATATTTTGGTAAATTTTCAAAGGGAAAAAAGTTGGCAAAACCTAGCTCCCATTTTTTTTGGACATATTTCTGAGGGTTGGGTTGCGGCTTGCAATTTCTTGTTGGTTTTGTTGATTCTCATACAGTAACTGTTGTCTCATTTTGGTATTCTCCTGGCTCTAATAATTGCGCTCTTTCTCTCTCTCTCTCTCTCTCTCTCTCTCTCTCTCTCTCTCTCTCTCTCTCTCTCTCTCTCTCCATTTTGCTTTCTCAATAGTTCAGGAAACAATTATTTTATTTTGTTTTTTGTTGTGAATTAACTGTCTGCAATGTATAGTCATATTATGTTTTCGGTTTGTTTTTAGATGGTAACTATGTTACCTAGGAGAATAGTTTGCTACTGTAAACAGGATTTCATCATTAATCTCTTGCCCTTCTTGCGAGATTTTGCTGTTGTTCTCTTAGCTCCATTTGTTGAATGGAGTGGATTAAGTATTATGATTTGTTGAAGCAAACTGCTAGATACCTGAATGTTGTGAAATTTATTTTGAGTTTCTTGGGGACTTGCTTTCCCTTAAATAGTATGTAGTAAGCAATTTATAAATGTCATGTATGATTATTGCCTTATTGGTGGTATTATAAATGCAAAGATATGGTGGATAGTGTATCTTTTGGCTAAACTGTAAAAGGGCTACTTTTCTGAGGTACCAAAGTTGAAATTCCTATAGCACTGAGGGCTTTTATGTAATCAGGATCTTGCGTAAATGTAAATTATAATTTGTATCTGATCATGTGGATGAGAGATGATCCCTTGAAATTCGTTTCTCTTCTATTTCAAATTATAACATATGTTTATGATCAATATTGTACTGGAGCAAGAGATTTAGGGATCATATTCCCCTCACACCAACCTTAGAGGGGGGATCAGTTTGATTTGTTCTTGTGTGTTTATGAGCTATATTGATTCTTTTGCCCATGCATTCTTTTTATTAAACCCATCATAAGTGTTGCAAAAGTTCTGCTTAAATAGTATGCAGTAAGTCCGTCCCATTTCCTTTCTGCTTAATTGTATTGTTAAAATTCTTGTTTCTTATTGGCCCAACTCTTATTATGATGGTAATGCAAGCATTGGTTGATATATTCTGGTTTTGTTGCTTGTTCTCCCTTCTTTGATTTTTGCAGCCTTTGGCAAGTGCATACGGACTTGCTAAACATAGGGATGGTCGTTGGGAATGGGCTATTGCTCCTGGTGTCTCACCATCTCCAAGATATCAACATGCAGCAGTGGGTTTTGGTTTTTTTTTTTTTTTTAATCTTTTTTTTTCCTTTTTATTTTAAGTTGATCCCTGGCCTCCTTTAGTGGTAGATTTATTACTTGTATTTAACATGTTTCCAGGTCTTTGTCAATGCACGGCTTCATGTGTCTGGAGGGGCACTTGGTGGTGGACGCATGGTAGAGGATTCATCAAGTGTTGCAGGTACTTGATCTTGGTACTTGGAATCTTGAACTTTGTGTTCTTGGTATGAAGCAATAATCGGTGTATTTACTACTGCTGGTGTTAAAAATAAGTGAAACATTATAATGATGGATGCCAGTCAAGCTTAGTTAGTGAAACACATTAGAAATTCTGGTATTGTTTTTGTTGCTATGATGATTTTACTTTTCATTATTGCTGTGCATGCTGTCTCTCATTTTTAACTGATTTTAGAAGTCTTACTATTCTCTTGTTTTTGTCTTGTTTATAGTGTTGGATACTGCAGCTGGAGTATGGTGTGATACAAAATCTGTCGTCACTAGTCCCAGAACAGGCAGATACAGTGCTGATGCTGCTGGTGGAGATGCTGCAGTTGAGCTGACGAGGCGTTGCAGGCATGCAGCTGCAGCAATTGGTGACTTGATTTTTATTTATGGTGGTTTACGTGGCGGTAAGATATACATTAAATGCAAAAGTTTTGCTGTAATTCTTTCTAGTTTCTGTTCTGTTATTCAAACTTAGTTTTACTTGCCAAAATTTAGCATCACATCCCACTGTAAAAGTCTTGTCTCACCAACAGATGTGTTAGAACCTTCTGGTTTCTAGATGTGAATATAGCAAGATGAGTTTGTAAGTTTGGTATTGTAATTTTGCTTTCTGTGTTCATTATGCTTTCTGACTATGAAAGATGGGAATTTTTGAGAAGTTGGGAAGAATCCTTAGTTGATGACAAGTTATGGAAGTATCAATTTGTTTCTGATACAAAAAAGATAAGAGTAGTGTCAGATTGAATAATATGATTATTATGTTGATTGATGATGGCACCTATAATAAGAGTAGTGTCTGGATAATTTTCATCCTCCGTTTAAGATACATGGCTTTTAATGGGTTGGTATCTGGGAACTATATATGCTGTCATGACTCTAGACTTGACACTATTATCAAACATAGCTGGACTTTTTGAAGTCCTGTGGGAAATTGAGGAAGAAGGAATATATCTGGTAGTGAACAACTTTATTTTATCCAAAGTGGCAAGTGGTTTAGTTTTCAGCTAACAAGTTGATTAAATGAAATAATAATATTTTTCATGTGATATCATATTAATGTGAACTGTTTATGCTATAGGTGTGTTGCTTGATGACCTACTTGTTGCTGAAGATCTGGCTGCTGCTGAAACAACAACTGCAGCTTCACATGCTGCTGCTGCGGCAGCTGCATCAAATGTGCAAGCAGGTCGGCTACCTGGAAGGTATGGGTTTGTTGATGATAGAACAAGGCAAACAATGCCTGAAGCAGCTCCTGATGGTGCAGTTGTACTGGGAAATCCAGTTGCTCCCCCAATTAATGGTGACATGTATACTGATATAAGCACTGAAAATGCCATGCTCCAAGGATCCAGGTGACCTAGCTACTGCTCCTGTAATGATTATAATGGCTTTATGTTACTGCGTGGTGGCTTCATTATTGAAAGAGTTACATTGTGGATTGCTCCTGCAGGAGAATCAGCAAGGGTGTTGAGTCGTTGGTTCAAGCATCAGCTGCAGAAGCTGAAGCCATCAGTGCCACGTTGGCTGCTGTCAAGGCACGCCAAGTTAATGGCGAAGTTGAACTTCCAGACCGCGACCGTGGGGCAGAGGCTACCCCTAGTGGCAAACAGATGATTAAACCTGATTCTGCTGGGTCAAATAGCATTGCTCCAGCTGG
The DNA here is from genome assembly GCA_030490815.1 of Acer saccharum. Lineage (NCBI taxonomy): Eukaryota > Viridiplantae > Streptophyta > Magnoliopsida > Sapindales > Sapindaceae > Acer > Acer saccharum. Next base: position 42,608,823 of record CM059868.1, on the reverse strand, counting down.
AGTTCGGTTGCATCACAGAGCTGTCAGTATTAGATTTTGATAATCATGTTAAATGTTATACGGAGCTATATTTAGTTGAAAATGCTTAATTGCATGTGACTTCATGTCTGATGTTTTCTTACCTGCTTTATTAGGTTGTTGTAGCTGCAGAGACCGGTGGAGCACTAGGTGGCATGGTCAGACAACTATCCATTGATCAGTTTGAAAACGAAGGCAGAAGGGTCAGCTATGGGACTCCAGAGAGTGCAACTGCTGCAAGGAAGCTATTAGATCGGCAGATGTCCATTAATAGTGTCCCAAAAAAGGTGAAATTCTGATTGAATTACTGAGATTCCCACAATTTATTGTCATTAATGGAAATTGAAAGTTGTTATAGCCCTCATGGAAGTGTCTATAATTTTCTCTGAACTAATTAGTATCATTGATGATGGGAAAGTATACTTTGTTTATTATGGCAAAGAGTATCATGATTTTCGGATAGTTGGGTGCGTCCTTTATGATGTCGAATATAAGGATAACAAAGTGTGACCATTCCCCTTGTTAGGATCAGCAATTTGGTTTACCTTTTGTTTGTATATCTGTTTTACAGATAGTACCTCTTCTATAATATGCTTTATGAAATGCGGTTATATTATTCTCTTTCTATATTTGTCTATGTTAGTTACATGGACCTTATCATTTGTGCTAGGTACATATCAATTTCATCCGCCCTTCAAATGTGCGATACTAGGCTGCTTGTTTCTTATATTCTAGTGTTCTTCAGTCAAAAGTATTATTAAATGTTGCTTTATCCCAGACACTTTTAAGTATTTTTGAAATATTTGCATTGGATGTGATCATTGAAGGTTTCATTTAAAACTTTTAAGTGGGCAACAAACATTCCAAGGCTCTTTTGTTGGACATCCTGATATATAAGCTCCAGTCGTGGGCATAGTCAGCAAATGTTCTAATCCCATGTCTGTGTCGTTTAATGTATGGCAGTTACTAATCAAATTAAACTGTCCATATGACGTTGGTATCATATCAAAGTCAACAATAATGTTACCTTAACTCAAAGCTGTCTTTAGAACCTTGGTTGCTCGGATTTCAGGTCTTTTGTTTGATATTTTGGATTGTAACTTGTAAGTGGTGAATTATAATTAAGTTGTAAATCTCCAATTTATGCTGGTAGAACCCTCTTTTTTTTTTTGGTGAATTGTTTTACCTGTCAAAAAGGGGAAAAAAAGATTCTTAATTTATTGGTCTCTAATGTTTCATTTTTAATGGAGCATTTTTCTTTTCCCCATATCTTTTCAGGTTATAGCACATCTTTTGAAGCCTCGAGGCTGGAAGCCTCCAGTTCGCCGGCAGTTTTTCTTAGACTGCAATGAAATAGCAGATCTTTGTGATAGTGCTGAAAGAATATTTTCGAGTGAACCAAGTGTCTTACAGCTTAAGGCTCCTATCAAGATATTTGGTGATCTACATGGGCAATTTGGGGATCTCATGCGCCTTTTTGATGAGTATGGATCACCTTCGACAGCTGGGGATATTGCGTAAGCTTTTTCGTAACTTTTATTTTTTTCTCATTATGCATACTAGTTTATTTGATTTCTCATGGGAATTTACATTTTCCATTGGACAATGTTTTTATCTCACCTTACCCATTTAAGCTGAGGATTGTCTCTCTATTAAGACAATCCTGTGAATATACCTCTACTGGTAGTGCAATCCTAATTTTTTTCTCTTAGAAGAACAAAAAGAAGTTTCTATGTAACTGTGATATTTGACTATATTCTGGAAAGTAAATTGAATACTAATGACTAATGTTACTTATAAGTGGGTAGTTTGCTTAAATTGTCATATTCTTGAATTTTTCAATTGGAATTACTTGGTTATGTAAAAATTATGCTTTTGGAGACAACTCCAATGTTTGTACTTTTGTTAACTGATGTTCCTCAGTATTGGTAATGCTTGTTATCTGAACCCAGGATAGTTTAATGTAGTGCGGGACTTATCCTTTTTTCGTGTTTGGATGAGCTATAAATTTAGCTTAGTATTGTAAATAAAATGTCTTCCTCTAGTAAAAGTGGCATTGGCATGCGTGTTGAGTAGTTGGGTAGTTACTGGTTGATGGTGGCATTGGTGCTGTGGAAGGTGGAATTGGTGTCAGTTGGTGCTAATGGTGGTTGTGATGGTGGAAATGTTTAGTGGCAGTTGTAAGGCATGGTGTTGTCACTTGTTAGAACAGTGTTGATGACATGGTGGTTGCAGCTGCTTACTTCACTTCTGTTGAATACTTGTGTATTTCTTATGGACTGAAGATACAATTATTAGATTAACCTTCTATGCTCTACATTTGTTGTGTTTTATTAATTGTCATATGATTACCTGTATGCATCTATGGAGTTTTCCGGCTTTGTAATTGAAGCAAAAGTGAATTTTAGGTTCAAATTTTGCTCTTTTTTGAGCCATGACTCGGTGTGCATTCTGATTATGAGTTCAGATGGCTTTCTAGATGTTATAATTTTTGGATATTGAGTTCTGTAACATCATTATTTCTGATTGTTTTTATTAGTCATTGTATTTTAGAGTGTTATATTTTTATCATTTTTTTTGGCTATAACTTATATTTTAATTCAAAACTTAGCTGCAGTTTACCTTTTAATATTATGAGCAAAAGATATCAAATCTCATCATATAATTGGAGTTGGTATTTTATGTCCAGTGTCCTTACAACATCTGAAAGCATCAGAATTATGGCTTATCTTTGATAAGGTCTTAAGCTTCTAGTTCTCATTACGTGGTCTGGTCTGTACAGAATTAATATAATTAAAAAGCAAGTACAGATTTTTTTTTCCTCCATATAATCTTTCTCTTTATGCTAACAAATTTCATCTGAAAGATGGTTTAGTTTGTGAACTTCCACACACTGTTAAAACTGTGGTTTGTGCTAAAATAGGAGTTATGTCTGGGCTAGGTGCTTCCTTACCTTTGAAAGTTATAAATCAGTCATCGGTTTTTCTCATGAATAATTCAGAGTTTGTTGAGAATTGGAGGAGTTAGTGTACTTTGTGAAACTCTTCAAATGTTTTTAAGAGCATGGTTTCTTCTAAAGTGGAATGAAATCTGTATGCTTTTGAAGCTTGGTTTTTGAGAGTAATATGTGGATATCTTAGATCTGGAATTGGAGGAGTTAGTTTGTTTGTGAAACTCTTCACTTGTTTTTATGAGCACGGTTTCTTCTAAAGTGGAAACAAAGTCTGTATGCTTTTGAAGCTTTGTTTTTAAGAGTAATATATGGATATCTTAGAACTAGAGTTGCTGATTTGGGCTAGAGATATGAGCTTGTTTTTCTTATCCATTCATCATTTCCCCTTACACATAAGTTTTAGTTGGTCATGTATGTTATGATTACTTCCCTTGAAAGCATCTCCTCAGATTGGTAGTTTTATTTTCTTTTTAAGTATTCTACTGTGTATGAATCTATTTTAATTGTTTCATTTCAATTCTACTCGTAGAGACGTAGACATTTGCATGATACTAATTTTGTATGAATTATTATCAGATACATAGATTATCTCTTCTTAGGAGATTATGTTGATAGGGGTCAACACAGCTTGGAGACCATTAGTCTTTTGCTTGCTTTGAAGGTATTTTTTTTTTGCTTGGTTATCTTTCGGTATCAATAATCATTCTGATGTTTGCTTTGCCTTGAATTTTGATGCATTGCGTATTTTCATGACAATGTTGCAGGTTGAGTATGCCAACAATGTTCATTTGATTCGTGGTAACCATGAAGCTGCAGATATCAATGCCCTTTTCGGATTCCGGATTGAGTGCATTGAGCGCATGGTATTTTAGTTTATGCTTTTGCAAAATGTCTGTTCACTCTTGCATTGGTTTCAACTACCAACTTAATGGATTGCTAAACAGGGTGAGAGAGATGGAATTTGGGCATGGCACAGGATTAATCGTCTGTTCAATTGGCTTCCTTTGGCTGCTCTAATTGAAAAGAAAATCATTTGTATGCATGGTGGTATTGGTCGATCAATAAATCATGTGGAACAGATTGAGAATCTTCAGCGTCCAATTACCATGGAAGCTGGCTCAATTGTGCTTATGGATTTGTTATGGTCAGTGCATATCTATGACATTTCATATGCTTGCTATAATCTTCATTTTTTCTGTTTGATTTTTCCTGACATCTGGATATGATTTTCTATTAGGTCTGATCCAACAGAAAATGACAGTGTGGAAGGATTACGACCAAATGCTAGAGGTCCAGGGTTGGTTACTTTTGGGGTCAGTGTTCTGTTTCTATTTCTAATTTAGTATATTGAAACGGTCAATAAAAGGAGGCTCATTATTTGCTTCCAAGTATAGCATAAACAAATTTATTAATTTGTTAAATTCCAAAAAGAAAATAAAAAGTGGTACTGTTGGGATTGAAGAGCATGCCTCCTTATGTCTCATTTTGCTTGTTGATATGGTATGTACTCTGTAGGTTATGCTTATATAAGTATGTTTGCTCTTGCAGCCTGATCGAGTTATGGAGTTCTGCAACAACAATGATCTTCAGTTGATTGTACGTGCACATGAATGTGTGATGGATGGTTTTGAGCGTTTTGCCCAGGGACATTTGATCACACTTTTCTCTGCTACCAATTACTGTGGTATTTTACTTACCCTTTTGGTGATGGATTCTTTGAACATCACAAGATTTTGGGCTTTTCAGTTACTTTTTGCTTGATTCTTACAGGTACGGCAAATAATGCTGGAGCAATCTTAGTTTTGGGTAGAGATCTTGTGGTGGTTCCAAAACTCATTCATCCTTTACCACCAGCAATTTCATCACCGGAAGCATCACCAGAACGTATAGAAGATACATGGATGCAGGTGCTACTGGTTTTCGAAATTTGGTCCTTTTTGTGAATGGAGTATTGTTATTATTATTATTATTAATATAACATTTCTCTTTGCAACTTGTGTGAAATGGTCTTGATATTTGTTTTATTTAATGGCTTCCATGAGATCAGGAACTGAATGCTAACAGACCTCCAACACCAACTCGAGGCCGTCCTCAAGTACCAAATGATCGAGGCTCTCTTGCTTGGATATAGTCCACACAATTGCTTCCTTATATTCATTCCAGGCACATGCTACCACCTGGAGTTGCTGGTGTTCTGTATAGAGCATGATGCCTTATACAGGAAATTCTTGAACATGTCATCTCTTTGAAGTTTTGGTTTTCGCAACATGATAGCGGGGCCTTGAGATGACGGAGATTACCTTTGAGAACCAGGTTACAGGCAGCGGGCCGGGATCTCTTTGATTGATGGACAAAAAGTTGCAGTTTAGAGGTCCGCGTTTTGTAAATTTGAGCCACAGAGCAGGTAGAAGTCGGTCATTGTTGTTTCTTCTTATGGGTTGGTAGTGCTGGGGATTTTTCTGATTAGCTTTATATATTTTTTATTACTATGTTTTAGGCCTAATTTTTTTTTTATAATTTTGGGGGGTCAATCTTTAAAGAGGACATGAGGTCCTTTTATGTGATGGTGAGAAATATAAATATATATTATTAAAATCTTTGTGGGCATCCTTGTATCATAGAGGTGTTGCTTTTTGTAGCTGTCGATTCTGCTTTTGTAAAATGTAACAATTGTGTGAAGATAAGAGCATTTTGGTCTGAGTCTGACATAATATTTTCAAGTTTTGGTTATTATTAAATAAGTAGAGCAGTTTTATCTTTTGGAATTTGGATTGATGGATGTATAAATGTGTTGTGTTGGCACAAAGTTCACAGAAGATAAGCGGTGTGATCGTTTAAAGGTGGACGTTTAATGGATCGGTTCATTTTTTAATAGAACCGATAAAAAACCGATCAAGTTCGGTTTCTAAAAATATAAATCGATCTAATAAAATTTATAAATGTTAACCGATTAAAAACCAACCGAATTAGACCAGTTTGGTTTTCGGTTTTGGTCCTACTGGGTCATATTCATAGGCTTTAATTAGTATATATGTTTTCGTATTTTAATCCTTTTGGGCCTTCAACCAAATTAAATTATGGGTTTGAACAAATTGAAAATACTAGTTTAAAATAATATTAAAAATAAAAATAAAAATGATGTGACACACTTTCATAATTTTATAGTTTCATGGACTTTTGAACATTAAACTAGAGGTTTTTTTTATTTTTTTTTATTTTTAAGTTGTATTTTGTTTTGTTTTTTCAGTTTGGGATAGCGAACCGGAAAAAAAAACCGATCCAATCGGTTTTTAAAAAAATGAACTAAACTAAACCGGTCAACATAAGAAAACTGGAAAAAAAAAACCGATTTGATCGGTTCGGTCCGATTTATTGGTTTTTTGCTCACCCCTAATTGATAACCATGCAGCCTCCATAAAAGATTTTTTTAAGTTATAGGGCTGTTAGAAGACTCAAAAAATGGATGAATTGATAAATTTATAAGCAAAATTTCAGCTAGTCCTTTTCTTTTTGGTGAGAATTGCTGTAGAAAATTACATGTTGGCTCCTATAACGTTCAAGAATTTTTTTTGAGGTCCCTATCACAATTACTATGTAGTCACTATAAGTTCAAAAACTGTCATTTACACCCTTGATCAACTATTATGCATAGGTTGGTTTTAACTTTTAAGAAATGAGTCCAACAAAATTTTTTTTTTACAAAAGAATTATATGAGATACATGCTAATTTGAAAAATGTTGCACCCTACGTACAAAATGTAAGATTCCCAGTTTTGTTATGTGGTACAAATATAATTTTAGAGATTTGTGGTCATATTGCAAGCTAATATATAATTATATATTACAAGCTAAGATGTAAAATTCAAAAAAACTGTATGTAGTAACAAAATTTCAACTGGAAATCGAGCAAATCATACAAATTAACTCGAGACGAGTGATTATGATTTTATACAACCAACTGAAAGTCCCACTACATTTTTTTACCCAATTTTTAAGATCTTGTGGCCTTTGGATTAGAATCTTCAAGAAAATCTAGTACAGTTAGTCGTTTCTGTTGGATGTCAATTTGGTCAAATCCAGTGGATTGACCCATGTTAAGCAATAATAACCGATTTAAAATAACAGTAAAATAATAATAAAAATGTAAACATGAATGGTCCCGTAGCTCAGTTGGTTAGAGCGTTGGTCTTATGAGCCGAAGGTCGCGGGTTCGAGCCCCGCCGGGACCATTGACACTAAAATCCACTATTTACTGTTGCTACGAATGTACCAGTACATCCATTCATTTTTTTTGAAATGCCTTTGTTAGGCAAGTAAGGATATTTTAACATTGCGAGTTGCATACAGACAAAACGCCTTAAATTTATGCTGGAATCATATTAGTTAAAGAGACTCGCATCACATCTCCTTTTGTTTTTATTATATATATATATATATATATTTATTTATTTAAATCTAGTAAAATTCATGGTTATATGCCCTCTTGGAGGGAACACCCTAAAGATGAGGTCTCACTCAGCTTGCACTACTCAATACATTCAAAAAAAGAAGTCAAAAGATATATGAATTATGAAAGAAATAAAAGGTATATTTTTTTCAATGCATGTAAAGGATTAACCTCATATAACTAATTAAAATGTGCATTTTACAGTCTCCTTCAAATGTCCTCACGTTTAGTAAGGCAAATGACAAGAGTCAGACAGGATCTTTCAACACAATAATAAGCCTTTTTACAGACACGAGCATTAATTTATATAATTTCATTTCGCCCTCCTTGTAAACTCCGGTGGTTAAAACTCTAAACTGCCATCAGAAACTCTATTAGCCTCGCTTCACTGGCCTTTGAACATAAGATTTGTTGGGATCCTCTGTTTTCAGCTTTGGGGGTCGAATTTCTCCTTTTTTACCCTGCATGCATGCACAATAACCAAACTATGCTTAACAGAAAATCCTCACCTTCATCAAATTAACTACAACTCATGGTTTCATACAAAACTACAAAATTAATATGTAACCGCACCTTCTTTCCTGTCTTCATGAAGTCTCTCCAGCTTGAAACCTGACGATAAAATGAAAAGTTGATAAATTTTAGTCCAGATGAGAATATGTATTCTCTTAATTAAATATGCTCAATAACAGTAATCATATACTCATAACTAATCACTATTTAGTATAACCAATGTCAACATGACCTTAAATCTTCAAGTCGTACACTAATTTCGAAATTGAGAGATCAAAGAGGAAGGACCAAAACTTAGAGTATCTCCAAGAGATCCCTTAATCAAGCCCCTTAGCTTAATTAAGGGAGAAGTTGCAATCTTTACGGCTCCAAGAGATCCCTTAATAACTCCCTTATTAGAAACTAGTGGAGCTCACTCCCTTAATTAAGGGGTGGCTTCAGCCTCCTTTCATTAAGTGGGCTCCACATATAAAGAAGAAATATAGTTCATAAGTATATAAAAAATAATAAAAAATAATAAAGGAGTCATTTAAGGGAGTATTCTTGGAGCACATACCCCCTTAATGGCCCCTTACAACAACATCCACCCTTAAATAAGGGTGTCTCCAAGGGAGACTTTTAGAGATGCTCTTAATGTATGACTTGAAGATTTTGAAATACAAATAGAGAGACCAGAACTTTAAGGAAATAGCAAATTCAAATTAGCACACCACGAATTTCCTTGCCTCCTCTACTTCCACCTGTACCTTTAACACCAATACCCTTTTCATCAACCTCAAATCTAGGGTACCAAACATTCATGTTACCCTGTACACCATTACGTTTTACCCTGCAAGAACTCTGAATCAGTCTCTTGAAACTCATCCTTTTATCATAAATGATTAACTAGCCCTGAAATGACCCCATCCGATAGGGAAAATTCCCACTATGGGCCTTTCGATACAATCAAATAGAAAGTCCCAGGGGTACCATATTCTAAAGACTACCTTCGATACATAACACCATCTAATTACACTCACCAAACTCAAGACAATATGAATATCTCATGTCTGCACTAAAATCTAGCTCAGCCATATCCTTATCTCGAACCTGTACCCCTGGCTGCAGGTGTTTAATAAATCCAGACCCCTATCTACCAGTGAACCTCCCCTTCTAAGATCATCATACTTATTGAGACCGTGAAGAATACTTTTAACTTGATCTGCCAACATCAACCACAAGCTAACACATCCCCCCCTAGGAACTCTGATGTTCCTCACAAAGCCAGATTCATTTTTCCAACTTGATCTGCCAACATCAACTACCCGCTACACATCCCCCTTGAGGGACTCTGGTGTTCCTAAAACAGCCAGATTCATTTTTCCAAGATATTAATGAATGAACCATTTCCATAATACTTTCATCATACCTGGTAAACCCCACTTCTAAATAATTTGAAGAAAGTTTCCTTCTTATTACCCATGTCCGCCTCAATTAATCTCTTCTTATTCCAGCCCGAGCAATCTAAACCAATACTCATCACATAACTTCTCGACCTGATACTCTAAGTAATTTTTCAATATTCAATACCTCAGAATCTTCTTCAATCTCCAGCATGATGACTTTATTCTAACAGTTAGAAATTTCTCTTAGAATGCCTACAATCAACTTCTCCAAAATCAAAGATACAAAATGGATCTATGAACTTACATTGAAAAGAGTTAGAACATGATTCATGCTTGTGGATGTCATTCACAACCTTAAGTCTCAAAGGAATTGTCTTCTAATTAAGAGACTGTCAGGGTGCTTAAATACTATTATTAGTCCCTTTCCCAAAAAGTTAAGTTCTAAGTTAAGTAATTACTAATCAGAGCCAACTCTACCAAGAATGCCTAGGTTTGAGTCCTCCCACGGATATAAATTCGTTATTTATTATCCAAATTTGTTACATGTTTGTGTTTGGACTTGAGCCATGTGGCAAGCCCATTGGCCTTGCAGTCTTGCACAGTTGCACTTGATAAGTGTGGTAGGGTGTTTTTAAATACTATTGTTAAGTTCTTTTTCCTAACAGCTTGAGCTTTTGGATTGAGTGGTTACTAAGAACCACTAAGAGACCTTGTTTGGCATATATGGCGGACTGCACTATACTATTACATGGGTTTGATTGGAGGGGGATTAGACTAGGTTGGATTGGATTAAATAAATTGTCCTTCATTTGGTGCACATGGGATTAGACTAAAAATAATTGTGTTTGTGTTTGGTGTGGCCAGTGTTTCAAAATTTAAATTGAGGCAGCCTCACCAGCCTCAATGGCAAAAACTCCCTAGGGCGGCCACCTCTTCAAGAAATTGCAAAAAAGCCGCCTTTTGTTGGTGAGGCTACCACCTCAACTTGGTCTGAGGCTACAAAAGGCGGTCTTTTCAAGTTTTTTATTTTTTATTTAAAAAAACAAAATTTTAAATTAAAAAAAATTAAAAAAGACAAAGACAAAAGGGGATGTCGGCAATAGCACAAATAAAGCGTAATAAATAAAAAATTAAAAATTAAAAAAAAAAAAAAAAACCCTAAAGCGTAACTATCAACATCGCAAATAAAAAAAAAGTGACATTCTTTGGTTCTTCTCCGAACCTCCATCATCTCCAAGTTCTCCTCAAGTTCTTCTCCAACCTCCATCGTTTTCTTCTCCAAAGCTACTCCATCTTTCTTCTTCAAGGATGGAACTTCGGATGATGATGGAGGGAATGACACTTTTGATCCAAATTTCAGGCCATTGGACACTTTTGATAGCCTATTTGATATATAGTGGTCTCTTATCATTAGGATGCCTTTAGCTTTTTTGTAATGTTTCATTTGCTTCGGATATATATGTTATGTATGTTATTGAATGTTATGGAATATTTTATTGAATGTCTTATCTTTTATTGAATGATATGGAATATTTTCTATTTAATAATTTTTTTTTCCCATTTTCTGGCCAAGGCTAACGCCTCGAGGCTGCCGCCTCGCTTCGCCTTTCGCGTTTTAAAACATTGGGCGTGACAGTAAATTTCATCAAATATGTTTAGACTAAATAATTTTTTAAGTTATATTAAAATATGAAATATATTTTTAATAAAATAAATTTTATAAATTACTTTTAATCCTGTGACATCACAGGTTAAAGTGATATCCACCTTGGAGGTAGGTTTTGTTAGTCCAGTCTTTGAGGGATAAAAGTCACTGTATGGATAAAATATCCTATCCTTTTGCCAAGCCAAACATATGAGTATATAATCCTGCCTTCCAATTCCAGGCTCAGAGAACCATCAACGCATGCATAATATCTGAGATGTGAATAAAATGTGAAAAGAAAAGGAACATACCCGCTTTTCTCTTGTTCCTTCCCATTGCTCCTCATGCTCACGTTTTCTTTTCCACATTTCTTTTTGTTCTTCCTCATCCTTCTTCAATCTACCTTCCTCTTCTGATATCTAAATGACAACAAGAAGCTAAATATGGATTTCTTAAACAATAAAAAGTAAGAGGGAAAAAGAAAATTGCTGAGTTTCAGGTATACCCTCATCTGCATTTTTCTCCTTCGCCATTCTTGTTCTGTTAATATTTCTCGAACCTTCAATTTCAGTTCCTGTTGAAACTCCTCTGACCTTTCATATTGTTGTTCATATTTTCCCTAAGTCATGAAAAGAGTGTTAGAATTCAATGACAGACATGAAAAGCTTTAGTTGAAAAAAAGTACAAAAAAATAAAAAAAATAAAAAAAATCAATTCAAAGGACAAGGTGCAAAGCTGAAGAATAACCAAGTTGGTTTCCTACACAGCAACTGTTATTATTTTTATTTATGAAAAGATCCAATAAGCAAAACCATTAACAATACAACTAGGTAAAGTCAAGCTCCTTTGGTTACTTGAAGGTTTAGTCACCTCAATTACTTTTCATCAGATTTGTAATCATGTAACGGAATAAAAAACAAAAGAAATATGGAACCTATCAGACCATACTGAAAATTGAGCAAAAACTTCACAAAGAATTAAGTTGATCAATTGAAACCATGAGAATTTCAGTCAATGTCCTACAGTTCTCCAAAACAGTTATAGAAAAATTTTGCGCACTGCAATGATGAGTTCTAGACTTCTAGTACAACTGTGCAATACACAAATGATGGATCCTGACACTCTGTTGACAAGGCAAATGTCTGTAGGTCATAAATGATAAAACTGATGGAAGCCCAACTGCTATTAGTAATGGAGAGGAGAGAGCCCCACCATAGTAATAAAGTCATCATTCACAGGCCCATATACTCTTGAAATTTTAAATTCTGCAAATATGTAAGCTAGCCTAAAATGTGTAACAGCTAACAAGCATTAGAGTTACTTCTCCAAGAAATTATTAGACTCAACTCTAAAATATAACATTATAACACCTTCAGCAATAGGGTAAGCCCCTCAACTGACAACATATAAGATCCACATCTAGATTTGTAACAATCCAATCCACCAAGTAGATATTGTCCACTTTGAGTTTCACACATGCATCCTTCGCCCTCATACATTTGCTTTGGATCAGGCTTCAGACAAGTATCCTTTACCCGTGGCACGAAACACATTTACTTAGTTAAGGGAGACAAAGACTTATATACAAATCCCGGACTTCATTCCTAGAAAAGTGGGATGTGACGTAGATATCCAACTTCACTAAAACTTCATTCAACAATATTGATCTAAAATAATCAAAAGCGTATATATGCAAAAGATATAAGTCAACAAGCATAGGTGAGATCTGCATACCTCATCAACTAACGACTTTATTTTAGAAGCTGCGTCTTTCCTCAGCTGCTTTTTTCTCTTTGCTCGAAGTTCCTCTGCAGTCCTCATACAAATCAGGTATTATCTCTTTTCCCATTAAAATCACTAGTATTTAGGAAAGAAATGAAAATAACAATAAAATGTTGCAATTCATACTCTAGAACAGAAGACACGAATCAAGATTGCATTATGTTACAACTCAGGCTTCAAAATAAGAAAAGTTCACATAAAGGCACAAAAGTAACAAACACAGTAACAAATTTCAACGAAAGTCCTAGTAGTATGGCAATATCAAATGTTAAAATGCAAGGGATATATATGCATTTATCCGCAAAAGAAAGAAAATGGAAAAGGAATACACAAATAAAATGCCTAATTAGAGGGTATTTAATGCAATAAAAAGAATAGCAAAAGTAAGATGCTTAATCAGGAACTCCAGAAAGCAGTTAAGATCAAAGCACAAAGTATAAGAGCTGAAAGCCCACCTTTTGCTGAATTAACTTGGGTAAGAACATAATCCCTTTCTTGTTCATCAGATAATAGTTGCTGGGCTTTTGCCAATGCTGTTCAAGTGTCAACAATTTTAGGTTGGTAAGCAACTCCATTATACACTAGGATGAAAAAAGAAAAGAAAAGAAAACAAGAAATAAAATACCAATTGCTTTTATCCATAATTTTGATGAATTACTTGAAATTAGATTCAATACTCCTTTACTGAGCCAGCCATACACACGAACATAACAAGGCATCAAATAACCAAAAACATTCATTTAATAAGGCATTAGGGGGTTATAGTAGTTCAGAGATCAGAGACTCGCTCATGTTTAAAATCTAAAACATCACCGACAAGGCAATTCTTTAATTTCTCGTTTATGAAACTACCACTTAATTAATATCCCAATAATTTAATAAAAGTAATTTTATTTTTGACAGTGAGGTTACATATGGACAATAAGGGAATAAATAGAAGTCAAATATATAGTAAGCAAAGAACATAAAGATCCCAGCTAACAAATATAACACCAAAGGTGAATGACTGCAGGATGAGAAGGAACTATGGCAGCAAATTTAGAATCTAGAACACATGCTAGATCATCATGGATATTATTATAGACAACTGTGCACTTGCAATGTTCATCACATACACATTATTATGGGGAGAAAAAAAGGAAAAGAGAAAGTGAACAAAATTCTTATACACACACAAACACCACATTCTCAACAAACACCTTGCTCCTAGGATTTCACCACCGTTGAATGTAGAATTCACTACTTCTAAAGAAAACATTTGTCCACATTTCAAATTTCATTTTCCATAATTCCAAATAAGCATGGAAATCTCAAATGTAATCATTTACTTAATTATGCTACGTCGCTACCTTGAATTTCCATATCAAACATGAACCAAGTTCTCAACCTGTTGTCCGCAACAAAGACAAATAAATCCCACAACTATGAAGGGAAACTCTCACACTTAAACAAACAGAACAATAATAGAAGTAGGATATCAAATGTATCAGAATAATGATTGGACATTCCTAACTTCCTAAATCAATTTGTCTGATGTTTGCATTTACTATTCCCCTTAAATCTAGACCTGGAGGCTTAACAACAACATTTAAGATAACAATAATCTTAGTTACATCTTGGAAGCCTCAAAAGAAAAAATGGTTTCTACACAATGGCACACTATTAATTCTAGGTTTTGCTAACCTCTGCACTTGCAATGTTCATGCCTGTAGAGAAGTGTCATCATGCCCAACATCTTTTGTATATGAAAGAATACAAAATAATGCACCATACATCACTACAGTCAGCATACTTAACAGACTTCATGATGATACCCAAAAACAAATAAAATTTAAATTTAAATGATAGGTTGCCAACCAAGTAACCAACCATCTATTCATTAGTTGGCCAAATTCCCTTTTTTTTTTTTTTTGATATGAAACAACAAAAATTTAATATAAACTAATTAGTACAAAAACTAGACCAGCAGTCCACAAAGAAAAACATCCATCTTATAAATAACCTACAAAATAAGATATAATCATTTAACAACACCTTCCCAGTTATGTAAAAAAAAAAAACAATGGAAAATCTTGAAATTCTTTGGAAACCGAAGGCCACAATGAAGCTAAATAATGTATGCCTTGTCCCACAAAAACCTGCAGCCTTCTCCTTTAGTTGATTTTAAAAATTCTACAATGCCTTTCCGCTCAAATTACCCAAAACAATGCTTCAATGGCATAAAACCAACCATACATTCTTAGTTTTTAACTCCCCACCAAAAGAACAAAATTTCTCCAGAAGTAAAGAAGCACAAAAAGCTGGAGAAGCAATTCAATCCTACAACATTCATTCTCCTATCAAAATCCTACAACATTATTCAACTATACAATAAAGAAACAAATTAGCAATATACTTCGAACAATTCTTGCACATCACACACCAAGGAGTATTCAGACATATTCATATGCTGCTGAAGCAGTTTTTGTTAGTAAAAACAAAGAATTAAAAGAAGAATAAAAGAGATGAAAACAGCATAAGCCTAGACAATCATATCTATAAATTTCCCAAGCAACCACTGTTTAAAGTAGGCAATCATACACTCAAAAAGAGCTTAAAGCTCCTAATATTCCCTCTACTGTTCTCTGATTCAACCCACAGTTGCAAGCGGCTGTCTTCTAATCCACTTAACTCGATCCATAACTCTGATTAACTTTCATTGATAGGCTCCAAAACTAATTTTGATCTTGAACAGGCTATTGTCACCTTACAACTATGCCCAAAGCCAACTCCATAACATTTGACACATAAAAAATCATTAGCATTCAAATATATCAAAATTGACAGCGGTTTGAAGCTGCTTAGAAAAATCATTTGTAGACCTTATATAGGAAAGCCAGGCATCAAGATGAAATAGCATGAAGTTAGACAACTTTGAACAAGCCAAAATCTTGGAACCAATCCATTGCTGATTCTGACTCTAACACTCAGTAGTAGCCAGTAGATGTTAGCTTTGTACAAGCTGATATTCTGGAGAGGAGAAATAAAATGCACAATCAAGTCTATTTTTTCCACCCAACCCCAAAGCTAAGAGTCCACATTAGACATGAGGGAAATCGTGTTGTTCGTTAATGTCCCTTGCCTGGACGACCAGTTAAATATTACTTTCCGTCAAGAATCAGAACTCTCCAAGCCTTTTTTTCATAATTCTTTACCATCTTTCAAGGGCTTCCTTTTTTTTTTTTTCTTTTTTTCTTTTTTCAATTAAAAAGAGAAAATATTAAAAATGATATACACAAAATTTTTGGCATTCTAAGAAATTCAAATCCATATCATATTTAGCAAACTAAATTTAAAAGCGGAACACTCTCGGCCATGTTTTCAATCCAGCATAACCTCTGGGTAATCTGATTTGAACATAAAACGCCACCATGTTACATTCCGAAGGGTAACAATATTGAAAGAAATTGATTAAAAGAGTGAATTTAATAAGAATAAGTACTGAAGCTAGTTTCCCAGATATTAATAGTGAGCCTCAAGCCTAAGTTCCGGCCAATCTTTTCACCATACACCATAATATTCTGCCCGCAGGCCACAACCACTATTTTGTTTCTCCGATTTATCTTAAGAGCACCTTTGTGTTAACTTCTAATTGGCCTACACCATTAGGCCCCTAAAACTTTCAAAACACCATTCAAAACAACAAAATAATAATAATAATAATAGACTTTCACAATTTAATGCTATATAATGTGCTAAAAATAAGTTGCCAAACACAAAACTCATTGATTATGGTACCAAGCATGTTCTCTCACAAACTAAAGCTTCTAAATGTTTAATGGCATTCTCGTATGATCTTAGAGATGCTATATAAAACGAAACATAGTAAAAATCTGAACCATAACATGATATCCCTATATCCTCTCACCGTACAAGGGCAAGGCACAGATCTACTTACCTCCAAAAGCTTCCTTTGCTAGTGGATTCTTGCATTTGTCAGGGTGAACCATCAAAGATAACTATAAATGTTTCAAAAAGGAAATATGTCAACAAATGGCAGAATCATGAGATGCAACAATAAACAAATGGTTACTCCACTCATTTTCTACTTTTTTGAAAGAAAAAAAATATTACCTTTCGATACTGCTTCTTCACATCATCTAGAGAGGCATCAAATGGTAGGTTTAAGTACTCAAATGGATTTAGCTTGAAGCACGAAAGAATCCTATAATTTTTTACAGTTTTCAAACAAGAACAAGAGTAAGTTAGCATAAAGCAATACAAACTACATACAGTGAATTGTATAAAGTAATTAATCATGTCCATTTTCCCTAGAAGAGTAGAAGGTGATATTATTAATAGTGAAATAAAACAATGGAGATGAGAGATCCTTCATGGAAGAGGAGAAAGATGAAAAATACTTATGATAAACTCTTAAGAAAAAAAAGAAAAAAAGAAAAAAAAAAGAAGAAGTCTAAAGAGAGGGATAGATAACCTCCAAAACAATACACTAGATTGATGGTATAAAGTCACCATAGAGGGTTCTATATCCTAGGTCAAAGATGTGCCTTGAACAAGAAAATGTAGTGGTTTTCGAGAGTGGAAGTGGAGACATGCAATATCAGAAAGCTCAGGCAAGGCTCTATTCTAGGTATCATCATAGGTTTCACTCTTTCAACTTCTCTGATGTCCTAGATATCAACCATCCATCTAAAGACTTGTTTTCTAGTGTTTAATTTTTAAATTATCTGCAAAAAGCCAAATTCATCTCTACAATTGATGCCTTGAGTAGCTATTTAAATAATTACTTAGCCCCAATGTGCAGTACAAAGCAATACATACCCACCAAAATTAAAGAGTTTCAAATCACATATGTATTTTATCAGATGTAGAATTATGCATATTCATTTGACCATAAACTACCAGGTTGCAAGACTGGTAAAATCCAGATGCATATATAAAAAGCAAATTATATGAATGTTTCACGCCCAAACTGCTATGAATCGAAAGCAATTGGATGATTAACAACTCACAGGCATATAAAACAATATAGATACAATATCATAAACAAAACCCTAATTGTGTATTAATCAAACCAATCGTCGCCGAGAAAAAAAAATAAAGAGAGAGAGCATAAAATGGCGCAAAAATAACGATTCAGAGAGAGGGACCTGGCAACTTCGTTATCTCTCTCGACTTCGCTGACTTCGGCGAAGAAGTTCTTGAGAAGCAAATCGTCGTCGGCGATGCTATCTCCCATCGTGCTTTTGAATTTTAGTCTTCTTCTCTCGACTACAAGCTTCCCCAGAAAATACGACTCGCGAGGTGTCCGGACCAACTCCTCTAACCTCAATTGCGAATTACACTAACCAAACCAAAGAAAGATAAAAATAATAATAATAATAATAATAATAAAAAAATTATATTTATTGTTCGGGAACTTTCAATCTAGTCCCTAATATTTCATGAAAATATAATTTTTGTTAACCTTTCCATTTTGGGATCGCGGGATCCCTAACGTTAAATTAAAAAAAAAAAAAAATAGCTCAATTTGGCCACTATGTTAATTGGTCATTCAGTCGTTTATATATATATATATATAGTCTCGTTCTCATGCGGACGTCCTAATATAACTTCATGATGATATTGAATGTGAGCCACTAGTTTTGACAAATGCATACATACTTGAGTCAAAGCATGTAAAACAAGTGGCTCACATTTAATATCCTCATAAAGTTATATTAGGACGTCTCATTTGAATATATATATATATATATATATATATATGAATTAATCTGTCGTTAATCAAATTTAACGGTTCTAATGGTATTTTGATCTTATAACACACAATTTTTTTCAAAAATGAAAATTGTTAAAAATAACCACATAAATTATATTAAATTATTTTTTAACCACATACGAAGTTAGCTTTCCGGAAATCTGGAAGTTAGCTTTTTGGAGAATTTTACCGTTCGTTATTTCAAGTTTTATAAAAGAAGTTACGTCGATTTTACTATCAAAAGGTTAGCCCATAAATTTATTGCAAGAATTCAAAAAATCATCTATGCTACTTTTCCAAGTTTTAGAAAAGTAAAGTCAACTTTTAAGATTTTATTTAGTTCCAAGTCTCAAATGAGTAAGGAAAGTTATAAGCGTCTCCCGGTAGCTGAGATTAAGATTCACTTTGATTATGCGACTTCAGCAGCCCAAACAGAATTAAGACGTGTCGCTGTCGCTAATTGGGCCGCACAAGTTGAGGCAGAAAAGAATGATTCCGCTTATCTAGTTAATTAAGTTCAAGTTTTTTTTTTTTTTTTTTGGCCTGCATGCCTTTTAGATTAACGTGTTTTAGGGCCTGCGCGCTCCTCATGTTTTCATTTTTCTTTTCCCTTTTTTCTTTTTATTTTTATTAATAAAGGTTTTTGGTTGTTTAAAATAAAAATAATAATAATAAAAGACTTTGGACAGGTTATGAGTATTTAGGACAATTAATCGAGGCCTGATATGTATTTTAATTCAATTATTACTGGTCCTAAATCCTTATATTAAGAGTAGTGCTAGACGTTCCAAATTCTGTCTCAAATCATATGGCACGTGAGATGTCAGCATCTTATAAATCATGAGATTATGTGGTGATTGATGTGATGTTGACACCTCACGTGCCACATCATTTGAGACAGAATTTAGGAAAAAAAAAATTGAGACGTTTAGCATTACTTTTATATTAATCGGTTAAGATTAGATGAAGAATCCTAAAGTTGGTAGGACTGAGTTTCCTATTTTGGATGTGCTTTGACTTGGACTTGTTAGAGGTTGATTAGGGCACTTAAAGAAGACTTTATACACACCTATTTAAAGGAGAAAGAAATATAGCAGTGATATAAAGTAAAAGAGGTGAGAAGGAGAAAAATTAAAGAGTTTTTGGGCGGCACTCCATAGATTTTCTGGGTTTTTTCATTCTCTTTGCTAGGGTTAAGATATGCAGCTGAACTATATATGATTACTTAATTTCTTTAGTTAATGTTAATTTCAAGTTTTTATCCCTTATTGAATATCTATTGTTGTGCTTATTTGAATGTTTGATCATCATCAAAGTTTAAGTTAATTTGATGGAAGAAAGAGTAGATGTCATACTTGATATTTGCTTCTTACCATAAATATCATGAACGTTTAATTGTAGATGCCATGCAATTAGAGTTTATGTGATGTTAACAATTTACATAGAGTTTGTGTGATGGTTATAGTGAAATCAAATGCTTTAGTGTTTAGTGTACTTGAATTTCGATTATGCTCTGCTATGAACGTTTTGTTTTCAAAATTTTAATTGTTTTTCGTTAATTTTCAATTTTAGCTAAAAGATTCACAAATTAAATTTCATTCGTTAAATTTTTCCAATTAAGATTTAGTTTCGCTTTAATTAGTAAGATTTCTTGAATTAAATCGGTCTATGTGGGACGATATATGTGCATAGTTAGCTATACTATCTTCTTATTTATATACTTGCGAGTAATAAATTTTGGAGATAAATTGACCAATCATAATTTCGCTACACACGCGCGGGGCAACTGTTGGAAACACAACACATCAATAAGTGAGAGCATAATAGATAAATAAGAGAGTATAATTATACAATAAGTGTATAATTAAACAAATTTCAGAAACTTTATATTGTAATGTGAAAATACAACAACACAAAAAATTACACATTGAATTAAAAATAATAACTTTATTTTTTGAGGATAGAGGCTTGTAATTTCAACCCTTATTTGTGCTTGAAGTTTAACAAGTGATTGCCGCATAGGATACAAAACATGGGAGTGATTAAAAAACAATGTTATTTATGGGAATTAAATTAATTAATATTAAAGAATAAAAATTAATTTAAATTAGATCAAAGCCCTTTTGATATGTAATATTAGTATTGTTATTAGGGTTAATTGCAATAACCTACCCTGTGCTTTTTGAATATGGCTTAATATTCGGCTAATTGAGTTAATTGCAGCAGCCCCCCATTCTATTAGTCAAACACCGTTAGAGATAACTGTTGACTAAATGATTTGGGGTAAAATGGTCATTTGCGATGTATTTTAAAGCTGAATGGAAAAAAAAGAACAAAATGAAATCAAAAGAACTTTTGTTACAGAGAAATTTAAAAAATAAAAAAAATAAAAAAAAAAAAAAAATAAAAAAAAAATAAAAAGGTATACAACATCAGAAGAACTTTGCCGGTAGTTAGAGACATTTGGTTTACATTTTGTTAGTTCTTTGAAGACCCAGACAACACTTATCTCAAGCAACCTTTCCCATTAAACCGATGAAACAAAAAAATTCCACCAATCAAAACAACAAAGAAATCAAATTTTCATTGAGAGCATGCACTGGTTTTGGTGATCTAGGCATGGGTCGAAAAGTCATTGGAAGGATTATCAAATATGGGTTTGATGATAATGTTACTCAAACTTCACTTCTGTGTTTGTAATGTCTAGAAAGTGTTTGACAAAATGACGATGTGACTTGTGAGATATGTGGTTTTGTGGAGTTCAATTATTGCAAGTTGTGTTGATAATGGGTAGGTTGGTGTCTTGGTGTAGGGTTGAAGATGCTCCATTTAATGGTTACTAAAGAGTTGGTGAAACTAAAATAGATCAGCCTCCACCAGTGTTGTGGTTTTTTTTTTTTTTTTTTTTTTTCAAATAATTGATGATTACATTTGTGTGAAATAAATTATTAAGTTTGATAATGGGAAAACAAAAGAGGAGGCCACTATTGTGGCCTCTTTTTTTTTTTTTAAGTTATTTATTTATTTATTTATTTAATAGTTTAAAAGGAAATCAAGACTTTTTCAAATAAAGGATAAGGGTATTTTTGAATTTTTCTACCAAAACCTCAGTCTACCGTTAAATGTGATGGAAGTCAACTATTTATAGGGTTTACTGCAATTAACTCAATTAGTTGAATATTAAGCTTTTTTAGAAAAATACAAGGTATATTAGTGCAATTAACCCTTGTTATTAATAGGCCTACAAAGTAAGCCCATAGGTCCATGTTGGATGCTTCAAAGCAGTCGTTGAAAATGAATAGTTATAAAACCAGAAGAAAAGTTTAAAAGGTTCGTCGTGTAAGCGTTTTTCATTTGTTGTTTTTAAAAATAAAAAATGAAAATAAAAACAGTGTTTTTAGTTTCAATTTTGAAATTTGAAAACGCGTCTTGTAACATATATTGAAAGCTGTATTCTAAAAATAAAAACGGTAAAAACACGTTCCGTGGATTAACTAAAAATATAAAAATTTGTAATATCAATTTTGATTTTGATTTTGATTTTTACATTAACCTAGAATTATAGAACAATTTAATTAAGAGTGATGCTATTGGCAACCCACTAATGATATAATAATGCCCTCTTTTTTTAAATTAAAAAAAGTATTTGATTTCTTTTCATAACTACCATTTTTATTTATCTTCCCCCCCCCCCCCCCCCAAAAAAAAAAAAAAAAATGCTCTCTCTTTATCTAAATTTTACAATTTGTTGTGTTTTTAAAAAAAACAACATTAAATAGTTTTGATCATAATCGCTCGGTGAATTTAAGAAATATTTCAATATTTAAATTGAAAATAATAACTTGCTATTTTAAAGTCGAAAAAAGAAACAGAGCCAGAGAAACAGTACCACAAACCTAGCACAAGCATTATCAAGCCAAACCTTTTTCATTCATTAACTATTTTTATTTATTTATATTATTAGTGAACAAAGGAAACTGGGAAGAAACACCAGCAAAAACAGGAAACACAACAGGAAAAGGAACAAAAACAGAAAGCATAAGAAAAACACTACGCATTACCAGGCAAATCTGCCTTAACAAAATGATCAACATCGCTAGGACATTCTTCCATCCAGTAGGTATCTTCAGAGCTCATGAGAGCATAATTGGCAAGACTTGAGCCACTCAATAAGTCCTCCTATCTGCATGACAGAACTTCATCTCCCCATCCAAGGAGGACATATATAGAATCAATATCAGCTAGAATCAACCCAAATTCCGACTCTCTATAATTGCCATCGACAATCCACTTGACAACACTAGCCTCATCCACCTCAAATAAACAGGGCGCCAAGCCACAGTCTCTGCTGAAAAGGATGCTTTTGAGTAAGACAGTAAGTTTAGTAGCTTTCAAACTTAAACTGGCCTTCATGAATTGAGAACAAGAAGCCATGACATTACCATTATGATCTCTGAAACTAATTAAACTAAATAAATTTCCACTCTCGATCCGAGTCATGGTACCAAAGGGTGTTTGTATTGTTTTTGATTTAACAAAAAT
This sequence comes from Acer saccharum, assembly GCA_030490815.1. NCBI lineage: Eukaryota > Viridiplantae > Streptophyta > Magnoliopsida > Sapindales > Sapindaceae > Acer > Acer saccharum. Next base: position 42,585,780 of record CM059868.1, on the reverse strand, counting down.
AAAAAATAAAATAAAAATTAAACTTTTTATAAACCCAACAAACCATAAAATAAATTATTTTCTTATGTATTGTTTTTCTATATGATTTTAGTGTTTCTATATTGCATTTGTTTTAGAAAGATGTAACTATTTTAAAAACCCAATAAACTGTAAAATTTAGAGAGAAGTTTTTTTATTTTTTTTATTATTTTTTATTTTTTATGGGTTGAGTTTAGTTTGGAAGATAAATAAAAATGGTAGTTTTGGAAAGAAATCAAATAATTTTTTGAATTTAAGAAAATGGGGCATTATTAAATCATTAGTGAATTGCTAATAGCACCACTCTTTAATTAAATATTGGGCAATTTAATTTTTCTATTGTAATTTGTAAACTTAAATATTCAATAGTGGGTTATTAACTCATCACAATTTAATTTTGAAATTTTAATGTTGCCTTCCCAAAAGAATTCATTAAATACCTCAAGGGGCGTAGCTCAGCTGGTAGATAGACGAGCTTTCAAAGGACGTAGCTCATATGGTAGATGGATGAGCTTGGGGCTTAGGCAAATGACTCTCCCAAGTCAACAGCTCAAATCCTATCAATGACAAAAGCTTCAAAAAAAATATTTGGTCTAAATAAGTGGATAGATAGATACTGTCAAAAAAAAAAAAAAAGAATTCATTAAATTTTATAACAAATGATTAATGAATTAAAAAAATTATTTGTCAAAAAAGAATAAAAAATTTATTTAACAAACTCTAACATCTCATCAAAACCTCTTTAAAAAAAATCTCAAACCTTCTACCTCTATTTCTATCAACACCGCCACCCACATTACCCCACCACTAGCATGGCGCCACCAACCTCCTTGTCGACACCTAATTCTTTAGCGGCGCGCACCGTCGGTTGTTGTTGTGTTGGGTTTTCTTGGATTTTAAGTATTGTTGTTGTGTTGGGTTTTCATGGATTTGAAGTGTTGTTGTCTTGGATTTTCATGGATTTAAAGTGTTGGATTTGAAATGGGTGTAAAATTAGGTGGAAGTGAAAAGAATTTTGAAATGAAGAAGAAAAAGTAGTAATAGAAGAGGAAGAAGAAGAAGAAAGGGAGTTGCAGAAGCATTGGAAAGAAAGGAAGAGAAAAAAAGTAAGAAAAACAAATGAAAAATATGGAAAACATATGTAACATGTTTTCATATTTTTCAGTTTTAACACTGATTTTATTTTCCATTCCATTTTGTTTCTGTTTTTTTTTTTTTTTTTTTTTTTTTTTTTTTTTTGAAATAAAATGAAAAACGGTTAATGAATGCGAATTTGAAATTGTTTTCGAAAAACGAAAACAAAAACAACTTGAAATCAAGCTACTGGATAGCCCCTAAACGTTTCAATGTGGGATTGGTATTCATGTTATCTCATTCAAACCTAAGGATGACCAAATTATCCATGGATATGGATATATTTAAGACTCCGCTCCATTTAGAATAAGGATGAATACTATTATATCGGGGATGGAGTGAAGATGGATATGATCATAATATCCATTTTATTTGCGGGGATGAGAATGAATATGGTCTATGAATATCCACCTCGCTTACCTCTATCATCAATTTCAATATTTTATAAATATAGCAAATTTATTATGTAATTGTTAACTCTAATTATATATATATATATATATATATATATATATATATATATAAATTATTACTAAAAACATTAAAAAAAAAAAAAAAAACTAGTTTATAAAATAAGAACTAAGAAGTCGTTGACCAGACCTGAAACTACCAAGTGAAATATAAAATATTAACATTTTTATCGAATATGGGGATGGACGGATGATCGTGCCATAAATGTGCTATATTTTGGCCCTCAATTCCTTGTCCTTTGTCTCATTTTTTTAGTGTCTTTTGTGTCTAATAGGCTCTTTATAGTAATTGCAGGCATTTCAACGTGATCCAGATGTTGGTGGCGAAAAGTGGGACTTTCGGGTGCGAAACGGGTCGAAATTCAAGAAATGAAGCAGTGTGTTGGTGCATTACGGGTAAGGGTACCCACACAGAATGGCCAAGTGTGCAGGTAAGGACTCGCACACTGAGGATCATCAGGATTGGCCTAGTGTGCGGGTAAGAACCTGCACACCGAGGATTGGAAATCAAAAGTTGCCCAGATTGCGGGTGCTGTGCGGGTCCATACCCGCAAACTACCCGCACATTTCGTGTGTCATGTTTTACCACATCAGCTTTTTAGACCTATTTTTGAGAACCCTATATATACATTCATTTCTGATTATTCCCACACACCTACACTTACATTTTCTGAGATATTACCTCATCTAGATCTAGGAATATACTCCCACTCATCCAAACCCATCCTACACCAATCCTTCACCAATTCACACACCAAATCCACCATTCTTACCTTCATTTCATCACTACTCAATGAAGGACACTAGGAGATTGGAATTAAAGCATCAAGAAGGAGGTCTCTACATAGGTCTTCTCTATCTCTCATCTCTTAGATTTTATCTTGTAATTGTCATGAGTAGCTAAATCCCCCACTAAGGGGTTGATGTGATTAATTTGTGGATATTGGGCATGTGTAATTAAACTCTACTATTTTATATTCAATCTATCAAATATGTTATATTCTTTGGTTTAATTGCTTTCGAATATTGATTTGTCTTGGATATAACCTCTTAGCAAATTGATTTAGAAATTACTTGAGTTGATAACTAGGTATACACCCTATTTGGTTGTCTTAAGCTCAATTGAATAGGAGGATTGAACAAGAATACACCCTTCAAGTGAAATCTGGTTTTTAACAATCTCAATCTTCATCTAATCTCAAGTGGGTGGCCTACACCCTAGGTTGGTCACTTATGAGAGATTAAGAATCAACTTTATACACCCTAGGTTGATTACTTTTTAATGAGATTAAACCCTTATTTGTTAGATGTGCATTCATGGGAAAATCCCAATTGATCAACTAATACTATACACCCTAGGTTGGTTGTTTAGAAGGGATAGTCTCAAGTGAGTGGCCAAAACTATACACCCTAGTTTGATTACACAAGATTAAATGTACATTCATGTGAGTTCCTACATGCCCATTGTTTGCTAATTAAATCCATCAACTCCTTAGTCTTCATCATAATACATTCACACATTTGCATTTTAATTAACTTAGTTGCATTTAGTTTAGTTTAATTGTTAATTGCATTCTTAGTTGATAATTCAAAATACCAATCATCATCATTTTACCTTTATCGCATTAGTTAGTTCTAGTGTTTAATTTGATCATTGCTATTCGACGATCTCTGTGGACGACCCTTGCTTGCCATTATACTTGTGTTTTTGAAAACATTTTGAGGCATTGCTAGGTTTTATAAATGTTTTTGATGGACCTTTTCTAACAACAAAAATGTTCTCATCAACGAAGCTGGGATGAATATAGCTACCACAATTTGCGGATTCACCAAGTTTGGCCCATTTACTTAGAAGCAGGGATGAAAACATAAATTTCAATTGGATAAGAGGATGGAGATTGGGGTATCCATCCCCAATCCGCCCTATTACCACCTCTAATAACATGAGGTCGATGTCATTAAATGTAAAACATATTATATACATCAAGAGACAACACACCAACCATCATAGGAATTAGTTAAACAATTTGACTCTTACCAAATCATTTTGCCTATTGAGCTTTAAAATATTTTTAAATAATGAACATATCATTTTCAAAGTATTTTATACATTCCATTTATTTTAATTAATCATTAAATTTACAAATATTCAGTAGATGAATCCAACACAAGAAAAATACATTTCTAATTTAGTTTAAATTATGTTTTATGATGGGTCATACCCATAAATTTAAAATGTATGCAAGTTATATCATATTTTGAAAATCCATGGTTTTAGTTTTATTCTTTTATTAAATTACTGAGTGGTGAGATTTCAAGTAATAAGAGATTCAAGTTGACAAGAAAAAAATATATTAGGCAACCAATGAGATTTGTATTATTTTCTAAAATATTTCTAAAAGAGTTGGACGTACTTTAGTTAGAAAAATCAAAGTTTTTAAAAGATTCTCTTGAACTCAAGAAAAGATCAAGACGAGTCATATTAAATCAATCATAATCTCATATAAAAAGAGGAATTCGCAAAAGTCAAGTGCATATATATTTTCATTAGTAAGTGACTTTCTTAAATTCTCTCATTTTCTAGCAAAACTATGTTTATAGCTTTTAGGGGCGTAGCTCTGCTGGTAGATGGACGAGTTTGGGATTAGATATTACAGTGGGAAAGCTTTCCCAATTATTCAATTACTATCGTTGAGCACTTACTGACCTTAAAAGCTGAACAAACATCATTCATTGAAGTCTTTAAACATAGTTAGGCTCAGTTTGAGAATGCTTCCTGAGCTGCTTTTAGGATAAAAAGTGATTCTGGACATAGACTAGTGTGTTTATTAAAAATCCAAGGAAGTGCTTTTAATCACTTTTAGCTTCTTCCAACTGAGTTTTTTTAACAGCTACATTTTGTAGCTTTTAAAAAACTGCTTCTGCTTCCGAGTTTTTTTTTGGTTGTTTTCGTTCTTTTTTTTTTTTAATGTTACCCTTAAATGACAATGCATTATTATTCATTAATCAGGTTTTCACTACAAATTATTTATTTATTTTATAACATTTTTATGGTCACACAAAAATAAAACAAATTATTTATTTTATAACATACTTATATTCACACAAAAATAAAATAAATTATTTATTTTCAAAAACATTTTCAATACCAATTCTATATTTATTCTATATTTTAAAACAAATTATTTATTTTATAACATGTTTATGGTTCTCACAGCAAATCAGTTTACCAAACACTCAGTTGATTCTTCTCACAGCAAATTCAAAAGCAATTCTTCCCACAGTATAATCAAAAGCAATTCTCCGCACAACACAACAATGCCAAAACTAAGCCTTAATTACCTAAATATTTGGTTGTTGACTATCATATACATCACGCTGATCAAGCATTTGGCTTAACTTTTTGACTAAATTGTGTAAAGAGTAATACTATACAACTCAAAAAATTAATTCAAAATTCAACCCAACTGATATAGTAAATGAGTTGTCATTACTATACAAATCATGAGGTGACATGGTGAATGATATGGTAAGGACAAATCACTTGCCACATTATTTGGATTGGTTTTTGGACTAAATTTTTGGGTTGATTGGCATTAGGGTGGTTTAAATTGTCGACTAAATTTTACTGTCAATAAGTTTTTTAATGGAGAATTTAGATTTGTTTTGGTCACAGAAATACAGAAGCTCATTGTTTTTTTTTTTTTTGGCTTATTACTTGTGATTCTACCTTTATTATTTATATATTTGGAATGAGCAGAAATTCTACCATGTCTTTCTTAAGGGTTTTTTTTTCATAACTTTCAAATTATGATGTAAATGATTTTTTTTTTCTACTATAAGAATTATCTATTTACTTCAAAATCATACATATTTTTATTTCAAAAAATAAAAATAAAATAATGATCATACATATTTTAAACAGGAGTGGTGATATTTACATCCCTGTAAAACTGTATGTACACCCCAAATTTATATACTGTTTTTAAGTTATAATTTTGCCCATAAATAAAACTATTAAATAAATTAATTTCACAAACCCCAATTACAAAAAAAAAATAAAATCAAAGTTAATAAAATACCCAAAAGAAAGAATTAAAAAAAAAAAAAAAAGTGGTTTATTGTATTTACTTCATAATCAACTTTACAAGCATGATGAAGTCTTCAAGAGGAAGTTGTATAATGTAAGTATTTAATACAAATTCTTTCAACTCTTAAAAGAATATTAAAAAAAAAAAACACACACACACATGTACATTATGTTCACGTGTTTCATTTAATGAGTCATAAGTTGTTTTGGTTTAAATGTTTTTACATGTATTTGTAGTATTGGAATACATTTAGGTTATGTTGATTTCAATCAAACATCATTTGGAAATTTTGGTTCTTATGTTTTTGGAAACTTTGAATTTGTTCAAAATTACCTTTCGTTAGTTAAATGACTATAACATTTTCTACATATCTCCAAATCATGATTCATGAATTTATGTAGAAAGCTGACTTTCATATATTGCCAACCGTATATTAAATAGTATGCTTTGGTGATGTTTGATGGGTGTTTCGGGTCGTGGAAGTCGCACTCTCGCACCGTGGTTACACGAGTTGGTAGCGTACTTGCGTTGAAGGTGTATCATGGTTCGCCGACATGATCGCACCAAAGGATTAACGCTAGGCCACGCCAATAAATATCTCTCAAACTAGAGAGATGTCAACTGGCACCACCCCCACCACGCCATAACAAATAAGAAGTGTTACGTAGAGATGCACATTTTTCCCCGGGGCTCCAATTCCCCGCGGCTCCAATTCCCCGCGTCCCCATCCCCATTTGGGGATTTTTTTTTAGGGAAAAATGGGGAAATAGGGGGGGATGGGGATGAAAATCATCCCCAAATTGAAATGGGGATGGGGGATGGGGGGACCCCATCCCCATCCCTATTTCCCCCACAATTATGTTGAAATGGGGATGGGGATGGGGGGGAGGTCCCCCATTTCCCCCAAATATATATAAATTAACATATATAAATATAATTATAATATATATTTTTAATTTTTTTGTTTATTCTTTGAAAACCCTAACTCCCTAAGTATATATACACATTTTATATAAAATGCACTAATGAATTTTATTTTGTATTTGTAATGGAATGTTTATTTTTTTAGTTTAATTTGTAATTTTTAGTCAAATGGGGAAATGAGGGAACGGGGAAATGGGGAAAAACGGAAAAAAAACGGGAAAAATGGAGAATTGGGGATGGGGATGGATATAGGTCCCCCCAAAATTCCCCATCCCCATTTTTCCCAAATGGGGAAATGGGGGGGGGGGTGTAATGGGAAGTGGGGATGGGGATGGGGGGACCTATATCCATCCATCCCCATTCCCCAAACGTGCATCTCTAGTGTTACGTGACCAATGCAGGCGAGGGCTACTTATAGGGAAATAGAATGTTTCACTTTCACATTGTTACCCACTTACCAATTTGCCGGTTATTAATGAATTTGTAGCTTGTCTGTCAAGATTAGGTATTTATAGGTATGGACATTTATCCTTGGGGACCCAAATCCTCACATCCCCATGAGAATTTTTTGGGAAATGTGTGTGGGGGTGGGTGGGGGGAGGGAGGTATGGGGATGATTTTTATCCCCAAATTAAAATGGGGATGGGGATGGGGGACACTTCCCCATCCCAATTTCTCTATTTTCCCCATAAATTTATGGAAATGGGGATAGGGATGGGGGGAGGTGCCCTCATCCTCGTTTCCCCAATTCCCCCAAACATTATATATAATATAATATAATATAATATATATTAATATTTTTATTCTTCTATTTTACTAAGTATATATACATCTTTTTAACATAAAAAACCTAACCCTAAATCATAAAACTTGTCCGATAGACTTTATTTTGTAATGGATTAAAACGCTTTCATTTGAAATTGTAATGGATTTTATTTTGTATTTGAATTTATGTTTGTTGTATGTATAAACTCGCCCAACTGACACATCATCAAAGGAGCTAACAAAAGGTTGCCACGTCATTCGTTGACCGGGTAAAGGAAAGAAGTTTGACCAGTCAGGATGGAAGAATAGTTTAGACCAGAGGGAAATCAAAGGTATGGTCGCCAAAACTAAAAACCTACTCGCCGAATATAGAAGTGTGCTCGCCAGAAAACGTAATACCCAGAAATTAAAGGTACTCGCTGGACCAGCACACTGAGCTTGAACTAACTCGGTAAAAATACAGAAGTAAACCCTACACTTTTAGAAGACCCGAAGCAACAAGGAATCGTAAAAGGAAAGAAGACCCAATCCGCGACAAAGAAGGATCCTAGAACAAATCAACAAAGGGAAACCCTAAGTAAACATGTATAAATAGAACCACTTATCCCACGAGGAGGGGGTTCAGAAATATAGAGAGAGAAAAGAGAGCAATTGTGAGAGATTAGAGTGTGTAACAAAGCAACGAAAACCTAGTATTATTCTTCTGTCCTTAGGGGCGCCGTGGTTTTTTCCCATTCAAGGGTTTTCCACGTAAACTTGTCTTTTGCATGTGTTCTTAATTTTCTTACTTCATATTAAATTGATCTGATTGTTGAGTGCGTGGCAATCCAAATTTCACCGTCAACAATTGGCGCTAGAAGGAGGGGGCTTTTGAACAGAAAACTTCGAGGGACCCTTGCGAATCAGACAGCATGAACAACGACAGCGACAGAGATGGTAACTCCAGTGGAGATTTAGTTGTTGAACCAGCTGCGCCAACGGGAGACAGGGCAGTGACAGTCGGGGAGCAGTCAGCAGCAACGCCAGGAACTAGGGCGGCTGATCCCGGGATTTTGCAGCACTTCCAAGCCGCATTGGTAAACCTAATCAGCGAAGCCAGCAAAATAGGACTTTCGCTTCCTATAGGGTTAGGAGTCTCATCTCCTTACGAGTTAACCACCCCTGGAACCCATCCACCCGGAAGGCTGCGGTCAGAAGTTCATATCACAGTTCCCGACAATCAAACAAGACAATCCACCGAGGAGACCCCCCAAGACCACATTGAGGATTTCGAGGGGAGAAAACAGAGGAAGGGAAAGGGTGTGATGAATGAAGAGTCCAGGGAGGAACGAGATCAGGTGCGAGCACATAGGGTCAATTCCAGTGACACATACCAGCGAAACCGGCGGAGACACCGGTCCATCTCATCTGAGGACAAGAGTCCTCGTCCGCGAAGGGAGTTGCGATCTAAAAGAACGAAGCGGAGAAGATCCGAGAGCACTGAAGATCGAAGAAGCCCAGATGAGAGAGGCAATCATGGTAGAATGACAATCAAGAGTAGGCTCGACCCAGCAGGAGAACCAACTGGTCAGCGAGATGTCACCTTACAAGAGCTATCAAGAAAGGTTTCAGCAATGGCACGAAGGTATGGACGTAATGTATCCTCGGATGATGAGTCAGATAGCCCATTCGTCGAAGCTATTGCTCGCACCCAATTTCCAGACAGGTTTAGAATGCCAACTATTGAGCAGTACAAGGAGAACAGGGATCCCAAAGAGCATGTTCGCCGATTCCGCAATATCATGGCCCAGTATTCATCCAATGACGGGTTGCTGTGTCTCACCTTCCCGTAAACATTCGGCGACCTCGCCTCTAGATGGTTCGGAAGGCTTCCACCCGGAACCATAAGCAGCTTCTCAAACCTCAGCAAGGCATTCATAAGGCAGTTCATGGGAAGTGTCCAAAGAAGAAAGTCACTCGCCCATCTATCGAACTTGAAACAGGAACATAACGAATCAATCAAGAAGTATCTGGCCAGGTTTGGGAAGGAAGTAGCTCAAATTGAGGATGCCAGTGATGTAGCTGTAATCGCCGCTTTCACCAATGGGTTACAAAGTGGACGATTGTCTTTTGACCTGCGAAGGGATAGACCTAAAACTTACGAAGAGATGATGGAAATAGCTGGCGATTATGCACTGGCAGAGGAGGAAGAAGTAGCACAAGGGGGTAGCTATGTGCATGGGCACAAGCCTAACTTGAAAACAGACCATAAGGACGACAAAAAGATGCAATCACGTGATCGCCAGAAGGATGAGAAGGGCCAAAAAGGATACTCAAGAGAGAGCAGGGGAAACACTCGGGCCAATAAGTTTCGAGGAAGGTACAACCATTACACCCCTTTAAACGGCGACCAGGAGGAGATATTATCTGTGGTAGAAGACAAGGGACTCGCCAAATACCCCCGACAGCAGTCAGCGAATGCAAGGAGAGATACAACCAAGTACTGTCGATTCCATAAAGATCATGGACATGAAACTTCAAAGTGTTTCCAGTTGCGCGATCACATCGAAAGCCTGATCAGAGATGGGCACCTGAAAGACTTTGCCTTGAAAGGGGACAAGCACGGGGGTCGCCAAGATAGCCGCCAAGGAAACGGGCAAGATAGGAAGAGTCCAAGGAGGAACAGTCCTAACGCAGCCATAAACACTATTTTCGGCGGACCTCACACTGGGAGGAGCAATCGAGAAAGGATGTCGGAAGTTCGAGAAGTGATGTATGAAGGCAGAAGCATGGAAGTCAATTCTGTGCAGAGAAACCCCAAGAAGGGGAGAGAAGGACATGATCCCATAACGTTTACAGCAGAAGACTCAGACGGGATTGATGCAAAGCCTAATGATGCAATAGTCGTGGGAGTTCGAATAGCCCATAGGGATGTCCTTCGAGTGATGATTGACAACGGGAGTTCAGCTGATATTTTAAGTGCCAGAGTGTATGACGAGTTGCGGCTGGACCGGAAAGATCTTGAACCGTTCCATGTACCGTTAAAAGGATTTGGTGGCGCAGAGGTTAGGTTGTTAGGAACAGTGAAACTACCGGTAAGATTTGGAACAGCACCATGCCGGTGAACAATCCTGTTAGACTTTGTGGTGGTTGACATCCATAATTGGCCGTATAATGCACTACTCGGCCGACCGTTTCTTAACAAAGCTCGAGCTGTAACCTCAACCCATGCACTGAAAATAAAGTTCCCTACAGAATTCGGCGTCGGAGAATTGAAGGGGTCGCAGGAGATGGCTCGCCGCGCCAACTTGTCAATCTTCAAAGATAAAACAGGGATGGAAACTTTGAACATATTCGAAGTAGACACAGAGACGCAGGAGGATAATCCGGAAAACTTCGAACTAGATCCAAGAGACAAGACAAGTAGAGAAAAGGAAGAACCAACTGAGTCGATTATTCTAGATGAAGCGGAACCAGATAAAACAGTAAAAATTGGAGCGAGGTTGACTGAGCAGGTTAAGAAAGATGTGACGAACTTGTTGAAAGAATATAGGGGGATTTTCGCTTGGTGCCACGAAGACATGCCAGGGATTGATAGAAGCACAATTTCCCACAATCTGGCTGTGAATGAGAAATGCAAACCGGTAGTACAGAAAAGGAGAAGCTTCAACCCGGAAAGGAGTGCAGCGATTAAAGAGGAAGTGTCAAAATTGCTCGCCGCAGGGTCAATTAGAGAAGTTAAGTACCCGGAATGGGTGGCGAATGTAGTCTTAGTGAAAAAGAAGAACAATCAATGGAGGATGTGCGTCGACTTCACCGACCTGAACAAAGCTTGCCCCAAGGACAGCTTCCCATTACCAAGGATTGACCAGTTAGTAGATGCAACAGCCGGACATGAGACGTTGAGTTTCATGGATGCATATTCAGGGTACAACCAGATAAAGATGCACAGGCCTGACGAAGAGAAAACGGCATTCACCACAGATCAGGGGCTGTATTGTTACAGGGTCATGCCATTCGGCCTGAAGAACGCTGGGGCAACTTATCAGCGCTTGGTCAACAAGATGTTCGCCAGACAGATAGGGAGAAATATGGAGGTTTATGTTGATGATATGCTGACAAAGAGTATTACCGCAGATAAACATGCAAATGACCTGAGGGAAACGTTCGACGTACTGGTCAAGTATGGAATGAAGTTGAATCCGGCAAAATGTGTATTCGGCGTACCATCTGGGAGGTTTCTCGGGTATCAGGTGAACCAAAGAGGAATAGAAGTGAACCCTGAAAAAATCCAAGCACTAGCAAGAATGGTCTCGCCAAAGACTCTGAAAGATGTCCAAAAACTCACAGGGTGCCTAGCATCGCTGAGTAGATTCATAGCCAAATCAACAGACCGATGCCTACCATTTTTCAAAGCTTTAAAAAAGGGAAAAGGGATCGAATGGAATGAGGGTTGCGAAAAAGCCTTCCAGGCCTTGAAAGACTACCTTGGACGGGCACCATTGCTATCAAAGCCAGAAACAGCCGAGACATTGTACATGTACTTATCCGTTTCTGAAGCAGCCACAAGTTCCGTGCTAGTACGACAGGAAGATGGAATCCAAAAGCCAGTATACTACACCAGCAAGGCACTGTTACCAGCCGAAACAAGGTACTCGCCGGTAGAAAAAATGGCACTCGCCCTAATAACAGCAGCAAGGAAGCTAAGACCATATTTCCAGGCTCATAGAATCAGGGTATACACCAACTGCCCACTAAAGTTAATCCTGCAGAAACCAGAGGTATCCGGTCGGTTAACAAAGTGGGCGATCGAATTAAGTGAATTCGATGTAGAATACCTCCCAAGGACAGCAATTAAAGCCCAGGCAGTGGCAGACTTCGTAGCAGAGTTCACTGAACCAAGCATAGAGGTGGCGAGGATGATGGTGGAGCAAAATAAGAAAATATTCAAGTGGCAACTTCGCGTTGATGGCTCATCAAACACGCACGGCAGCGGGGCAGGTATAGTGCTGACAACACCGGAAGGAGACTCAGTCGAATGTGCCTTGCGTTTTGACTTCAAAGCCACCAACAATCAAGCTGAGTACGAGGCACTTATAGCAGGTTTAAAGATTAGCACAATCTTAGGTGCAGACGAGGTGGAAATTTTCAGCGACTCTCAAGTTGTCGTCAATCAGGTACTAGATGAATACCAGGCGAGAGAAGAAAGCATGATCACTTACCTGGAATTAGCAAGGGAACTGTTAGAAAGATTCAAAGAGTATAGAATTGTTCACGTCCCCAGAGAAGAAAATGAAAAGGCCGACGCCTTAGCCAAACTGGCATCTGCCACGATCAATATTTGGCCCAACAATATCTCTATGATCCGCCTGTTGCAGCCGAGTATAGTTAAAACAAAGGAAGTCGGGGCAGTCTTTGGCGAGAGGGACAGCTGGATCACGCCAATTAAAGAGTATCTCATCAACGATATACTTCCAAGTGACCCACTGGAAGCAAAGCGGCTAAAATACAGAGCAACAAGATACTCGGTACTCAATGGAGAACTATACAAGAGAGGATACTCGAGGGCACTGCAGAGATGTGTCGGGCCTGAAGAAGCAGAAGGTATCCTAAGAAGCATACACAGTGGAAATTGTGGGAACCATGCTGGGGGTGCCAGCCTAGCCCACAAAACATTGAGACAGGGTTTTTACTGGCCAACCCTGTTCGCCGACTCCAAAAGGGTGGCAGCGAGATGTGAAGCATGTCAGAAAATCGCCAATAACATCCGACAACCACCTGAGCTCCTGCAAAGTATTACCTCGCCTTGGCCATTTGCCATGTGGGGAATAGACTTGATCGGCCCAATGCCAACAGCAACTGGAGGGGCAAAGCATGCCATAGTAGCTGTGGATTATTTTACAAAATGGGTAGAAGCCGAGCCATTGGTGCATATAACAGAAGCAAATACCATTAGCTTTGTGAAGAAAAATATCTTGTACAGATTCGGGATACCAAACACCATCATCACAGACAATGGGACCCAATTTGATGGCAGGAAATTCAGGGAACTGTGTGATAAGTATGGCATCAACAACTACTACGCTTCTCCAGCACATCCACAGACGAATGGCCAAACTGAAGCAGTGAACAAAATCATCAAGCACAACCTGAAAGCTAAGTTAGCAACCAAAAAGGGGAGCTGGGTGGATAAGTTACCACAAGTGCTCTGGGCATATCGCACAACGGAAAGGGGTTCAACAGGCGAAACCCCGTATTCCATGGCTTACGGAGCAGAAGCTGTTATTCCCGTGGAAACATCGTTCTCTTCACCAAGGGTACAACTCTTCCAGCCAGAAATCAACGTTGATATGCTAAAGTGCGGCCTAGATGAGTTAGAAGAAAGAAGAGAGCGAGCACAAATAAGGAATGCAGCGTACCAACAGAGGGTAGCCAGATATTACAACTCGCATGTGCGTGAAAGGAGGTTCACACTTGGTGATTTAGTACTGAAGAGGGTGAATCCGGGAACAAGAGACAAGGCTGCAGGATCACTCGCAGACAAATGGGAAGGGCCTTATAAGATTACGGGGATAGCTGGCCATGGGGCATATCGCATTACTCGAGAAGGATTTGGCGAGTTACCCCGTCCATGCAATGCGCAGTACTTGAAGATATATTATCCTTAAGGGACAAGTTAGATTCTTTTGAATTCCTTCTATTTTTCTATTTTAGCTTAGAGAAGTTGTTCGTTTTAGCATTTTTTCTTTATGACTATGTTAATAAAGTTGCAGGAAGCATTCAATAAAGAGTAATTTATTACTAAGAGATTCTCGATTCTGACTCGCCAAACGCAAAAGGCATTCGCCAGCACACACAGCTACATCACACGAAAACAAGCTTTATGCTCGCTGCAGCAATAACTGGCGAGAAATAAAAACTCAGGGCATGGTCGAATAAAACCTGCCAAAACACTGAGTACGCCAAAATACAGCAACGGCAGCTGAACAAACAAAAAATATGCTAAAAAACTTGGTGTATGGTCGGATACGTCCTGACAAACACTGAGTATGCCGAAAACACAGCAAAGGCAGCTGAACAAAGCTATACAATATGCTAAAAAAGAACTTGGTGAAAAGAAAAAGTTGAACGAAGCCAACAAATCAGCAAAGGCAGCAGAACACAAAAAGTGAAAGAGAGTTTATAACTTGAATAAAGGTTATTTACAAATAAAGAATTACAAATAAATGAAGAAAAAGTTAAAAACACAGTCCTCAACCAGCTGTAGGGGGGCCCTCACTGTCCTCTTCATCCTCCATCTCTTCCTCTGAAGGCCAGATGACTTCCTCATCCCCTTCTGGCATAAAGGGCTCATAATCCCTTCCAGCAATAGGGCCCAAGTCTGGCTCAGCGCCCGAACCAGAAAAACTGCCTTTCTGACCCGAGTAATATGTGTTGAAGGCGCGTTTGCTGGGGATCTCCAAATGCATGGGATGAGGGTCAGTCCTATTGTAACGGCAATGGGCTCGCCATCGTTTTATTTGCTCTTTTATCGAGCCCACACCATCAGCCATATGCTGCTCAAGAGACCTGTCAAAACGCCGCAGAGCTTTATCGGTTGAATGGTCCTTCATGGCAAAAAACTTTTTCGCCTGCCTCATGCCCTTTTCAAACTCACGCAGCAAGAGCGCGTCATAGGCAGGGGATCTTTTGAAACGATCAACCGCTTCAACCTCCAAAACGGCCTTAAGATCAGTCAGAATAACTTCATGCGAGGCCAACTGGTTACGCAAATCTGCAGCCTCACGCTCGGCTTTCTCCTTTGCACCTTCAGTTAGCCGCTCAGCCTCTAAACGTGCAGCGAGCGACTCCTGACTAGCGGAGAGCTGCTCTCGCAGCAAGCGAATCTCTTCTTCAGCAACAACCAGTTTCTCCTCAGCAGCCAATCGGGCTGAAAGGTGCCCATCTGCCGACTCCCTCAGCTGCGCAAGTTGCTGAGCATGGGTTTCCTCAGCCTCAAGCTTCTTGGCCTCCGAAAGAGAGGACTGCTCCCGTAGGCGCTTCAAATCCTTCGACAAAAAATTCCCTCGTCTGTAGTTATCAGTCAATTCAGACAGCATCTAAAAAAGAGAAAAGCAGAAGTCAGGAGACGCGCTAAACAGAGAATACAAAAACACAGCGAGAAGCTCACCAAAGAATAGCAGTTGAAGAAGAATTCCATTTTCTTGTTGCAGGATCCCTTCTTTATCTGCTCCCAACTCTCGCCGACATAGACATTGTTATTCATTAAATAAGAACAAATCTCGGCAGCTGTGAAATCCGAGAGGGAGACAGTTTCATCCCCCTCACCAGCCTCAGCTGGGTCAACAGGAGGAGCTCCATGAGCAACACCAGAACCAGACGCAGCAGCCTCCCCCTGTCTAGACGACCCAGGTTTATCTGTTGGCCCTTGTTGACCAGATGACCCGGACTGACCAGCACAAGAAGCACTCGTTTTTTCCGCAGCTGCTGGAGGAGGAGTTGCACTGATTGGGGGAATGGCAGTAGCACCAAAACTACTTGCCCCTTCCCAGAGAGGAGACTCCGCCAAATTTGGTCCCTCAACAGGAGCCCCTGGGACGGTCGTCTCAGCAGAAGGAACCTCGGCGAGCACAGATTCCTCGGCGACCTCCTCATCTGAAGAAACCACGTATTGCACGACCCTTGACGCCCGCTTTACGGGCCGAGCAGTACGATCAGGCGTGCCCTCTGCTGGACGCTTACCCCTTCCAGTTCTGGGGTTTAGGTCGCTTGAAGGATCCAGGGGAGTTTCAGGGACGTTCGCATCGAAAATAGGGATCTCACTGGCCATCCCCGAAACCCCCACTTTTTCCTTCCCCTTACGGCTTGGAGCTGTCGCAGCAGTACTCGCCGCAGTGCTCGCAGCCACACCATCTTTAACGACGGGGGTATTCGCAGCATCATCCGGACAAACAGATGTCCCCAAATCGACTCGCTCCCCATCGACATCGCCAACATTCTCGTCATCCGAAGGATCGCCGCCATCCGGGCTAGCAACGCCTTCCTTGGCCAAACCAGCGGCGTGTCTCTTACTGGCAGCCTCAGAATTTTTTACCGCCCGAGCTTGCAGGTCACAAACTCTGTCAAAATCATACACTGCAAAAACCTATCAAATATTAGCGAATGGACACACGGAAACCATAAAGAAAGGAGTAAAACTTACGGCGAGGAAGTCTGGCTGGTAGACGAGGGAATAACCCTTTTGCGATCATCTTGTCCTCGTCCAGGAGAAATGATCGGCCTCTTTCGTCTAGAGGAAGGACGGCTGCAGCAGCAAGGTGAGAGATCTCTGCATCCAGCAAAACAGGGACCGTTTTTGACCAGGCATCAGGAGAAGTAAAATGCCTAGGAACCTTCCTCGCTACAAGACTCAGGCGGCTATTGGCAGACACATTTCTACCTCATTCGCCACCGACGAAAAACCAGCTGTTTTTCCATCTTTTGTTTGAAGAAGGAAAGCCCCAAATAAAGCCTTTCTTCTTCTCGTCGCTGGAGACCTCCACTTGCCCAGGGTTCGATACACCCTCTGGAATCCAATTCTCCACGGGCGAGGAAAGCAGAAAATATGTCCCGCTGTTGCCAGCCTGCCTCAAGGTGTAGAAATGACGAATCTCGCGGGGCGTAGGGGATCCAAAACCTTTCAATTTCCACATCAAACCCAGGCACATGAGGATCCTGTAACTGTTCGGGGCAAGTTGAGCGGGTGCAATTTTTGCCTCCGCGAGGAACCGAGCGATAAAGGGCTGCAGAGGAAGGGTGATCCCACAGCTAAGCATGGCACCATAAATGGCGACTGCGTTCTCAGGAGGATTCCACGCCGCTCGGTCACCAGGCAAAATCAAAGTCACAGAGTCTGGGATCCCGAAGCGACTTTTAAACTTGCCGAGCTCCGCCTCGCCAACCACGTTGACTTCAGTATCAAAGGAGCACGGGCGATCAAACGAAAAGTTCAGCCTGTCTCGTTGATGATCATCGACATCTGAATCAACGGTTGTTTGGGCATCCAGAAGGGATCCACGAGGAGCCCTAGAGGCACGTCGTTTGCTCGCGCTCGGCTTAGAAGATCTCGGCATCGTGGGAAAATCACTGCCAGAAGATGGAGGAGAAGTGTTAGGGATAAAAGCGTCCTCGAAAGACGGAATATAAACAGAAATTGGCACCGGAGAACCCGGACGAAAATTACGAATCAGAGATTCGATCTTGTCCGCGGTGTCTTTGTCACCAAGCTCCATAGCTTGCATCATCCGATTAAAAAGAGAGGAACGTAGAGAAGGGTCCATGGGAACTCACCAGAAAACCCTAGATTCACGAAGGATGCGCAGAGAAGCAGGAACAACCGAGTCCGACGAAACCGTCCGGTAACAAAAGGAATTAAATACAAAGGAAAGGATTGTAGCAGGTACTCGAAGAAATTTGGCAGACAAAAGCAAAGGAAATCAAGCTGTTCTTTCTGTTATGAGAAGACGGTAGGGAAATAACGAAAAGGGAAAATGAAGAAATAAAAGGAGAAGAAGGAACGTTCAGGCGTTAAAAGGGGGAACTTCGAAATTCAAAAACAAAAACAAATCAAGTGAGTGATACGCAATTAATGAGAATGACGGCTACAGTGACCAACTACAACAGCCACCACCAAGCAAAGGACACGTGGCCTCTCGGGGACAACCAAGCAGTCAGAACGTCCCTTCGTCTGACAAAACAAATGAAAGCGTTGAAATCACGTGGCCCAGATTAAAAGCTTGCACCAGAAGAATCAATTAAGTGAAACAACGCGGGACATATAAAAGGGGGAAGAATGAGTTGTTACACAAAAGCGCTGAAGTCTTATAAATACTACTCGCAGAGACAAACGAAGTATGAAGGATAAGTCATTCGCCCAGCTCGAAGTATTTATGGGGGTATTGTTGTATGTATAAACTCGCCCAACTGACACATCATCAAAGGAGCTAACAAAAGGTTGCCACGTCATTCGTTGACCGGGTAAAGGAAAGAAGTTTGACCAGTCAGGATGGAAGAATAGTTTAGACCAGAGGGAAATCAAAGGTATGGTCGCCAAAACTAAAAACCTACTCGCCGAATATAGAAGTGTGCTCGCCAGAAAACGTAATACCCAGAAATTAAAGGTACTCGCTGGACCAGCACACTGAGCTTGAACTAACTCGGTAAAAATACAGAAGTAAACCCTACACTTTTAGAAGACCCGAAGCAACAAGGAATCGTAAAAGGAAAGAAGACCCAATCCGCGACAAAGAAGGATCCTAGAACAAATCAACAAAGGGAAACCCTAAGTAAACATGTATAAATAGAACCACTTATCCCACGAGGAGGGGGTTCAGAAATATAGAGAGAGAAAAGAGAGCAATTGTGAGAGATTAGAGTGTGTAACAAAGCAACGAAAACCTAGTATTATTCTTCTGTCCTTAGGGGCGCCGTGGTTTTTTCCCATTCAAGGGTTTTCCACGTAAACTTGTCTTTTGCATGTGTTCTTAATTTTCTTACTTCATATTAAATTGATCTGATTGTTGAGTGCGTGGCAATCCAAATTTCACCGTCAACAATGTTGGTTTTTGTGTTTTTATAGTATGTAATTTTTAGTTAAACATGGGAAATGGGGAAGACGGGGAAACGGGGAAAAACGGGAAAAATGGGGAAATGGGGATGGTGATGGGAGGAACTCCTGTTAGGATTATGCTCAATAGCAAGAGTGTAATAGTGTTTTTGACAATCTATTCATATTAATAATGTGATTTCTGATTTAACAAATCTTATAGCATTTATAGTTTAATTATTATAATTGTCAAAAGTAAATAATCATAAGGTCAAAAGACTATGAGAAAAGAAGAATTGTTCATACATCTGGATACGTATGAGGTAGACACAATTCTTTAGTTAGTCTTGAATAATGTTCACAACTTAAGTTAAAGGTTGGGCACCTTTATCTTGTTAAAGTTGTAGATTCTTTTACTGGCATTTGAGTGGGATCAAATGTGTTATGATGAGTCTAAAATCATCAAAGTGGCTTTGAGTAAAAGATCTAGTGCACTAGGTGCATTGAACTGGATCACAATGAAATACTTTATCTAGAACCGTCAGTAGATAAAAGTCTTTTCATTATCAGGACAATCGGAGAGTCTATCTTAATCCTGAGATAAATGATGGACTTATGGTTGCAAGTGTTATCATTTGAGTTATCAATGAGTACGATTATATAGCATAGTCTATCCTCGATAGTTTGGTGGTATTCATTTGTTAATCGATAGAGGACTTCATTTATAGATATGGACATCGTGGCTCCATTTATTAAATGAGAGTAGAATATCATCATATGGATGTTTTGAGGTATTGGATATTAAATCTTAACGTTAAGTTTTCAATAGTGTCTATTGAAACATGGCTTCTGGACAAGTCAAAATATCCAACTTCAAAATGTGGTCATATGAGGAAATATGGTAACTTGAAGAGCTATAGGCGGTCTATGAGCTCTTGGCGATTACTGATATTCTTCACGAGGATACACCATCTCCTATAAGATTGTCTAGGGTATGAATGAGAATCATTTACTTATTCCATCTTTATTTAAGAGTGCAATTTTAGTTCTTTAGTGGAATGAACTAAAATTAATAGATTGAACCTAAGTGAATCATTTGTTGATTGTGATTGGGTTATGTCTATTGGAGCTTAAATTTAGATAGGCCCGCCAAGATCCCCAATCCACACGGACTTGCATGGATCACTTGATATATTCTACCGGATCAATTTATGGATCCATCTAGAATTGTATTTAATATATTAAGAATATAATTTGCACATTATTTATTTAATGGGCTGATCAATTATATTAATATATTAATGAAAGGCATGTGGGCTTGTTTCTTTTAGTAAGAATGAGTCTGGTTCACATGTGGGCCTTTTATTAAGGTCCAATGGATTTAATAAAATACAAAAACAATATATAGATATATTAATATATATGGCACATGGCCGAGATATATATATGATATTATATTGTTTTATTTTTATTATTTGATTAAATGGAAATTAATTAATTGATTAATTAATTATTTAATTAAAAATCAAAATCTTTTTCTGACTAGGAAATATGTTTCTTAATAGTATACTATTGTGGTAGTATAAATAAAATAAAAGACTTTATTTGGTAAGTAGATAAATAAAGGATTTATTTATCTAGTCAAATAAGGAAGTCTTTTATATAGTCACAAATACACTAAAGAGTTGGATTAGGGTTGAATTCTAAAGATTGATAGAGATATATATTATATTGATAAAAGAAAAACCCTAGGTCTTTGGCTTGAGAGTTTTTTCTTTTGCTTGAGAAAAATAGAATCCAACTCTTAGACTAGTGTGAGAATTCGGCCAAGAGGAAAAGAGAGAAAAGTTTGTTCTTATTTCGATAGTGCACTAGTAACTTTTATATCAAAAGGTTTTGTGCACAATTTCGAATAAGGTTCACGCGAGTTTCGATCTAACGATTGTGAATTCAAAAGTGACCGGAACATTCTTTGTAGCCTCTTGGAATTTGTTGTGACTAACAAAAAAGAAAAAGTTTTGTTAATCCATCCTCAGGTACACAATTCAAAGAGAAGGGAGACCACGTTCCTAGGTGATTCACGTTCGTGATTGGATTGGAAGATCTTGCGGATTACCATCGACGCAATGTCAATCGGATCACCCGACAAAGGTATGATATCTTTAGTATTATATGTTAATTAATTAGAGGGTTAAGGTTCAAATTATGGAAAAATTTTAAACTATACTAAAACTGTTTTTAGTCTCGCTTCCGCTGCGTTGACCGTATTTTTCCCTACAATTGGTATCAGAGCCTTGGTTGAACCCTTTTAATTAATTAACGTATATATACGTGGATCTATTTCTTTTTATTGTGATTATGCATGTTTAGAAAGAGATGGCACTCTAGGTATTCGCATATATAATTACATGTGGATGGATGGATTTATATATGTTTTATGTGGATTGTTGTTGCTCGATTTTGGTCCTAGATTTTCAATGTAATTTTTGTTTCGGAATTGTAACAAGAAGGGTGGTCTATTATCGCCATAATTCCTTCTTGGTAGTTGCTAAGTTTTTTATTTTTATTTTATTTTAAGTGCAGTTTTTACTGCAGTTTTTTTTATTTATTCTAGTGCAGTTTTTTTTGTAATAGATACTGCAGTGATTAAAAAAAAAAAAAAATACTGCAGTATTTTAATTTGTTTAAATACTGCTGTAATGTATTCGAGTATTGAAGATTCGAAGACATGAAGAAAAGGAAGCAACCGGAACCAAGAACGAGCACCGTACGCACCCTAGGAGTGGATTGGGCTGCGCATGGCAAGCCAAAATCTTGGTGGGCTGCGCACGGCAGCCTTGTGTGGCCTCATGGGCTGCGCATGGCAGCCCCTTTGTGGGGTTGTGGGGTGTGTCGCCCATGGGAGGAGGCCGAAGGATGAGCGTATGGTTGATGGGCCACTTGAAGATCTTGGATTCCTAACAAATTGTAATTTACTTGCTTTTCTAGGATGGACCAAAATTGTTGCTATTTATTTTTTGCATAAATATTACAATATTTGTTATTGTATGATAACATGACATATTGAATAGGAGTGCCACTCATATATCTCTTTTGGTATGAACATGCATTGAATGATTTAGGTATCTAAAATTGGCATCTAGATAACTTGGTAAATCATTCTATGGGATTTAATCACACGCCTTAAATAATTGAGTGGGAGAAGGTGTTTTGTAACACCTATGGCCTCCAAGGTTAGTTGAGCTTTATTATTTATTGGTAATCCCCCCAAGGGGCGTCCATGAATGGAATTTAGCAACATACTTCCTTACAAGGATAGACTAGACAATGGACTCAAACGAGAACTATTCCCCAAGGAGGGATTTTCGTGAGAGAAAGTTGAGGGTCGATATCTTGGTAACACACTCAATGTAATTTTATTGATATCCTCCCAAGAGTTCTTGTCAGTAAAATTGCAAGGCTAAAATTGAAAACGCTGGTTGTTATGTTAACAATTAGGTGGGACCTAGTCTAACTAGTAAATGGTGCGAACTCCCAAAGGAGGCGTAACGTTTATGGATGTTGGATCACCGTTGAATTTTATGATTGAGTTATTTATTTAAATCAAGATAAATATTCGAAAGTGCTTTATCATGATTATTTACTCATATATATTTTTGTTATATTCAGAAATCATGACCCCATCCCTAATGAACATCTTAAAAGATAATATTTTAACCGGAAATAATTATGTCACATGGAAAAGGAAAATTGGGTTGTTGCTGTAAGCTGAAAAACATAAATTTATTCTGTCTGCTCCTAAACCACCTGCTCCTACTTATGAATCTCAGATTCATATGGTTGGTAAAGTTGCTACTGTTAAGACCCGTCAAAAGGTTAAGGAACAACATAAGAAAAAGCAACTTGGGCCTACCAAGATGGAGACCAAGAAAGTAACCAAGATCAAAGGGAAATGCTTCATTTGTGGTGAAAAGGGACATTGGAAAAGAAATTGCCCAAAGTCCCAGAACAAGAAGGAACAAGGTAATATTAATTATCTTGAAACATGTTTTCTGGCAGATTCTACAGATTCTTGGATCATAGACTCTGGAGCCACAAATCATGTTTGTTATTCCTTACAAGGGTTCCAAGAAAGGAGAAAGTTGAATAAGAATGAAATCAACTTACGTTTGGGCAACGGAACGTTAGTGTCTGCAAGTGCAGTGGGAGATATTAGAGTTTATTTGGATTCTAGAAAGCATTTAGATTTGATAGACGTTTATTATGTACCTCAATTCAAGAGGAATTTAATTTCAGTTTCTTGTTTAAATAAATTTGGATATTCTGTTACTTTTAATAAAGTTTTTATTATTAGTAAGAATGACAAAATTATTTGCCAAGGTACATTGGAAAACGGTCTATACTTTTTGCATAGAAATATCTCTCACTCGTTAGACACAGAAATAACGGAACCTAATCATAAAAGAGTAAAATTATCAATAGATGAAACCTACCTATGGCATTTACGCCTAGGTCATATTAACCTTAATAGGATTAAAAGATTGGTGTGTGACGGACCTTTAAGTGACTTAAAGGTTGATGATCTACCAACTTGTGAATCTTGTTTGGAAGGTAAAATGACCAAAAGGTCGTTCTCTGCCAAAGGTGCAAGAGCCACTGAATGTTTAGGATTGATACACACTGATGTATGTGGACCTATGAGCATTCAAGCTAGAGGTGGATATGAGTACTTCATCACCTTCACAGATGATTACTCGAGATTTGGTTATGTGTATCTCATGCGACATAAGTCGGATGCTTTTGACATGTTCAAAGCATTCAAAGCTGAAGTGGAAAATCAGCTTGAAAAACACATAAAAATCTTGAGATCTGATCGTGGTGGAGAATATCTATCTGGTGAGTTTCAGCAATATCTTATTGATAATGGGATAGTTTCTCAGTTTTCTGCACCAGGTACACCTCAACAGAATGGGGTAGCAGAAAGGAGAAATAGAACTCTTTTGGATATGGTTAGGTCTATGTTGAGTTGTTCAACACTTCCTATTTCTTTTTGGGGATATGCTTTACAAACTGCTATATACATTCTAAACGATGTACCATCTAAGTCTGTTCCTAAAACACCGCATGAGTTGTGGACTGGGCGCAAGCCCAGTTTACAACACTTAAGGATATTTGGTTGTCCTGCGCATGTGTTAAAAGGAAAGACAGAAAGATGGAGTCCCGTTCGGAAACATGTATATTTGTAGGGTATCCAAAAGAAACTAAAGGATATTATTTCTATAGTCCTTCAGATCTTAAAGTATTTGTTTCGACAAATGCTAAATTTTTGGAAAAGGACTATATGAATGATTTTGTGCCTAGAAGTAGAATTGTCCTGAATGAGATGTCAGGAGATACAATTCCACGAGAGGTTACACAACCTAACCCAATTGTAAGTTCCGATCCAACACAAAATCAACAACCTACCATTCCTCGTCGTAGTGGGAGGGTTAGAACACAACCCGAAAGATACATCAGTCTGGGAGAATCAGTGGAGAATCTCCCGGACGACGATGATCCCTACACGTATAAGGAAGCAATGGAGGATGTTGATAGTCGCCATTGGCAAAAGGCAATGCAATCTGAGATTGAATCTATGTTCGATAACAAAGTCTGGTCCCTTGTAGACTTGCCTAAAGGGATAAAACCCATTGGGTGTAAATGGGTATACAGGAGGAAAAGAGGTATGGATGGAAATGTGGAAACCTTTAAAGTTAGATTGGTAGCTAAAGGGTATACACAGAAAGAAGGTATCGATTACGAGGAAACCTTCTCTCCTATGGCCATGCTTAAATCCATTAGGATACTCTTATCCATTGCAGCATCTTTAGATCTAGAGATTTGGCAAATGGACGTCAAGACAGCTTTCCTTAAATGGAAGTCTTGACGAAAGCATCTACATGATGCAACCAGAGGGATTCATTGAAAAGGGCCAAATGGAAAAGGTATGCAAGTTGCAGAAATCCATATATGGATTAAAGCAAGCATCCAGATCCTATAACATAAGGTTTGATCAAGTTGTCAAAGGTTTTGGATTTATTCAGAATCCTGACGAACCTTGTGTATACAAAAGGATTAAAGGCGACAAGTTGGTTTTCCTGATTCTTTATGTTGATGATATACTACTCATTGGAAACGATGTAGGTGTATTGACATCAGTAAAAGAATGGTTAACAAAACAATTTGATATGAAGGACTTAGGAGAAGCAAGTTTTATTCTAGGTATCCAAGTAATAAGGGATAGAAAGAATAGAACGATTGCATTATCCTAAGCTTCATACATAGACAAGATCTTGTCTAGGTTTTCCATGCAGGATTCCAAGAAAGGCATGTTACCTTTCAGACATGGAATCAAGTTTTCTAAGGAACAAGTTCCTAAGAATGAGCATGAAGAGCAATTCATGAGTAGAGTTCCATGTGCCTCGGCAGTTGGAAGTCTCATGTATGCAATGCTCTGTACTAGACCAGATATTTGTTTTGCTGTTGGCATAGTTAGTAGGTTTCAATCGAAACCTGGTCCTGATCACTGGACGGCAGTCAAGCATATTTTCAAGTATCTCAAGAGAACGAGAGATAATATGCTTGTATACTCTGGAGGGGATTTGATTCCCGTTGGGTATACAGATTCTGATTTCCAATCAAATTCTGACTCCAGAAAATCCATATCAGGGGCTGTGTTTACTATTGGAGAAGGAGCAGTTATATGGAGGAGTATCAAGCAATCTTGTATTGCTGATTCCACCATGGAAGCTGAGTATGTTGCTGCATGCGAGGCTGCCAAAGAGGCTGTTTGGCTCCGCCAATTCTTGATTGACTTGGAAGTGGTTCCTAGTGCGAATAAGCAAATCATTATCTACTGTGACAACAGTGGAGCAGTGGGTAATTCGAAAGAACCAAAAAGTCATAAGAGAGGAAAACACATTGAAAGGAAGTATCACCTTTTAAGGGAAATTGTATATAGGGGTGAGAACATGGGAATGAGAGATATGACACATTTGCTATAGCGCAAGTGGGAGATTGTTAGGATTATGCTCAATAGCAAGAGTGTAATAGTGTTTTTGACAATCTATTCATATTAATAATGTGATTTCTGGTTTAACAAATCTTATAGCATTTATAGTTTAATTATTATAATTGTCAAAAGTAAATAATCATAAGGTCAAAAGACTATGAGAAAAGAAGAATTGTTCATACATCTGGATACGTATGAGGTAGACACAATTCTTTAGTTAGTCTTGAATAATGTTCACAACTTAAGTTAAAGGTTGGGCACCTTTATCTTGTTAAAGTTGTAGATTCTTTTACTGGCATTTGAGTGGGATCAAATGTGTTATGATGAGTCTAAAATCATCAAAGTGGCTTTGAGTAAAAGATCTAGTGCACTAGGTGCATTGAACTGGATCACAATGAAATACTTTATCTAGAACCGTCAGTAGATAAAAGTCTTTTCATTATCAGGACAATCGGAGAGTCTATCTTAATCCTGAGATAAATGATGGACTTATGGTTGCAAGTGTTATCATTTGAGTTATCAATGAGTACGATTATATAGCATAGTCTATCCTCGATAGTTTGGTGGTATTCATTTGTTAATCGATAGAGGACTTCATTTATAGATATGGACATCGTGGCTCCATTTATTAAATGAGAGTAGAATATCATCATATGGATGTTTTGAGGTATTGGATATTAAATCTTAACGTTAAGTTTTCAATAATGTCTATTGAAACATGGCTTCTGGACAAGTCAAAATATCCAAGTTCAAAATGTGGTCATATGAGGAAATATGGTAACTTGAAGAGCTATAGGCGGTCTGTGAGCTCTTGGCGATTACTGATATTCTTCACGAGGATACACAATCTCCTATAAGATTGTCTAGGGTATGAATGAGAATCATTTACTTATTCCATCTTTATTTAAGAGTGCAATTTTAGTTCTTTAGTGGAATGAACTAAAATTAATAGATTGAACCTAAGTGAATCATTTGTTGATTGTGATTGGGTTATGTCTATTGGAGTTTAAATTTAGATAGGCCCGCCAAGATCCCCAATCCACACGGACTTGCATGGATCACTTGATATATTCTACCGGACCAATTTATGGGTCCATCTAGAATTGTATTTAATATATTAAGAATATAATTTGCACATTATTTATTTAATGGGCTGATCAATTATATTAATATATTAATGAAAGGCATGTGGGCTTGTTTCTTTTAGTAAGAATGAGTCTGGTTCACATGTGGGCCTTTTATTAAGGTCCAATGGATTTAATAAAATACAAAAACAATATATAGATATATTAATATATATGGCACATGGCCGAGATATATATATGATATTATATTGTTTTATTTTTATTATTTGATTAAATGGAAATTAATTAATTGATTAATTAATTATTTAATTAAAAATCAAAATCTTTTTCTGACTAGGAAATATGTTTCTTAATAGTATACTATTGTGGTAGTATAAATAAAATAAAAGACTTTATTTGGTAAGTAGATAAATAAAGGATTTATTTATCTAGTCAAATAAGGAAGTCTTTTATATAGTCACAAATACACTAAAGAGTTGGATTAGGGTTGAATTCTAAAGATTGATAGAGATATATATTATATTGATAAAAGAAAAACCCTAGGTCTTTGGCTTGAGAGTTTTTTCTTTTGCTTGAGAAAAATAGAATCCAACTCTTAGACTAGTGTGAGAATTCGGCCAAGAGGAAAAGAGAGAAAAGTTTGTTCTTATTTCGATAGTGCACTAGTAACTTTTATATCAAAAGGTTTTGTGCACAATTTCGAATAAGGTTCACGCGAGTTTCGATCCAACGATTGTGAATTCAAAAGTGACCGGAACATTCTTTGTAGCCTCTTGGAATTTGTTGTGACTAACAAAAAAGAAAAAGTTTTGTTAATCCATCCTCAAGTACACAATTCAAAGAGAAGGGAGACCACGCTCCTAGGTGATTCACGTTCATGATTGGATTGGAAGATCTTGCGGATTACCATCGACGCAATGTCAATCGGATCACGCGACAAAGGTATGATATCTTTAGTATTATATGTTAATTAATTAGAGGGTTAAGGTTCAAATTATGGAAAAATTTTAAACTATACTAAAACTGTTTTTAGTCTCGCTTCCGCTGTGTTGACCGTATTTTTCCCTACAACTCCCCCATCCCCATTTTCCCCAAATGGGGAAATGGGGGGCGGGATGGGAGAGGATTTCGAAAGTGGGGATGGGGATGGTGAGACTTATATCCATCCCCATTCCCCAAACGCTCATCCCTGGGTATTTACAATAATTCCAAAAATGTGAAAGTTGACATTCATTGCTCAAACCAAAATTAAGAAAGCAACTTTAAAAAATTAAGGAGAGTATATTCAATTAGGATTCTTGAGGACATTTAAAGACATTTTTTAAGTGACACATTTTTATGGATTTCTATATACTTTTATAAATCCACACTGACTTTTATTGATTTGTTTAGACATCTATATTAGACTTTTATGGATTTGTTTAGACATCCATAGACTTTCATGGATTTGTTATCTCTGACTTCTATTATAGATGGAAAATTATACCACTATATGGCCCAATAACACAATCTATATATACTCAACCAATATAATCCATTAATACAATTTGCAGTACTAACAACAATCTTTGCTTTCTTCCTTTTCTCTTCTATTACTTTTCACCTCCTTAATCAGCTATTTACCTTTCCAGATCTCCATTTGTCTCTCCATAACCACTTGAGTATTGCGAACCCTGTAACAACGTAAACCTTAAGGAGACAAGTTTTTGATGTCATGCCATTTAAAGAAATTTTCAGCTCTTTCAAGGAGATAAAAAAAAATAAAAAAAAAATCCATTAAGAGGAGGTAGAGGTAATAATACAGATGAATTATCAATAATAAATCAACAGCATGGACTTGGTATCAACATGGTTCTAGGTATCAAGGTGAATTTGTTATCACAAGAACAATTGATTAGAGATTAGCTAATTATAAGCCATCACGTTTTTTTTGAAATGCGCAATTTCCAACAAATAAAATTGATAATATGGATTTCAGTATAACAATTGACAATGACTGTTCAATTGAAGTTTTTATGATACTGACTAGAATTAAATGTATTTCCAGGATGAATTTACTATTTTATTGTACATCTACCTACCCTTTAGCTTTTGAAAACATTTTGTCAAACAAAAGAGACTCTTGTCTAATTATATAAACAAACAATAATCCACTAATCGAATAACCAAGCAAAGCTATACATAAAATATTGAAAAAAAGCATAACCCTAAGAGGAGGTAGAGGTAATAATACAGATGAATTATCAATAGTAAAAGCAGCAACATGGGCTTGGTATCAACATGGTTCTGGGTATCAAGGTGAATTTTTTATCACAAGAACAATTGATTATAGAGTAGCTAATTATAAGCCATAACGTTTTTTTTTTAAATGCGCAATTTCCAACAGATAAAATTGATAATATGGATTTCAGTATAACAATTGACAATGACTGTTCAATTGAAATTTTTATGATACTGACTAGAATTAAATGTATTTCCAGGATGAATTTACTATTTTATTGTACATCTACCTACCCTTTAACTTTTAAAAACATTTTGTCAAACAAAAGAGATTCTTGTCTAATCATATAAACAAACAATAATCAACTTATCAAATAACCAAGCAAAGCTATACATAAAATATTGAAAAAAAGCATAACCCTACCCAAACCTTGTCACAACTGACCACCCTTTGATCCACGATTTTTAATTAATTCTCTACAGCTTCAAATCATGTAAAATTTGACATGGATAATCTAGACATATAGGACATACTACGGTAAAATTATCAATTTAATCCATGATCATTTGTATATGAAAACATTTATTCTTTTCTTGTTTCCTGAATTTATCAAGCAGAAATCAATATTGACCTTTGTCCACTTCAAAAATTATAATAATCTTTTAACTCATTTATAAATCACAAAACTTTGCAAAATAATAGTAGACATAACATTCTACCTATATATAATTTTTCATAATTTCTAGATAGAAGAACCTACCCAAATAAATTTACGAATTTTGACCATTTGTTGAAATAGAGGGGTTCCAACATGCCTTTGTATATATATATTTTTTTGGTAAGAGGGGGGGCCTAAACAGCCCAAAAAGTAGAAACTAAGAACAAACAATCAGCCTAGCAAAAGCACGGTCATTATAGTCATCATCTAAGGAAGGAAAAATTTGAACAGGGGGATCGTTAAATAAAGTAATCCCCAGCTCCATCGAATGCCCAAGATTAGCAAGAGAATCCGTAACTCTATTGCTTTCCCTATAGGTATGGAGAAGGGAGCAGCTCCAGTTCCTCTCAATCAGAAGCTTGCAGTCCTGGATGATATTGCGAAAGGGATGGTTCAAAGGAGTAGAATTAGTTAGAAGAAGCATCACACATAGAGAATCACATTCCACCAACATGTTCCTAAATCCCTCATTCCAAGCCAATTTAAGCCCTTCAAGGACTGTCCACAATTCATCCTCAAGCACAGTACCAATACCCTTATTGAGGGCAAAGCCAGTAAGCCACCTCTTTCTGTCATCTCTGATAACACTACCATCAGGTAACTAGCTACCATCAACATTAATTTTAACCCAACCAAGAGGGGGGGAGTCCAGGAAATAAAGCAAGTGTTCTTTCTAGCCATGGTCTCCATATTAGCATTGGCATCCAACCAATCATTCGCAAATTTCAGGATACACTTACTAGGACACATAGGGAGCTGGAAGCTTGGGTTAAAGATCTTCTCACACCTCCATTTCCAAATGAACCAAAGGATGACAGCAAACAGAAGATGAGCAAGGATTCTACCTAAGAGCAACGAATTACACTTGAGATTATCCATCAGCCAGCAACTCCACTTAACCTTATAAGAATTACTCTTTGTAATTCCCTTGCAAATATCCTCCCAAATGCCACACGAAATACTGCAATTTCTGAAAACGTGTTCCATGTCTTCATCACACACTCTGCATCTGTCACAAACAAGGTCTATGGTAATGCCCCTAGCAGCTCTATGCACATTAGTCAGTAACTTATTATGGAAAAGGATCCAGAGAAAATATGACACTTTTGGAGGCAACTTAAGTTGCCAAATAAAATTTCATTTCCACAACTCCACTGTGTTCTTGCTGAAATGGGAGCCATACGCACTACTAATGGAAAAATCCCCATTCTTAGAAGGACCCCAAATAACAGAATCTTTAATACTCCCATTATTGACAATATGAATACTGAAGATACGATGAACAATTTGCCAAGGCAAGACCAAGGACAGCTTCCTCAAATCCCAATCATTATCAAGCAAGTAATCACAAACTTTTTCCTTAGTTTGAGCATCAGATAGAGTATAAGAAGCTAACCCAAGGAGCTTGCCCAAATCCGGAATCCAAGTATCCGTCTAAAAGCTCACACTACAACCATCACCAACTC
This sequence comes from Acer saccharum, assembly GCA_030490815.1. Classification (NCBI taxonomy): domain Eukaryota; kingdom Viridiplantae; phylum Streptophyta; class Magnoliopsida; order Sapindales; family Sapindaceae; genus Acer; species Acer saccharum. Next base: position 42,554,274 of record CM059868.1, on the reverse strand, counting down.
TCCAATACATACCTACAGAGAGAAGCTTTGCCCCAAAGTAGAAGCATCTCCAAGTACTAGAACTAGAAATAAATGTCAGATTCTCTTGAGAAGCCATATATCCCCCTTTGAGATACTTAGCTTTAATCAACTTACTCCATAACCCACTGTCCTCTTGATACAAGCGCCAACCGGTTTTAGCAAGCAAAGATTGATTCATCAATTTCATCTTTCTAATGCCTAAACCACCTAGCTTCTTCGGCAGACAAACCGCGTCCCACTTAATAAGATGGATTTTCTTTTTGTCACAAGTAGAGCCCCATAGGAAATCTCTGTTAAACCTATCAAGGGTATGCCAAATCTCAGTAGGTAGCTTAATAGATTGCATCACATAAGTAGGGAGAGCGGAGGTAATGGCTTTGATGAGTGTACACCTACCCACAAAAGAAAGGGACGCACACTTCCAAGAGGCCAATCTTTTTTAGGTCTTCTCAATAATCTCATTATAGGTAGCCTTTGTGACACAACCATGAATGAGAGGCACTCCGAGATAATTTCCCAAATTCTGAGTGATGGGTGAGCCACACACCTCCGCCAACTCTTTCGCAAAAGTGCGACTAACATTTTTCGAACAAAGAACTCTAGATTTGGGGAAGCTGATTTGTTGCCCAGAGAGCTCACAAAAAATATCAAGAGATTCCCTCATGACTTCGGCCTGGTGGAGAGTGGCTTGACCAAACAAGATGAGGTCATCCGCGAAGAAAATGTGGGAGATGTTAGGACCCCCTCTTGAAGTCTTAATAGGTTTCCAATCTCCATCAAATAGCTTTTGATGGATAATGTGCGATAACTTTTCTATGCACAAAACAAAGATGTAAGGGGATAAGGGATCACCATGTCTTATCCCACAATTAGGTTGGAAACTCTCAGACAATTCACCATTCAACACAACCTTATACTAGACATTCGAAATGCAGCTCATAATGAGGTTATTCAGACCTCCCACAATGCCAACTTCTTCCAACACAAGTTTGATAAAGCCCCACTGAAGCTTATCATAGGCCTTGGCTAGATCAATCTTCCAAGCCATGAAGCCCTTTCTTCCTCTGACGGTCTTAAATTTATGGAACACCTCTTGTGCAACAATGATATTATCTTGTATTTGTCTACCCGGCACGAAGGCCACTTGGTTAGGACTGACCAACTCAGGGAGCAACTTACAAAGTCTTTGAACTAGAATTTTACTTATGATTTTGTATGAGGTATTGTAGAGGCTAATGGGTCTGAAGTGGGTTAGGTTTGTAGGGTTAGGGATTTTAGGAATAAGAGAAATGAGGATACTGTTAACCACACTAGGGACACAACCTTTCCTGAAGCAATCCGAAACCGAACCCATAAGGTCACCCTTGCAAACATCCCAATATTTTTAGAAAAAAATGGCAGGAAAGCCATCTGGTCCTGGGGCTTTTATCCCCCAAATACTGAACAAGCTATTCCTAACTTCATCCTCACTAGCAGCCACAAACAGCCTAGCCAAAACAGTATCACTAATTGTGGGAAAGAAATTAGGGAGACTTGAAAACATACCAGAATTTCGTTTCTTAATGAATAGCTCTTGGAAATAACTCACAGCCTCAATCTTTTTCTCATCAATGTTCCCAATCCACGACCCATCCTCCTTTATGAATCCCTCAATCTTGTTTCTTCTTCTTCTAATAACCTTGGAGAGGTAAAAGAATTTAGTATTTCTATCACCTTCCTTAAGCCAACAATTTCTAGATTTCTGTTGCCAATAGATTTCCTCTTGTTCAAGAATATCCCTATAATCTTGCAAAAGGGTCTCTTCGAGGTTAGAGACGAAAGCAGAAAGTCTATCACTCAGCCGCCTCTGAATACCCTGAATCCTGGCTAGAAGTCTTCTCTTATTGTGGAAGATATTGCCAAATTTCTCCTTATTCCAGACTTTGAGAGTACTCGTGAAATTATGGATGATATCAGAAACTGAATCCCCCTGGCTTCTCCAATTATTTCTGACAAGCTCATTAAACCCTTTATGCTTAAGCCACATAGCTTCGAATCTAAAAAGCTTGCAATTATGGTTAGGCACATGATTGCTCAGGAGTTGGATAAGAATCGGGCAATGATCTGACATTACTCTAGGGAGATGCCTTACAAACCCCTCCCCATATTGGATCTGCCAATCCATTGAACAAAGGGCTCTATCAAGCCTCTCCCAAATTTCCTCACCAATCCCTCTCATGGTCATCCAAGTGAACCTAGGACCAAGGAACCCCAAATCCACCAACTCATTTCTATCAATCCACCCTCCAAAGCCACTGTTAGAAAAACTGGATCTACCCCCTCTTTTTTAAGAAGAGTTGACAATTTCATTAAAATCTCTTGCTACAAGCCAAGGAAGCGAGAAACAATTCCTAATAGTATCAAGATAGCTCCAAAGAAGCCTCCTAATGGTAGGACACGAATTTGCATACACAACCATAAAAATCCACAAAGCATTATTATCATTAACTAAAGCAATCACACTATGCCTAGAACTCGCAATCACGTGAATCTTGACTTTATTCTCATTCCAGAGAAGCCAGATACCCCCTGGAAAAACCCTCTGCATCCACAACAAAACTCTTAGAAAAACCTAGTTTTCCAATGACTTTCAAAGCTTTAGAGCCACTAATTCTTGGTTCCAACACAGCCAAAATATCAAATTGGTGCATACCCCGTAAGTTGGCAATGTTCCTAAAGAACAATTGCTTCCCTGCTCCTCTCACATTCTACACACAAATCATGGAAACAAGGAGAAAAAAAAATCTATATTCAGAGATCAAAGCCATAGCCTCTTCTAAATTAGAGGTCACTGAATCAAAGTTGTTCACATTCAAATCACTGTTACTGGAAGTGGGCTGCATCGGTTGAGCACCTACCCCAATAATCTCATAATTTTGGGCTTCAAACTTAGACACATCATTATGAAGTTGCCTGAGAACAGTAACACTGTCCAAATCTTCAGGACCTGCCTTCGTCAAGGTAGCTCCTCTACTAGATTTAACCACCTAAGGCGTTGGAATGGACTTTTTAACTCCCTTCTTGGACAAATTCTTACTGCTCTACGAGGGAGTTTTATTAATATTCTTCTCCTGGAAACTATTCTGATTGGTAACTTCCATAAGAATAGCTTTCTCTTTATTCTTCTTTACCTCGCCAGGATTATTATTAGTCTTAGCACTATTTTCAATCATCGTCACATCTCCTTCATCACTCAGTATGTCAAACTGTGAACCACTAGGCCTACCAGAGCTCCTAAATTTCGAGTCACTCTCCATCCGATGATACTTGCCCACACCATTTCTGTTATCATTCTTCCTAGCCTTCAGATTATCCGACCCTGTATTTTTCCCAGAAGAACCATTGTTCTCAGACATACCAGCCTTGCCACTGCCATTTCTTGTATCATTGTCCATCTGATGAAGATTGCCCAACTCATTCATATTGTTCCCACTATCTGTCTTCCTAGCATTAAGATTATTGTTACTAGTATTTTTCCTAGATGAGCCATTATTCTTAGAATTGCTAATCTTTCCATACCTTCCATTCCTATTTTTATTGAAACCATTGTCCTGCCTACCATAGGATACCAATAACCATGGACCATAGGCCGGCACTTCCTTCTTCGAATTTTCCTTATTACTGGACTCCTCAGCGGGTTCCTCAGGGATGGGAACTTCCACGCCTTCTCTCATAGCGACCACACTTGAAACAGATGGACCCCAGACTCTTATACTCCACCCTAATAAGTCTCTCATCAATGTTGAGTGTGGCAATAAGAGGTTTGGATATGTCGATTTCTACACAGATACGAGCAAATCTTCCATGGGCTTGATTCAGGGTAACCAGATCAACTTTACACATTCGTTCCAACATTCCTCCAATATTCCATAACAAATCTGAATCCATCCATTCGATAGGGAGTTTGGAAAGTCTCACCCAAATAGGCATACTCTGGATTTCATCTTCACCTGGAACGAAATTTGGCCTCTACCTTTGCACCACCAAGTATTGGTTCGCAATCATCTATGGGCCACTCGTTAACACATAATCCAAGTCTTCTTTCACCTGAAAACGTGCAACAAAATATCCTTCACCAAGATCTGTGAGTTGCCACTGCCCTAAGAGAGACCACTTCTGGGAAAGTTTAGCCAACATGAAATTCAGGGTATGGGCGCTGTTAGGATTATGCTCAATAGCAAGAGTGTAATATTGTAATTAACAATCTTTTTCATATTAATAAAGTGATTTCTGGTTTAACAAATCTTATAGCATTTATAGTTTAATATTATAATTGTGAAAGTAAATAATCATAAGGTCTAAATACTATGAGAAAAGAAGAATTGTTCGTACATCTGGATATGTATGAGGTAAACACAATTCTTTAGTTAGTCTTGAATAATGTTTACAACTTAAGTTAAAGGTTGGACACCTTTATCTTGTTAAAGTTGTAGAATTCTTTTGCTAGCATTTGAGTGGGATCAAATGAGATATGATGAGTCTAAAATTATCGGAGTGTCTTCAAGTAAAAGAATTTAGTGCACTGGGTGCATTGAACTGGATCACAATGAAAAGCTTTATCTAGAACCGTCAATAGATAATAGTCTTTTCATTATCAGAACAATCGGAGAGTCTATCTTAATTCTGAGATAAATGATGGACTTATGGTTGCAAGTGATATCATTTGAGTTATCAATGAGTACGATTATATAGCATAGTCTATCCTCGATAGTTTGGTGATATTCATTTGTTAATCGATAGAGGACTTCATTTATAGATATGGACATCGTGGCTCCATTTATTAAATAAGAGTATAATATCATCATATGGATGTTTTGAGGTAATTGGATATTAAATCTCAACGTTGAGTTTTCGATAGTAACTATTGAAAACATGGCTTCTGGACAAGTCAAAATATCCAAGTTCAAAACGTGGTCATATGAGTAAATATGGTAACTTAGAGAGTTATAGGCGGTCTATGAACTCTTGGCGATTACTGATATTAATCACGAGGATACACTATCTCCAACATGATTGTCTAGGGTATGAATGAGGAACATCTTCTTATTCTATCTTTATTTAAGAGTTCAATTTTAGCTCTTTAGTGGAATGAGTTAAAATTAATGGATCAGACCTAAGTGAATCATTTGTTGATTGTGATTAGGTTATGTCTATTAAAACTTAAATTTAGATAGCCCACCAAGATCCCTAATTCACATGGACTTGCATGGATCACTTGATATATTCTACCGGACCAATTTATGGGTCCATCTAGAATTGCATTTAATATATTAAGAATATAATTTGCACATTATTTATTTAATGGGCTGATCAATTATATTAATATATTAATGAAAGGCATGTGGGCTTGTTTCTTTTAGTAAGAATGGGTCTGGTTCACATGTGGGTTTTTTATTTAAAGTCCAATGGATTAAATAAAATAAGGAAATAATATTTGGCCCATATTTTTAATGTGGGCCGGCAAGGCTATAATATTAGTCAAAAATATTATTTTATTTTATTGTTTGATTAAATGAGAATTAATTAATTATTTAATTAAGAAACAAAATCTTTTTCTGATTAGGAAATATGTTTCCTAGAATTATACTATTGGTAGTAGTATACTAAAAGTAAAAGACTTGTTTGGTAAGAAAATAAATAATTAAGTTTATTTATTTAATCAAATAAGAAGTCTTTTTATTAAGTCAATAAAAGAATAAAAATACTTATGAGTTGTATTAGAGTTAGGAGTCTAAAGTTGATGTGAATTAGGGTGCAACACAAATCCTTTTTTGTAGAGGAATTGCGGCAACCCTAATACAACAACAAGTAGATTTCGACAACCCTAAAGGAAAAAGAGAAAGAAATTCAGCCACCTTATATAATAGACCTTATAGGGTTCGGCCACCCTAAGTGTGTTTACTGAATCAATTTTCTTCTTCTTCTCAACTCATAGAAAAGTGTTTGATTATTCTGCCAAGACAAAAAAGAGAGAAGAGATTATTCTTTTGATAGTACACTAATTGCTTGTTCATCAATAAGCTTGTGTGTATAATATCGAATTAGGTTCACGCGAGTTTCGATCATTAGATTGAGAACTCAAAAGTGACCAGAATAATCTTTATGGTCTTTTGATTGTTTTGTGACTAACAAAAAGAAAAAGAAAGTTTGTTTGTCCATTCTCAGGTACGCAATTCAAAGAAAAGGGAGACCACGCTCCTAGGTGATTCACGTTCGTGCTAGGATTGAAGATCTTGCGGATTACCATCGACATAAGTCAATCGGATCACGCGACAAAAGGTATTATACTTTTTGTTACTTTATATGTATGGTTAATTAATTTAAAGGGTTAAGGTTCATAAAAAGGAAAAATTTTAAAACATACTAAATCTATTTTTAGTCTCGCTTCCGCTGCGTGTACTACGGTATTTTTCCTTACAGGCGCGACCCATATTCTTCAAAATCAGCGCATTAATCCATGGTTTTTGCAATTGTTCCTTTAAATTGGACGAAAGAGTCATCATCGGGCCATTAGGTCCCTCAGAGATTAGAATGTCTTCTTGGTTAATCTTGAGCTTCTCATTTGTGGCTTCAGAGCCAGCCCAGGACCTAGGGTTCATTATGTTCATGTTCATGAGCTTTGACTTGAAACTACCCATGCCTTCTCTGCTAACTGAATCACCCACCACATCGTTGCGACCAGCCATATCAGAATCTGCCCTAGGTCGTTCAGCGGTACCACAATTCTCCACGCTTATGGACAAATCGACAACCAATTTACTAACAGGCGGGTGTTGGGCCAAGAAAACAAAGGTTTCATTGAGGGATTCCATGACCAGAAGAGCAAAATGAGAGAGATCGGAGAAGAAAAAGGGGAAAAAGAAGAAAGGAGCGAGAAAGGAGCGGCGTGTGAGATATACACAAGAGACGCACCAAGCGCGTACAACTAACCCCACACAGTCATTTTTTTAATCACCAATATTTCTTTCACTTGGCCTTTGTATATTTCAAAAACACATAGAGTTCACCAAAATCCTTGGGGATAAGGCTGGACTTTTATGGCCTTTGATATTAATACCTCTCACCATCAAGTCCACCAAAATCCATGACTTAAGAAAATCCTTTAAAATCCAATCCCAATCGAATATACCTTGATTCTTGTAGACATTTTTAAAGTCCCAATTCAATACTTCCGGATTTGGAAGGATTCTTTAAAAATCCATAGAAATCTGAATTGAATACCACTAGATTAATATAGAATCTTTTAAAGTATTTAAATGTTTGAATTAAATATACCAGGATTTATAATGTCTTTAAATTTCCTCAAGAATCCTAATTGAATATGCCCCCCTAAGAAAGCAACTTGAAAAAAGTTGCTGGGGTTTGAAAAGGGTGCTGATATTGACACACATAAATATGATAAGAACACCCATATTTTAATAAAAAATTTAATTACAAAAATATCACAATAAGAATTTATCAATAAGGACAAATTAGTTTAATTAAAAATAAACCAAATATTATGTACACTCATTAATTATACTTATATCTTCAAATATATCACTTTGTTTAAAAATTTAAAAAAAAAAAAAAAAAAAAAAAAAACCCTAAACCCTAAATAAACCCTAATTCTATTTCAAGTATCAAAATCTCCCATTATCATTAATGTAACTTCTAAGCAAAAGTTTTCATATTTAATATGACCAATAAAAGAGAGAAAAAAAAAAAAAAAAAAAAACTTAAGGACCAAAAAAATTAAAGAAAAGAAAATGATTAGAATCCTGAGCTTAAAGAATTGCTAGATCATGACTATTTGGAGAGGAGAGATGATACATATTTTATTTCCTAGAGAGTGGAGAAGCAATGAGAAACTACTGCAGTACAACTAAAAAGCTAACTACATAAAAAGATGCTACAATAATTAAGTTCGATAAAAAGAAAGCAATATCAACGTTTTAGTTCCTCTCTATGTTTTTCTCCTACAAATTTTTATATGTGAGATTGACTATGTAACGTTAGATACGTTTTTCATGCGAGATTAATTTTGTTATTACATAGTTTTTTTTTTTTTTTTTTTTTTTTTTTTTTGTTTTTTTGTTTTTTTGTTTTTTAAGTTTAAAAGAGAAAATCAAAAATAAAGGTCGAGGGGTTTTGGTTCAGTATCCTTGGAAATGATGAAAAATATCAACGTTTTAGTTTTTTCCGAAGACGGAATAAAGTCTATTTTATATATGTTTTTCTCAAAAAAAAAAAAAGGATTCAATCAAGGTTGCAGGCATTAGAAACTTTAAGCATCGTCGTGTATCTAAGAGATCAACGGTGGTATAAGGATGTGAAATCTATTGTAATAGATATCAGCAACTTGATAAAGTTGAGTTCTCTCTGTTTTTATTTCCCTGAAGTAAAACTTCTCTAAATTCAAGAATTTAAGAATTCTCTAGACCGTGTTTTCGAGTTTTTAGAATTTAAGAATTTATCTTTTGTGAAATTGGGTGCATTAATAACTTAAGTCTTAAGAGTGTTTATAAATAAATTGTATTAAAATTAAAACATTCATTTAAATAAGGGTACTATTGACATTAAGATGGGTGTTTATACTAATATTTTAATTTTAAATTTTAAATATACATGTATTTATAAATATGAATGTGCTTATCATATTTATGGGTATCAACAGCTGTTGGGGTTTGAAAATTATGTTTATATTTTTAATTAATGAAATTGAATGCTCCAGCCAATAAATCACTCACTTTAAGCCCATAAATTAATGGCTCCACCTTTAAAATAAAATAAAAAACGGCCCATGCAAGAAAACTCCATACACTGTCATCTCCTCGTTGCTCCTGCTCCTGGACCGGTGAAAGCGAGACATGAAGTGTTTTTTCCTTCATTGAAATCAAATAGGCCCTTGTTTTAAGGATTAAAGTAGAATATATTTGATAGGTTAATACAATTTTTTTCCATTAATTCTTTTTATTTTATATATTACTTACGGTGACAACAACTGGAACGCATGTATATGTCAAGGAACGCTCTTTCTATTAAGCCACGTTTGATGAGATCCGTTATCTTTATCTTTTGAACCGGCCAGATTCTTCATTTTTTTCTAACACAAATGACTTCACTTTTCTCTATTTATTACCTGTAATTAATACAGTTTAAGAGCAGAATCCTGCTAGACAAGAACTTTTAGATGGATTTTATAATCTTGCAAAGTCTCAACTCCTAAGTACTCTACAAAATTGGATATGTAATTAAAACATCGTTGGTTCATTCATTCACACAATTTTTGAGTCAATTATATTTAAATATTCAACCTCTTAGCAGAGTTAGTAGTGCACCTCCCTCCTACATAAATGGTGAGGGATTCAAATCCTACCATACGCATTTTACAAGCATGTGTGGAGAGTTTTTTTCTCGAATTGTAGGAGTAGTTATCTGAGATAACTTATCTCCCGTCTTGTCAGTCCTATTGTAGTAATTCTTGTAATACTTAAAAAAAAAAAAAAAAAATCAAAAGATCATTTAAAAATCCAAAAAAAAAAAAAATTCGGGGTTTAGCCAGAATACAAAATCTTTAACAATGCAAGGTAATTACAAAAGAGCCATAACCTATTTTAATTATTTAAATTCATCATTTATTTGAACCACTGAATTAAAACCTGTGTGTTCAGATGACAAAACAAGTTTAACCAATGAAAAGTACATTTTCATTCAAAAAAAATAAGTGACATTTTGCTTTGTTTTTTAATCCATTTGTTTTCTAACTATCAGTCTTTGTTTTTCAAAACTATAGCTATAAAATTGAGTCTTTGTTTTAGGTGAGGCCTTGCCTTTCTCGCATAAGAAAACAACATATACAAATACGGGAAAAAAATGTGTTACATATATATTCTGCGCTCTCTTTCTCCAAAGAAAATGAGATTACAGGATAAATAAATAACTGGAGAAGCAGCTCAAACCAAAGTAACCTTTAAAGGGCCTGCATTTGCTGCCTTATGGAAGTATCTTACTACTGGCATTCCATCGCCACCATCATTTTCAACCCTCCATGACCTATCCTTTTTTTTCTGAGGCTTCTTGTGGTGCTTCTGGGATGCTTTGACCTTCTTAACAGCAACCTTTTTCGAAGCAATGCCATTGGCCAGATCAAATGAATTAAGATCATCCAGAACGTGCTCGAGAACAGGTGCACTTTCATTTTCATTTTCTGAAGATGTTTCAGTACCTGATGCATCTGACTCTTGTAGTTCAGACGAGCTGGGTCCTTGAGATTCTTCCACATCAGCTTCCTCAGACATTCCAGGAGGCATTTGATAGTGGGGAACCTTCCCATCAAGATAATCCTTCAAAATTTGGCGAGCAGCTCTAGTCTCATCAGGCAATCCACTTGAGGCTACATACCCACGAGAAGCACAATATGCCCTCAAAAGTTCTGATGCCAAGGGAGGCCGAGACTGCAGTTCATATGGCTTCGGTTTTGGCAGTGTTATTTTGTACACATCCTCAATGACATGTCTTGGGACTCGATTGGCCACAACCTGCACTGCCTTTCTGTGCTCAGTCATCCTATCAATCGGCAACACCCCTGAAGCAATCATATCATATCTCGAGCTTGAAAAGGATGGGAATACCAATCCAGGGCAGTCACAGAGCATTAGCTCATCAGAAATTATTAATGTTTGGAAATGCTTTGTTTTCCCTGGGGTGGAGGTGACACCTGTTTTTTTTCTGGCCAACCAAAGCATTGATTGTTGAACTTTTCCCTACATTAGGATACCCCACAAATCCCACAACGGCATTCTTAGGCGTTGCATTTACTTCTGTAATTCCACCAAGAGACTGAACATTAGATGTGCCAGCATTACCACAGTTTGATTTCCTTCTCAGTTTGACTATCTCCACTGCCTCAAACTGCAAACGAGCCAAAAGCTCATCCCTGCCATATATTCTTGTATCAGGGTCATCCATGTTCTCTTGCCTATCTTGTGTCCATGGGCCACTCAATATTTTACCATCTAGAGCTGCAGAAGCAGCTTTAGCTGACCAAAATACAAATAGAATCTCATGATCTCGAAAGTACTTTGCCCATCTTTTCCTGATAAATTCGAAGGATGAAAAATTAAAAGGTTGAAAAATAAGAGAACTTATTGTATGTCCAGAGACCTGCTAAAGGAGAAACTAACCTAACAGAAAATGGTAAAAGATCTGCCTTGTTCACCAGAAGCAATGTCCTCTTGTGCTTATCAACTTCTTGTGCATATGCCTGCATTAAGCAAAACCAATGTTAACTGATATATTTTTCTCCTTCTCCTTATACTTCATTTCTTTTAGAAAGGGGTGGGGCCAGAGCCTAGACAGTACGAGCAAAACGATATCCAACCATATCACTTATATTACTACCGTCTTGTAGTATACAATATTCAATATCATTAAGTGGGTCATTCCCCCATCAAAAACTATAGATTTGTTGTAAAACCACGAATAAATATATAACAAAAGCTCATAGATGACAACATCATAAATGCTACACAATCCAACACAGTCACATATGTGTATATATATAAAAGAAAGGAGCACCATTCCACACAAACAGATGACAACATCCAAGGGTGTTTAACGTAATAAAAAAAATTAGGGATCCATTTGGTGCATGGAATTGGCTTATTTGTGTCCTTAAACAATATTTGGTGCATGCTGGCAGGGTATGATATTTAAACATAGATGCTCTTACGTCCTGGCAGGGTAGGATATCCAATCACAAAAATAGCCCCTCTTGCTATTTGCCTATTTCTCTATCTTGTTTGCAACTTCTCTCTTTTCTGCAATTTTTTTTCTTCTGTACAACTTTTCTTACGCTAAAGTCCAGCTTTTACAAGTTTTCCAATATCATAAAAAACTCCCAAATTTGGGGATATGTAACATATACATATGATCTTAATTTAATTTATGTTTATTTATTAGTTTGTTAGCAAATATATGGGTATGTAAAAGTGGTTTTCACCACAATGATTATCTTGAGACACGAGCGAGAACAATGATTGAAGAAAAAAAATAACAAAAAAAATTATTTTGGTTTTTCTGAGTTTTGTGAGAGACAATCATATATTTTAACTCCGGTAACAGTTCAAAAAAGTTGAGCTTGCTCCCTACTTGAGTGGGTAGAGTTCTCTCATGAGCACACAGAGATAAAGATGGCGACATGTAATTGAGTTTTAGGTTTGAGTTTTTTATGCAGTAACTTGAGCTCATCAACCTTGCACTTGGAAATTTGAAGAGAAATGTGTGAAAAAATAAAACTGATAGAGATGTCATTTTTTTGGTTTGTGATCATGTTATTTTTAGAAAAAATTTCAAGTTTATTGTAATCCAATCCAAAACAAATTATACCAAAAGTAGGATACTACTATTTTAGTCCAATATCATGCTATACCAAACAAAAGACAATATTGTAATTAGTCCAATCCATCCTATCTAATCCTAATCCTATAAAATAATTCTATCCAATCCCACACACCAAACACACCCAAGTAGAGAATTTCAAAGTATTAAATTCGTAATAATGTGGCTAATTTCACATAATATTTAGGATTCGTCTGAATCTTCTTGAAGGCTCCATTTGTTTAACTTAAGAGTAATGTTTTAACCTGTAGTCTTTGACATCTAATCTTAGGGTGCACTTGAAATGGCTGTTCAAGTAGACCTCTTGAGACCTTTTAAGAATAGATCTTTTACTTGCAGAAATTTCATGGAGTAAAGCTTTTTATAAAGTGCTTTATATTGTTTGGTATTCAATTAAATTAGTACATTTAGACAATAGATTGCTTGGGAATATATCTCTGAAAGAGTTTTTTTGTAGAGATAAATAATGAAAAATGAATGAAATAGACTTTTGTAATGAAAAAGGTCGTAATGGAATATCTAAAATATAATTGGGGAGTATGAGACAATTTGTTCTTTTAACAAAACTCAAATTTTGTGCTTCTCATACAATTTTTTTTTTTTACTATCTAAAAATCTCTTTAAATGGATGCCAAACCAAAAAAAAAAATCAATGAGCTTTTGACATTAATCAAATAGAGAAGCCATACCATACAGACTCTTAGCTTTTGGTCAAATAAATCTTTTACAATGACATGTAGACTCTTCTGCATTAAGATATTTCCTATTGGGTGAACAACACACTCTTTTAAGTTAAAGTTAAAAGATTAACTAACCACAATCAAAACCAGGAGGGATGAAGTTATGTTTCCTCACTATTAATGACCTACATACTTCAGGTACACACTTTATGAGATAACCGAACAAAGATGATTATAGATTAGTGCACTTTGTAATTTACCGAATGACAGAAAAAAAGATTTTGAGAGCAAAATTCACATTCATAGCTTACTTGTCTACTAAGAGACCCTACACCGGAATTCATAGTAGTATAGTACACAATAACAAATGGAGCACACAAGAAATCGTATTTCCATAGAATGACTAAGTTATCATAAGCAATCAATAAATAAACAAGAACAATATTTTACCTCAAGATCAGGGCAGCGGTAGAACAGTGGGTCTCGTGCATCAACAACCATCACAAGCTGAAGTATACACAATGTGATTAGAATATCTTAATGTTAATTAGAGATCATAGCATAAAACAAAATATGAATAACTTGCATCCAAGGTTACGCAACATGAAAAGAAACATGGCTGATGATTAAAGTAAAATATTTAAATCAATGATCTTCCTCCAAGGCAAGTATGGTTTTATATTTTCATTTGGGTGAAAAAAGCAGCTACAACTATTAGCAAGGCTTATCCCCTCGTTTTGCTCATCCGACCACACGGATGTATTACTTTAAAAGTTTTAAATGTGCATAACATATCTCATTCCCTTCTACTGAATCAGTCTAACCAGATGTTACCATCTTTTGGTTATTTATACTATCTACTGCAGCTGAATAAAATTACAGCAAGAAACTGAATTACAATTCTAAAATCAAAATGATTACATTATATCATTTAGAGACACAAAGCTATACCAGATCACTGCGTTCAACCACCCGCCAAAGCTGTCTCCAAATATCAAGGTTCTTCTCAAATGGAGTAAGAACAAGCTTCTCATTTTCCTCAAGTCTGAAGTAAATGCAATTCCAATTAAATACATGAAATTAAGCACTTATCAAAAGACCAACAAATATAGCTAAAAACATAAGTCATGACAATTAAAAGTTAAAACACAACGAGTAAACAAACCTGGCAAGGGTTCGTCGCCAAGTTAAAAAAGCTTGTCTCTCATTGCCATTAAGTTCTTCCACAGACATTCGAGCATTCCACGGTGGCCTCCGTGGGACTCGAAGACTGCTAGCATGTAATGCCTCTTCTTCCTTCCTATCCTCCATCGTCATCATTTCACTTGTCAACCCATTATCTCTATACAAATTCCATTCAAACCACAAATACCCAGAAACAATTATTACTCACTATTGAAAACTTGTCAACAATTGAATTAAAAAGAAAAACTCACAAGTCGATATGGATGTTAGGGATAGGGTGGAGGTTGATGTCTGGCTCATCGTTCTGTTGAATGACAGCGTCGATGTCGGTGACATCTGTGACGGACTCGAGAACCTTTTTGTGCTGGTTCTTGTAGAAGATGCCCTTCTCTTTGGATTGTAGAATCATTTGGTTATGGTGCTTCACCAGGGCTCTTCCCAGCCCTGTCTTCTCATTCTTCCCCATGTTATCAAAATTCACACAAAACCTACACAAAACCTAAATATTGTGATTGTCTGAACACCAAAGGTAGGATTAGTTTTTATTTTATTTTATATATATATAGGTCAGTTTAAACGGTTCGGGGTCGGTTTTGGCCATTCAAAACCGAAAGTGAACCGAATTGAATTCCGTGATTCTTGAGGGTGAGGATTTAGGGATGGCAATGGGTCAAGTTCGGGTCATACTAGACCCAGACCTAGACCCGAATATATTTGCGGGTTTGGGTTTGGGTCTAGACCTGCGGGTCTTAAGAAGACCCAGACCCGCCCTGCGGACCTGCGCATTTTTGCCAAACCTGAAAATTGAACTTTGATACTCTTAATTTATCTCTAGCTGGTTGAGTTGGTAGATTCAATGTTTCTCAGCTCAACAGTTTGATCAAACAACAAAACTTCTAATTACAACATTAAAATTTTAATTTTTAAAACACAGAGTCATTAAATCGTTGATTAAACTAACAAATACTCATAATCAATTTCTTTACAAACAATATAAATTATAAAAAATATCTAATTAAATACTTATCAGCAACACTAATGTCATGTGAATTAATTACAAAAACCATGAAGTTTTTCACAGTTTCAGCACTACATTTCATGCTAGTAATTAGCTTAATTTAGGTTAAACATCTATTTAATTAACGTGAAAACATTAATTTCCAATATTCGGTTTCAACCTAACTGAAACCAACTCTTATTTACATCTAAAACTATTTAGCTTGATCCAAGTTTAACAAATTCGAGTATGCTATTTGAAATCGATACTAAAAAAGCCTCATAGAAACCAAAACGAGATGCAACTTCAGGAAAAAGTGAAGAAAACAAATGAAAAGAAAACCTTGCAGCGCCAAGATCGAGAAGGGCCGCTCTGCTCCCAGGTTCGTACGGTCTTGTCGCTGCTGCAAGAATCGGTGGAACGCCGTTGATTCCGGTTTTGGGACTCCAGGCGAGGCACCAGACTCTTAAGAGTTGAGAGTTGAGGTGAAGCCGTGAAGGCAAGAAGGGAATTAGGGTTTAGGGATTTGTTAGTATATCACAAAATTATCCTATATTTTGATGATAAGGCAAAATATACAACAAATGCCTTTAATTACGAGAAGACACCCTGCCTTCAACAGTTAGACTTAACCTTTGACTTTGAAAATCAAGGGTAACATAGTCATTTTACCTATCAAATATTTTCTGCCAATAAACTATTTGTTGAAATGGTGATTTTGGAACAATTTAAATAATGATTGACCATTTTGGGACACTATCTATCAATTAATGGTGTCTATTGATATTTTCTCTTAGAATTAAGATACTACAACATGTAAAAAGTCAAGTAACAAGGGAGAAAATTTTCAATGGATGAAACCGTCTCAATGAGATTGCACCATTTATATCGAAAATATAAAAGCATCTCCAATGCAAATACACATTTTTGAGTTTCTAAATAGTGTCACATCAGCATTTCTATTTATTATAAGCCCACTTTTGAAAAAAAAAAATTAGAGAAATACATATTCACATCTTCAATGTAATTATCTAAAGTCTAATATGCATCCATTTTATATCCAATTATAATAAAACAATTATTACACTCTCTTTCCTCTTTTATTTTACAATTAAATGAGGTTTAATCTTATTGGTGGAAAGAGTTAGAAATCTTAATCAGCATTTCTATGAAATCAGCATTTCTGTGAGAGTTTCTAGAATTAGAAACCCAACTTCATATTCTCTAACTTTTTTTTGGCCACATCATCTCCATATTCAATTTAGATAATAGCATTAGAGAGAGTTTTTCTAACTTTTTAATATCTATCTTATGTGATACTCCATTTTCTCCGAATACATAATAGCATTGGAAATGCTTTAAATATATATAATTAAACTATAATTTGGTGCAATCTTGTAGGACGGTCTCATCAGTGCAATGGCAATGAGACCGTCCAATAGAAGATTTTCTCATAACAAGGAAGCAAAAGAAAGGGAAAAGGAGCATCTCGAGCACGTGCAGGTAAAAGCCCAAATGGCGAATGGAGAAGCAAAAGAGATAACAAACTTGGCAACTTAAAGCTTCTTTACCCAACACCACAAGCCACCCACAGGCCACAACACACAACCTCTCTCTTTTGCTTCTCCATTCATGCAATTCTCCGCCTCACCCATTGCTTTAACTCTCTCTCCTCTGTCTTTTTTTAATTGATTTATGGTTTATGCACCGCTGCTGCTTCTATGGGCGCTCAAAAGAGCATCCATGCTGGAAAAGGTCTCTGTATTTTGTGTTTATTTCACTGATAACTAATAACTGATGACTGACAATGAAATTGTTTCTTCATTTTTATAGTGTTTTATTTTGTTGATGACTGATCGTGAATGTGGTGTCGTATTATGATTTTGCAGCCAAGATTGATGTCAATGTTGATTTCACTCACAAGCTTTGTGCTTCTTTGATGCTCCCTCCTCTCAGGTTTTTCTGCTATCTCTTTATTTTATTTTATTTTAAATTTGGAAACAAAACTGTTCTTAGCATACATACTTAATGTTTGTTTCACTAAACTTTATTTGTCACTAATGTTTTAACAGGAACACTGGCAGTCCTCTTTCTCTTGTAATTGGCAGGTAGAGTTTTTAATTTTATTCTTGTTCTTTAATCATGTGATTATTGGTTATTTGGTTTTGTGGGAATTTTCTTATTCAATCGTGTTATATCTGTATGGTAGCTTTGAATATATGGACAGAGAGATTTTGAAAGTTTTGAAATTGTGTATAATTACTTAAAATTCATGAAACAAAAACTTTACTGATATTATTGATTTCTTACCAATTCTTCTAAAAGTACAGCTTCTTTTTAATCAGTGACTAAGTGTAGAGATAGGGATTTCATTGCAGTCTTTGCTTCAAACATCCAAATTTATTTGGTGGAAATGAAAAGCTTGATGTATCATGGGATAAAGGGCTTTATGATTCAAACATGTTGGTTGCTTATAGGAGGCCAAGGCCTGAATGGCTTTCTCAACAGTGTTTTGTAATTCAGGTTTGTATCTCCTTAAAGTTTCTTTTCTTTTCATTTTCTAAAATTTTTCATTTGTTTTGTCTCTGGTGGATGATGATAATGAATGGAAGGGTACAATTTGAGTCAGGATTGAACTTTAGTGGAACTTCTTAAACCTAGTTGGTCTAATTGGAAAAAAAAAAAAAAAACAATTGATGATTTGAAGTTAAAATTTGATTTTCAGCTGAACTTCAGGGCATATGTGTTCTAACTTCTAATTAGTAATTTTTTTTGGCTCAGCATTCTCTTTCACCTGAAATTGGGGTCCATGGTGTTCCAATTGACAACTTCTCACGTTCAGGGAGTGGAGGTGTGAATTTGTCTCGTTTATCTCTTGGGTTGGATATGAGTGAGCCTACGAGTCCCAAATGGAGCAGCACTACTAGTATAAAATTTGAGGTTTGGTGAAGATTGTTCACTTATCACTTGCATCTACTTGGCATCTATCTTCTTGTAGTTTGTAATTTATCAGTATAAAGCTTATTTGAGACCGAAAATAATGGAAATTTGTAATGCAGCATGTTCGCCCTTTAAATGATGATTGGAGGTCCATAACTAGAGATCTTGATGGCTTTTCTGTGACTTGCAGGTGATTGAGACTCAAATTTCTGATTTTCAAAGAATATGATGGTCTGAACTTTAACCAATTTCTGTACAATGCTTGATATGCAGTGGCAATTCCTTTGACAGTATGGTAGTCCTAAAGCAAGAATCTCGATATGCAAAGGCAAATGACAACAGTTTTTCTCGTGTAAAGTATCTTTCTGATCTGTAGTGTGATATTTGTTTGGCAAAATGTGCTACTTAATTATTGTGTTGGTCAGATTCCACTAACTATAAGTTCTCATTTTCTTTTTTCAGTTTAGTATGCAAATAGAACAAGGGATTCCAGTTGTATCTAAGTGGCTAATATTCAATCGGTTCAAGTTTGTTGCAACGAAGGGTGTCAAACTTGGGCCAGCATTTCTCTTGACAAGGTGAGGAATTCTTTCTTTGACTCATTGGCTGATATGCTTTATATTTAGAGCCTGAATGATGGTACAGTAGTTGGAAATAGAAAATCTGGGTGGCAAAATTCAGATTCTGGAGATCTACTTGGAAGCATAAGAGATGCTCTTAATAAACATATTAGGACATATTAGATATTTTGGAAATACTATAGATTTGTATCAAACTAGGAACCAATAATTTGATAGGAAAGGAAAACCATTGCATATTCTATATATAATGTATAAAGAAATCATTGATTTATAATAAAGTACTACAATTTACTGTGCTAAAAGTTTATGCCTAAGGCTAACCAGCCTTGGAGGCTTCAAAAAGCCTGCCATTGAAGGGAGATGTACTTCCCCCAGTCTCTTCATGCTACAATGTAAATAATTATCAATGAGGTATAGAACAACATATAAGTTAATGCTTGCACATCCACCATTTGAGTCTCCCATAGCTTTGGATCCATTATCCCAGTCATGATTTTCCTACTCCTAGAGGGGAGAATTCCTCAGATTTTTTTTTGTCGTCCAGGTTTCTATTCTTGCTGTATTTGCATCCCTCTCACCTTTTCCTCTTACAGCCTGGCAGGTGGATCCATTGTAGGAAACATGGCTCCTTATCAAGCATTTGCCATTGGAGGTCTTGGTAGTGTGCGAGGGTATGGTGAAGGTGCTGTTGGATCGGGGAGATCATGTCTGGTTGCTAATACTGAATTGACATTCCCCATGGTATGTGATAGTTTTATGTTACTCTTATCTTGGTAGGCCTTGAGTTCTAGATTTCTAATCACTTGTATTTGGTATTTTGTTGCATATCTTTGATGGTCTTTTTGTACATATTACTACACATTATGTATATAAAGTTTACGCATTTTGCTGACCAGTTCTCAGCTCAGGAGACTTGTTGAGTCTCTAGATACATGTCATGCAATATGCCATAGCAAATCGTGGACCATTTTTTCATTCCTCTACTTCTAATAACTTGTTTTTGATATATATATATATATATTGCATTCAATTTCTTTGATATCTTGTGTAGTTTGGGTCTTTGGGAAATATAAGAGACAACCTTGTAGAGAATATTTCTGATATACTTTTATGAAAATTTAAGGAAGGTCTTTGACATTTTTTAGGGAATGTGTATGCAAATATTTAGAATTTCAGAAAAGATTTTGAAAAATCAGCGGTCTACTTTTATTTTTAGCCAAACCCCAAGGGAAGTAGATCAAAATTTTCTCTTTTGTTTAAAATTATGGGATTTTTTGATTACTCTCTAGTTGAGAAGATTCGTTTATACTTTATATACATGCCATGCAACGGGCCGATGGCAGATTTTCAATCATTTTTGGGTTGCATCTACACCCTAATGAATATATATTTTTCTTATACTATATATATTAAAAAAAAAAAAAAGTTGCAACAGCTGAACATGTGTTCCTTTGATTTAAAATTTCCATGTTGCCTATAACATTTGTTAGTCTTTTAAAGAATATATAAAACTGTTACTGTTCATGAGTAGAGCATTTTGGCACAATTTTGATTGTTGGAAAAAAGCTTCTTCATCTGAGGTTCTATTGTCAGCATATTGAAAAGCAGTTGTTAAAATTCAAAACTGTTAGTGAATTTGAAAGCCTGGTTGGTGCAAAATAGACTATATAAGTTGCCTATAACATTTGTTAGTCTTTTAAAGAATATATAAAACTGTTACTGTTCATGAGTAGAGCATTTTGGCACAGTTTTGATTGTTGGAAAAAAGCTACTTCATCTGAGATTCTATTGTCAGCATATTGAAAAGCAGTTGTTAAAATTCAAAATTGTTAGTGAATTTGAAAGCCTGGTGGTGCAGAATAGACTATATTTCATTATCCTGAATATAAATATGAGATGAAAGAATGACTTCAGCAATCTGAGAGCCTAGTAACTCAAATGATTTTCTTTCCTTTTTTCTTTTCTAATAAGCAACTCAATATTGTTTATTGATCATGAAAATAGCTAGATTTTGCATGTCATTTTTAGATTTCTAGTAGTATGTATCTTGTCAGGACTTAGGAACAAGTCAAGAAATCTCTTAGGGAAAATACAAAGCCAAGGAAATGTCGATTTTTATAGTTTATTAGTCTAGATATGTTGGTCTGCTTATCCTATGTTCTTTGGGATGCTTATTGAGTATTGAGCTTTAGATTATCGAGGTAGGTGACAGAACTGATGATGATTAGGTATAGCATATGGTAAAAAAAACTCCTTAGTGCAAGTTAATTCATATCTTGTTACAATACATGTGTTACAACACGTGCAACAAGTGGGTGGCTTTCCACCACATGTTTTCTCCTTAGCTTCCTAAAGAAGCCAACACACGTGGCAAGCTTCTTTGGTTTTGCTTCAAGCTTAAGTAGTGGAATATTACAACAACATCCCTCGCTTTCTTGCCTATATATATGGCCAGCTTCCTTTGTAATTTTTTTTTTTTTTTTTAGAGAAATATATTGCCTTTTGTTATTGAATTCAAGTGATTGTTATTGAATTCAAGTGATAGTACAAGTTCAATAATAATAACCCAAAAAATTTACAAAAGAAGCCGGTCATATATATAGGCAAGAAAGAGAGGGATGTTGTTGTAATATTCCACTACTTAAGCATGAAGCAAACCAAAGAAGCTTGCCACGTGTGTTGGCTTCTTTAGGAAGCTAAGGAGAAAACATGTGGTGGAAAGCCACCCACTTGTTGCACATGTGTTGTAACACATGTATTGTAACATATCTGAATATGATAGCTCTAAGGCTAGATTAATGTAAATATGTTCCAATCAGATTCTGCACTTCCAGCAACTAGAAAATATAATAAGGCTTGAAATCCATAAGCTACCAAACCTAGGGTGCTAATTTACAGACTTAGTGGAATATAGAAGAAGGGTCATGTAGGACAAGATTAGGAAAGAGAAGACAATAATTAGCAAAGAGAAAAAATAACAGAAAGGGGAAATTTTTCTGAAGGGATTGAAGATTTCAAATATCAGCTATTATTCATCAATCAAATCTGTCTAAGCAAGACAAGGTGAGGTTGGCTCAGCAGTAAGCCTTTCACACCTACATCCAAGAGGTTGTGGGTTCGAGTCATTTGTCTAAGCAAATAATCCAAAAACCTATTTATAAGAATGTAAACGTAATCTTCTTCAAATTGGAAAACTAGTCTAAACCAACTAAAATAAGTAGTAATCCTAAATGAACAGAAATAAGTAAGTCTCATTCCTAATTAAAACTATAAAATATCTTCTTATTGGTCCTGCTCAAAGTTAGAATCTCCAAGTCTGAATTTTGTTTCATCCAAAATCTGCTATCAACTCTTTGATACAACAATTGTTTAGGTAAGTAGGTTCTGACTTCTGATCAAAGTCCTTAAATGCCTAAAGCTTTAAATTACATAAATGCCTACTGACTTTTTGATAAAACAAGCTCTGTCCATTACAGGTTAAAGCCCACCAAACCTGGTCCAGTTTTTGACAAATTAGCTTACTCCTTAAATTTTAAGAGAGTTCTAAATTAACAACATCTAATGAAAATTAAGCACTTGGCCTCGATTCTTTACTGCATCATGATTCATGTTTACTGAGGTTTCCAGTGGAACCACGTAGCCTTTGGCTTTGGCATGTACGATCCCTAACAATGTATCTCACTCACTTGGTGGGGATTGTATGTCTTAGTCTCAGGTACCCATTTTTCCACCTACAAACTTATTTGGAGTTCCTCACTTTTGAAACCTTTTAAATGATTCGTATGCAGTCACAAATTTAATTCTGATTTGAGTGTTTGACTTTTGAATGGTCATACACTAATACCACTTAAAAATCTTTATAACTAGCTGTTTTGTCTGTCTTCTTCTAAGACGATGAAAACATTGAGATGTTTTTTTACCTGTTAAATGGTTTCAGCTGTTAGGCCCTGTCCTCTTCCTTTCCTTTATTCTTTCTCATGCTGACTCGATCTTATAATGGGCCACTTGAAGGCATGGACAATGATAAAAGTAGCTTATTACCCTTAATTAAGGTTCTCTTCGAGATATCATCCCTCTTTTACCTTCCCAAAACCAATGGAAAAATGGGTATATTATTGAAGATCATGATCATCGCCTCTACTTTTGATCTGTTTAGAATTTTTTTTGAAAGATATGTATGGACTCGAGTGACTATCATAAAAGAAAAATTCATCTCCTCTATAATGGTTGGGATAACTGTCCTCAAAAGTGTTTGCAGTAACTTTCCCCTTAGTTATTTTTATGATAGGTTTGGTCTCAGCTGTCTGTGTTTGTGTCTCTTAGGCCATCCTGGCATGTTTCTCCAATAAAAGATATTAAAATCTAATTTGCTGTACTTTGGGTACTTGTGTTGTTAAGAGAGCCAAAGTAAGCGCCCTTGTCATTTATGAGTTGAGAAGTGGAAATTTGATGATATGCGGGTTGAAGTGATAGTTTTACTGTTCTGAAGTTTGATCCCACTTTTAACTTTTCCTATGCACAATGGAGGTGGATTTATCCCCTGTACAAATGAAATGAACTGACATTTGCATCAAGATCATGTTCATCATTAAGTTTTCAATTGACTTGCATGCATATGGCCATGGTGTCTAAATGAAGAGTGATGAAAATAATTAAAGTGAGCCGGATTCTTCATATCTGTTGATATGAGTGCCAGATTCTTTGTATCTGATGATAAATCTGCAAGTTCTACAACTGGTCCGTTAAATGTCTTGTGATTAGTTGTAGAAATTTCTGCTGGGCTAGTGCACTGCCTTCTTTCATTATTATTCTTTATATGTTTTTACTCATTTTAAGCTCTGATGAATTACCACGACTTTTTTCAGAACAAGATGATGGAAGGTGCTGTTTTCTTGGATGGTGGAACCGACTTGGGTTCTGGTTGTCATGTACCTGGTGAGTTGTCTTCTTTCACTTACTAGGTTACATGTACTGCTGGTAAATTTTCATCTTCGTTTTGATACAATTCTACCTCCCAACAAGGTAAACAAATTAACTAGGATAATTCTGCTCCAATTAATTTAGCAAAACCTGATTTCTCTAGTGTAGATTTTGATTTGTCGAATAATTATCCTATCAGTATGCTTTTTTCTGAATTATGAGTATACCCTTAGCTCTTTGCCTCTTTCTTTTCTCTCCCTGATGAAATTTCAATTCATAACAGTAGTGTAGTCATGTGGTAATTGATTGTCAACTACTCAACCACAAATGCAAATGCAAGACATCTGTGTTTTGTAGAATACGTATTATTCCCTAGTCCCTACTGAAGCCTGATACAATAATAACCATGTGCTTGTAATCTTTCTTGTTCACCCGGCTAATATTTTAATGTCAAGCTTATGTGGATGGATCTTCTTGACCATGATCCAACTCACCCTTAATTTTCTTTGATCGCTTATCTACTGTTATAATAACTAATGAGGTGTTGGTCTTGTAATGCTCTTTAGAATCTTCCTAGTAATCTTTAATGTGGGAGTTTCAGGAAATCCAGCACTGAGGCAGGGCAAGCCAGGATCTGGAGTAGGGCTTGGATACGGCATTCGATTTAGGTCTCCGTTTGGTCACCTTCAGCTTGATTATGCAGTCAATGCATTCCAACAAAAAACTGTTTACTTTGGCATCACCAATGTTGCTTCATGAGCGCCTAAAGCTTTTAAAAAAAAAAGGGGATGCAACTTTTTCAAGCTTTTCCTCAGTTACTTTGATAAAGAAAATCCTCATTTTGGGAGATTGGGGGACATGGAATCGGGGCTAAAGGAGCATTGGCCTTTTACCAGGTTGGTGGCAGCATAATGTCTGTATTCAATCACCATTAACGGAGAAGATTTGTCTGTTCAAGCTGCAGATTTCCAAGTTTTCTTATTTATCCTCACAGTCACAGGAGACTGACTTACAAAAGGTAATAGAAATCTCACTAATTTAAAAAGATATTCTTTTAATGTTTGAACTAAAATTAGCAAAATTTGACATGTTAGAAATGAAGTTTGTTATTGCTTCTTCCTGATAAAAAAAAAGTGTGCAACTTGTTAGAGAGAAATCCCTTAGAAAATATGATAAACTCGAATGCTTTCTACTACCAGATATCAACTGGGTGCCATTTAGGATATGATTTAAATATACGTTCCATATTTCTCTTGTATAAGGCAAAATTACCTGCTACATTGCATACTTAAAGTGTATGTTTAGTATGGCTTTTGAAAGGATCAAAAACGTTTTTTTTAATGGTAGAAGCTATTTTGAAGTTTTATTTAATTGTTTAGCAAAACTCAAAACAGCTTTTTTAATATATAAATTGTTTCAATTACCCTTTATAAAAGTCATTTTATGTCTATTTGGAGAAGCCCAAAATTTAGGCTTCTCCAAAAGTTTTTTTTTTTTTTTTTTTTTTTTTTTTTTTTTTTGAGCTTTTTTAAAATATATGAATTGTTTCAACTACCCTCTATAAATTTTAGATATTCCGCCATACAACTCTTTCATTATAAATACATTACTAACACCTTTTTTGTAATTCACACAACCAAAAGCTATTTTTAAAATACATTGTTAACACATTTTTTGTAATTTACACAAATAAAAGCCTTTTTTGTTTGAAACTCTACTATAAAAAGATCTATTCTAGAAACTCTATTTAAAAAGTCATACCAAATACACTATAATAAATATTTAATATACAATTTTTAGTTGCGGCTAAATATCTACTCTGTTTAAAGCTAATTTGGGTAGCAGAGAGAGGTTGGCTGGCATTCCCTATCCCGACCCACTTTTTTTGACTCATTTTATATATATATATATATATTATATTTTTGAATAAAAAACATAAATAATACAAACATATTCTAGAACCCGTAGAACGACACTACCACCCATTGTTCTTATTTTATTATAATTATTATTATTATTATTTATACTCTATTTCTCAAAAAATATTAATTAAATTGATGACTACAATTTAATGTTTGATTATTGAAAACAAAAACTAAAGCGGGGCAGGGTGGGGTAAAGAGCCTCGCCCTAAATAAGGCATCTGGTTAGGGGGCTAGGGCCTAGGGGCACTCAAATCTAAAACGAGGCAAGAGTTGAGGCATGAATGATCATGACCCACACCCCATTTCCATCACCAGTCATGCAAAATGTTTATTTTTTTAGTGATTCGGCTATAAATCGACGATATAAGATTGGTTCGGTAGTAAAATCTATCACACTTGTTCCACGAGGTTATGGGTTTGAGTCCTTCTCCTTTCTAAAAAAAACCTTAATTTATGTAATAGTGATTAAAATGGTGAATAATAAGAAATATTAAATCTTAAGAACCAAATTATGAATGATATAAATAAGTTATTTTGATTGAATGTAGGTCTAAATCCATTAATTAAATAAATAAATAAATAAATAAAAGAAAGCATGAAGAAGAGGCGGGGGCGGGTGGTGGGTGGAGTTGATGAAAAGACAAGATGGCCCCCACCAAATTTGTTGGTATGCGCGACGTAGACATTAGACATAGTTGTTTTATTTTTTTGAAACTCATTAGACATAGTTGTTGAAATGGCTCCATTACATATATACATGTGTGCGACTTTCCACAAAGGGTCGAAGGGATGGGAAAAATTGTCAAACTCAAGCTGCTTTTTGGGAGCATTGCATTCACATCCCACCTTGATGCCAACTTATGATATAATAAGTTATGGGTACGGTTATGACAAGTTAATTAAATCTCTATTTATCCCAGGACACTAAAGTAATAGAATTTCACGGGGGGTGATTAACGGCAAGGGAGATTTGTACAATTTCGAATAAAAGTTCAATGTAATTTTGTAATAAGGCCTAAACTCAAGGGTATTTATGAATTTTACTCTTAATAAAAATCATAACCAGTGTGAAATTTTTTTTATTTTTTTTTTTATGTATAACCACTACCAGGACCAGCGAGAATAGACTCTACAAGCACAGCCCGGAATACTACTCCCACTATGGGGGAGAGGATACAGATGAAATACAGCTACTCTCACAAATGGAGAGAGGAGAGCTCCCAGAACCGGGAGAGAGCAACTCACACTTAGGATTTAAAGGCCAAGGTAGGACAAAGAATATATATACAAATATATGCACTCACATGGCTTTGAACCGTGGTGGTAGAGGCTCCCAGGGAGCGTCCAACCACATTGGCAAGAGGCCAAGTGTGTCAGTGTGAAAATTTCACATCTTACAAAGATAAAAGAAGAAATTACGCACAAATTACATTTGAGTTTTGACATAAAAAAATCAACTTTTACATCACTTAAATGAAACTTAATGGGATCCACCGTCCATTGATGATTGTTTGATTTTTTAAGTAATAAAAAATAAAAATATAAAATGGGCTCTAAAATCACTTAATTCAATTTTTATTTTTTCACTTCTCAATTAATAGAATAGTATTGAATCACATATGAAATTGTTTCTTCCAAAACTATTACCCTAAAATTTACCTATTTAGAATTTCATCTCGCTACCTAACAGATTTTTCTTCTCGTACCTTATATGAACTAAAAGCATCTCCGATGCAATTATGCATTTGGAGAAAATGAAGTGCCACATATGATAGATATTTAAAAAGTTAGAAAAACTCTCTCCAATGTTATTATCTAAGTTGAATATGGAGATGATGTGGCCAAAAAAAAATTAGAGAATATGGAATTGAATTTCTAATTCTAGAAACTCTCCTAGAAATGCTGACTAGGATTTCTAACTCTTTCCACCAATAAGATTAACGCTTTCAACTCTTTCCACCAATAAGATTAAACCTCATTTAATTATAAAATAAAAGAGGAGAGAGAGTGTAATAATTATTTTATTATTATTGGACATAAAATGGATGCATATTTGACTTTAGATAATTACATTGGAGATGTGAATATGCATTTCTCTAATTTTTTTTTTTCAAAAGTGAGCCCATAATAAATAAAAATGTTGATATGGCACTATTTAAAAACTCAAAAATGCATATTTGCACTGGAGATGCTCTAATGCAAGCAAAACCATCATAAAGTACATGACAACTTTTATATGAAAAAATTATTTTTAAAAAATTATTATAAATTCAAACATAAAAATTAGTTGGCATTATTAGTCATTAAATTGAAATTTTGAAATCTTATTAATAACTAAATATTTTTGTTATATAAACTATGACATCATTTGTTTTTAATTGTACTTGATATATTAAAATACAAACATATAACAATTAATAATAATCGAAAGGGTACAGATGTAAATGTCTTCAAATATTTCTAACTCAAAAATACAAACAACTTAACATTTATATTCAATTTTCAGTGGAAGGAAAATAAAAACACAAAAGAAACATGTCATTCAATTTTAAGCTTTCTATTGCTTAAATTCAGCAATATTCAGATAATAATAAATAAATAAATAAACACACACACACACAACTGTAGTCAACATTATAACATAATCAAAGGGTATTTTGTTTAAAAAAAAAAAAAAAAAAAAAAAAAGCGAAGATGATAGGGACCTAAGTCGAATACCTTCAGACCAAATATAACTCTTGAAATTTTTGGATATCTTCGAACACATCCAGTTTACTTTGGACCAATGTTACAACTCTCAGTTGTAAGCATTGTGTGAAGTAAGATATGTAATGAATGCAATTCTGTACTTATCCCAACTGCCAGACAACAACAGCATATTCCAGTAATTGAGATGCAAAAAATGGACATGAAATGCACTTTCTTTAGAATAATAGAGCTTTCACAATCACCACAGCTAAGTGGTTTATATTTATTTAAGACTTTTTTAAAACCAACTGTCGGCAGATGTTCATAAATTCTCACACCTAATTAACAGCAGCACAATCAAACTAACAGCCTTCAACTCTTGTTTCAGGTCTCTAGAAAGAACATACAGGAAAGCAAAATAACCATAAAGAAATTAACATACAGGAGATTACAAGTCCAAATTCATAATGTTAAAAAGAAACAAGTAAAAAGTAAAAAAAGCAATGGCCATAATTTAGCCCAGCTTCTTCATTCATCTTTTAATCTTAAGATTCTTTAACCATTGATTTGTAGTACTGTATAATACCACTTTCTTCCCTTTCCCATAATACATATGAATTAGAACATATTTACAAAATTCATTACACAAAAAAAAAAAGAAAAAAAAAAGACAAAGATCCTATTGCTCTTGCAATTGCTATATATTTTGTTACACACTCAACATACACTTTGATGATAGCTTTAACAAAAGTACCTGCTTTATAAGTTGCACTATTCGTCTCTGTCTCGATATCCTCCTCTGTATGTAAAACGACTCCATATAAGGGGTTTCATAGGGTTGTGGGCACTTTTCGCCTCTTCCAACACCATATTCCCCTATTCAAATCTTTACTCCATTTCCAATTCCTCGAATCTCTTTTCGCAAAAACCTGTTAAGTAGAAAAGGTTAGCCCAATTCAGCCCATGTTTATACAACTAAAATTTGTTCAAAATACTAGTTGTTCCATATGCTAAATCAAAGAGCTCCTTTTCAGACACCAAGTGAAAATATTCTTATAACACAAGTTGACAACCATGACTTTTCAATTAGCAAATGAAGCAAAAATGCTAATCTCTATCATATCAAGTACAAGAATTTCATACTGAAGAGTTTTACAACCCTAATTTTTAGCTTACATAATAGGATAAAAATACTAGACCCAACTTCACTAGAATACATTCTCATTTTCAAACAATGCCAAAAAAGTTAAAAAAAAAAAAAAAAAAAAAGTACTGAAAGAATCTTCTATATTGCAAGACCAAAGACAATCTATCAAAAGAGAAAAAATACTTGTATTCTCACCAGAGAGTTTTTCACAGTGGAAAATTTTAAACAAAATAAAGAAAAATTAGCTGGGAAAAACTAGTAACTAATAAGCCATGACTTGTTCAATCCAAAATAAGACTCGTTTCAACTCAGTAACTCAGGTTGAGTTCCAAGACTCGGTTAAAAAGAACACTAGTAACTCACCAAGGAACAGTAGATCAGTCCCGGAAAATGAGGGAATCGGCCATTTTCATCAAGGGTTTCAAACAATCAGGTGTGAATTTGCGAGCAAACAAGTAGGATTGGGAATTATTCGATTGCCTCAATTGTTGAATCAGTTGAGGAGAAACCTCGAACGGCCGATAAGTGTACGGATGGCCATTGACGGTGCCGGTCCAATTGACCCGAGTGAGTGTGTAATGCGTACACCCATTCGGATCCTTCATCGACAACAGCGTCGGAAAATAGTGCTCTTCCGGGTAACACTCGTCGGCTCTGTAACACGGCTTCTTGAATTTCCTCCAAAGCGTCCTGTCTTTAATCACAGTAAGCGCGTGCTTGCGCGTCAACACGAAGAACTGTGATCCACCCCTAAATTTCTCGAACGGCACTTCCGGCATCATCGCGTATCTCCCACGCGCAGTGTACCTCTTCCACAGCCTCTTGTCTCTCGATTTTATCTCGATGAAGCTCTTGTACTTGACTCGGATTCCCGACTCGGTGGTCGACTCAGTTGGAGAGGAGGAGTAATCGAAGGTGCTTGAAGCGATCAGGGAGTGGTATGTGTATTTGAAGGAATGGAGAGGGATGCAATGTTGAGAAATGAGAGCGAAGAAGGCGTTAGCGGGATCGTCGAGGATGGCGGTGGCCATGAGACGACGCGCGGCGGAGACGAGTGTAGGAGACGCGCGGTAGGTGCGTTTGGAGGTGATGAAGTTGTTGGCGTGGAAGACGCCTCCCGGAACGGAGACGTTGACGGTTGGATCGGCGTGAATGTAGATGTTGTAGAGATTCTTGTTTGATTTGGCGAAGAAGCGGTTCCAGAGAGGAGAGAAGTGGAGGTCGGAGTTGGTGAGGAAGAGGAAAGCTATCTTGAGTTTGGGACGAGAGGAGGAGAGGTGAGAGAGAGAGACGGCGGAGGAGGAGGCTCGGTTGAAGAGAGAAAGGTCGTGGACTTCGTCGTCAGGAGGGATCGGAGGGACTGGGTTGCTTGGAAAGAAGATGCGTGGAGCCAAAAGAAACAAGATCGGCAACGATAACAGTAAAGTGAATGACAGAATAAATGGGTTCGACACCATTATTATTCTACGCCAATGCCACAGAGGACCTATTTTTTTTCAAAAGAAAATAAATTAGGGTTAGAGTTAGGGTTAGGGTTAGGGTTTGGTGGAGGTGGAGGAGGAGGAGGGTAGGTGAATCAATGGTACGGAGTGATTTGGAGGAGGAGATGATGAGAGATGAGACATGACACACGGGAGAGAGATGATGAGTTTTTTTTGCCGTTATGTTTGACGGTGTTCAAGACTTGGAGATTGGATCTATGGTTACAACTTGTTATATAAAGTTATGAGAGTCGTAACGGTGTTATAGTTACAGCAGGAATGGCATTGCAAGTTGCAACTTATTACTTTTACTGCAATTAGTATTGAACCTTCCATTCAAACCGTTTTCTAATCTTCATTTTTGGCCCATTATACCCCTAATTTTTATTATTATTATTTTATTTTTATTTATCAATTTTTGTTTCTATAAAATACTTCAATTTGATAAACATTTAATAGTAAGTTACACAGTATGGTTTGATGGTGAATAGTTTTCATTCTGTCTGTCAATATCTGAGTTTCGAGTTGACCCATAACAGAAAAATAATAACAAAATATGAATCCAACAATTTACCCTTATCTTTATTATTTCCTGTTTAAACTTAAAATATTACATAAATTGAGGACTTTTTTGGGAAATATGAGGATTCAAACCCACGACCTTGTGGTGTAGGTGCAGTGGCGTAGCTAGGATTTTTTCTATGAGCGGGCTAAGCATATTTAACATTTCGATAAACGAAACTTAATAAAACATAAAATTTGTAATAGTATAACAACATATACACCTAGATAAAAGAAATAAGAAATGTTAGAAGTCTAATTTATTTTTTATTTTGTACAAAATTATAAAATAAAAATAAATGACAATAAAGGAAAAAAATTAGAGTTTCCTAATTTTTTTTTTTTTTTTTTTGTAATGTATATATACACACACACATATATATATATATATATGTAAGTCTGTGCACATTGATATAATTTACATCAGTGAGTAGCATGTGGACCGCTAGATTTACATGATTTGACTTAGTGTGTATGCATTTGTCAGTGTTTTTCCATAATCAGTGGTCCACATGAAACTCTGACTAGAATCGGGATATATATATATTGATGATTAAATTAATATTTTGAGATTACTTATGTGAGGACTATGAGAAAGTAAGAGTCGTGCACTCGTGCTAATAAAACAAGAGATCAAATATTTAATAATCAACATAAATAAAATAAATTAACAATCAGTATTGAAAACAGTTAAATTTGAATTATAAAATTATTTTATTAGATAATCTAATGGGTTTTACAATATAGAACGTACTCTAAAATGTTTGTACCGATTTGAAAGAATTTAGCTTGACTATATTAAATAACCTCATAATTGACTCATAAATAATTTATCTAACTAATATATATATTTTTCCCTAGTTTTAGACCGGCTACAGCCAGGGGTAGCCTACCCTTGGCTACGCCCTTGCGTCGGTGTGATACCATTTGACCAACCTCATCTTTCTTACCATTGATGTTTGATGAAGGGTTTTACTGTATATGTTTTTATAAATTTTACTATTTAACCTTGACCTATAATATAATCAAAATATAATCTGCCTGACCAAATTTCAAAAATAAAAGCTTAAAATTAAAAGTAAACAAAATTGTTAAAATAAAAAAAACAATAATAATTTAAGGAATAGCGACATCCATTTTTTCTTACGGGTGAGACCTACAAATAGCAAGAAGACAAGACCGATAGCTTAAACACCTCTCTTTCAGCCTCTTCATGTTACTTTTGAATCTTCCTTATTTCCTTTTTGTCAAAATCCTTTGTTTCAAAGTCATTCATTCCATGCCAATTGCCAACCAAATTCAATACCAGGGGTCCCGGACATCTTTTCTTATGCAGATTGCAGAAGCTGTCCATTATTGAAAATAGAGCTCTCACTAGATTGTGATGGATGAGAGCCATCAGGCTATGGCGGGCCTCCTTTGGAATTTTTCAAAAATATTGTCGTGAACAATATAGACCAAACGTAAAGCCCAATCAAAACATCCATGATCAACGCGGTATGCAAAGTTCTACACTAAAATTCATCTACTTTTCCACTCATAAGAGAAAATTCATCCATTTGATTTGACTAATTAACATTCAATTTTGCATCACATTTTACAAAATAATCATTAAATTACACAAAATGACAAAATGACTAATAACACCCCGAAAAAGACACTAATATGGACCACTACTCTGAAAATCATACATTTGAAAACAAACAACAATAAGAAAGATGATTACAACATCGAACCTGATCTTTTATTCTGTAACAAGCCAGGCCAACCTCAACAGCACCCAACCATCGAGAAACCAGTTCTACCATTGGTAGACCCACCAATTTTTTGACAGAAATATAAGCAACACGGTTGCATCTCCTCGAAGAAAATAAGTAATGTGGTAGCCTCTTCTCGCAATGTGACTAAATTTATATACATACAGAAACAGGAGCACCTAAAGATCAACAGACTGTGGAACAGATTTGATCAGGTTTGAATCCCCCTTTCCATTAATCTTCGATTTATTACTGATGGGCTTATTTGAGCCAGGTGTCGCTTTAGCAGCAGTTCTACCAACCCTGGCTGTCCGAGTCCCAGTACCCCCGGCTGTTTGAATCAAGTAAAGCGTTAATTAAATATTTAAGAAGTGCACTAATATATCATAAGAAACAAATGACCCATATTAAAAAACAGGCCATATTATCACCATAAAAAAGTGAGGTAAACACTACACTGTAGCATCTTCCGGGCAAGTACTCGGGGAATTTGATAGCTACAATTTTAGCTATTTGACCTACAACTATATACAAAATCTACAGAAAAATAAAAATCAAACAATTCTTTTGAGTTGTGCGTTTTCTGGCCTAAATAGTCAATAACCTGATGCAGGCATGTTCATATGCGGATCAAGATAGACTCATAGACCTCACTTGTCTGAGGGAAGAGACCTTTAATTTAACAGGTGATTGGAAGCATGATACTTTTTCTGCCCTCAAAATAAAGGATCATCAAGAGTGAGCTACTATAGTGCTGGACCAAATGTATATGTATATATATATATATATATATATATGAGAGAGAGCAAGAGAAAGAGAACCCACCACTATTAGGCAGAGACAAGCGCTTCTTTACTGGTTTATCTGATTGTGAGGATCTCTCTTTTGGATTGCTGTGGGATCTGGTACCAATACCAGGAGGTCTTGAGTTGGCTTCTTCAGATACATCTTCAAGAGGTGACTTCGACCTTGGCTTGGCGATCTGTGTTGTAGATACCTCTAGCATGCTAGCTGACATACCAGGTGAAGAGGTACTCCCATCAGAATGGGATAGACCTGTTTTCTGACTTGACAGATTAGACTGAAGACTTGATGCAACTGGTTTTTTCCCAGCAGATTTTATCTGAGATTTGGAGTCATTCTTAACTTCAGCTGATCCATCCTCCTTTATCATCATTCCATCTCTGAGGTTAATGTCAAGAAAGCGGTTCTCCCAAGGACGGACAGCCATCCATCTTTCCAACCAGTTCCATCCCCAGCTGCTTTTATCTGGTTCAAATCCCGAGGGAACAAACTGCTGCCTAGATCCTGCCTGCCACTGGAGGAACAAAAATTGATTATAAGCTTCAGTGGAAAGTAGGCCCTTGAATTATTCTTGGACATTGATATACCAACTAGAAGCGGGACTTCCACAAACTAAAATAATCACAAGATTTAATGTTGTCTGAGATTGCATAATAATGTGTGCTTGTGACAGAGAGAACTGATCAAATAGGAGCTGACTAAACATTTCTAACAGTGTCTATGTTCAACAATCCAGGATATTCATGGAAAAGATTTATCAAGTATACATATGATATGATATCTGCCTCGTAGACATCTATTATTCCTTTAATGAAAATTAATTACTTATATATAAACACAATTGATGTCTTACAAACCCAAAAAGGGAGTTCTCATAATTTACCTGATGGGCCAGAGCATAAGCCATGGCTCTCTCACGCTTAGCTGCAGCCTCCTGCCGCTTTAGCAACTTGGATTGAATATCTTCAACTGATCCTACACTGTCACACCACCCTCCCTGGATAAATCAGAGCCAGATGTATATGAAGCACTTAAAGATCCCAAGAGAATTCACATGGCAAACAATGTGGGCAAGTGAATGTAACATTTGATAACCATTCAGGTATGACAATAGCAAGGTAATGTACTTAAATGCAGAGTTATTTGACATAATATCTTGTATAAATAGCAATTCAGAACCCTTCCTGTTAGGCTGTTACTAGAGGAATTACCAACTACATGTCCAATAAAAAAATTCAAAATTTTAACTTTCAAAATGTTTAATAGGTTCTATCTCCTTATCAGAACTACCATATCCTAATCATGCATTCACTCCTTCCAGATATCATTCAGCTTAGCCTGTAAAGATCCTAATGTCACATACATGCATATCATTTGAAGTTGCTTACCTCTATTTCTCGAACACGAGCCTCATTCGCAAGTTGTTGTTGAAGTTTCTGTTGCGCCGTTTGACTTTCCAATGCCAATCGAACACGCCTTGCTCGGACTCGAGCCTGAACTCTCACTAATGCTTGCATGCAGCGAAGAGTTATTGCAGCTTGTTTTCTCACAGCATGACCCCTGACTAGGGCTTGAAGTCTCACCAACCCCTTCAGGGCTCTCAAAGCTCTTCTAGCCTGATATGTATCCCCAAGAAATGATTAATAAGATTACAATTTTTAGGCTGAAGAAATTCAAAACCATACAAATACAAATTATTAAATCAGAGATGGTTCCTATCTACAATTGCAGTAGCCAGCAGCAGAGATATGCAGCTCAAATTTATATGAAGTAACTCAACCCAAAGTAGTATGCAATTTCGGCAATCTGAGCATGGTATGAAATGAAGTCACTTGATCAAGTAGGCACTCATCAATAATAAATGATCAACTCTCCCCAACAGGACAGCCGCCTCCAAAACTTTTAGTTGTTGCTTGACTTTAATCTTAAGGAGGACAATTTGTCTAATTCTACAGTAGGATCATATTTGTGTCTTCCAAAATGCTTTGACAGTTCATTTGTTAAAATGAATTTTGCATGGCTACATTCTTTCTTAATGCTATAGAGATTCTTTAAACAATTTCTTATATAGTTTTATAAGTCATATACACACAAAAACCAAGTTCACTGTCCCAGTGAGCTAAAAACAACTTATTATGGTCTTACAATTGTCAATGCAACGATTCATATTATGCAGTCAATCAGTTGCAGGTTGACTTCTTATTTGAACATCTCAGAGAGGCCTCTTTTTTATATATAACCAAAGAGACTTAACCAGGTTAAGATACATGCTACTCATTATCGTCTTCATTAGAAGAAGATATTTAGCTTGCATGGTGCATGACTTAACAACAAATAAGGTCCTAGATAAAGCAGAACAACTGATATGAAGCCAACCAGTTAGAAATGGCAAGGCTTCACTGAACTAAGTTAAATTGTTTAAAATCTTGGACAGCCAAATAGGAGCAACCTTGTTTGGTTTCATTTAATTATACCAGAAAAGAATGGTGTAACTGCATTATAATTTAACTAGAAGGGAGTCTTTTACAATTTCCTAAGCATGGAGGTTAAACTAAAGTCTTTAAGTTTAAGTAGCATCTGCAATCAATACCAAAGCAGATCCAGTTAATTTCCCTATAATATATTATTGCATCTCTCTCTTTATTACCTACTTCTCAAAGAGGAGCCTTTATTTAAGATTAAGATCCCCCAAACG
This sequence comes from Acer saccharum, assembly GCA_030490815.1. Classification (NCBI taxonomy): domain Eukaryota; kingdom Viridiplantae; phylum Streptophyta; class Magnoliopsida; order Sapindales; family Sapindaceae; genus Acer; species Acer saccharum. The sequence continues at coordinate 42,517,472 of CM059868.1, read as the reverse complement.
CATTTATGTGCATGAATGACTGTGTGTGTGTGAAACCGATTATATAATTCACATTGGTCGCTAGTCAGATACAACTAATAGATGCCATGGTGAAGTCAATACCAAAAATCCTCGGAAAGCTGTTTGGATGCGTGTCGCAGCCCATTCTTCTCTAAAATTTTGTTGATTTTGAGATGTATTTTGTACTTGAAGTGAACCTGAAGGAGAGCCAGCAGCATCTGCAATGGCATTAATATTAGTATCTCCAATTGGAGTAGCATTCTGATCAAACTCATCTCGAAGTTTATCAGCGTCAATCTCAACAGAATGCTTTCTCCTATGCCGAAACTTGCTTGCAGTTGTCTTCTGTGACAAGAGAAGAACAACAAATTAAACTAGGAGCATATTTGTGCTATTAACTATGTAGTAAATTACTCTACGCCAAATGTATTGGAGCTTGTGTTAATGCACCTAATGGAAAAGCCAGTAAAAGTCTCAACAACAAATATGACAACAAGAATAGAATTTTATCCAATTATTTTGAACAGGAACATAGAGAAATTCTTATTTATATAAGAAAGGAGAAGCTGAGAGCAGATGGCAATTTTCTGATGCTACAATAGCTGGATATAAGATGTATAAGACTCAAACTACGCCCGCGACTCAGCTATATAGGGTTGGCTAAAACAACAGTTGAAATAAGCATAACAAGGGAATAGAAATGAAAACAGATCATTACTTATGCACTCTCTGATGTCAGACATGTAATATCCACTAGAAGTTTCAGAAAATTGAAAGAATATAAAGATGAATAATTGAAAAGCGAGTGAACAATGCCCACATGTTCTTCCTTTTCAGAAGAAGGTGACTTTTCTGATTTCTTCAAACCGACCAATGCCTTAATCCATTTTCCTGAGACACCCATGGTGCAAGTTGCCGAAGCTCAACTAGAAACAGACCTGCCAGAGAAGACAAATGAGTAGAAAAGTTTAGCTCATTGAGTACAAAATATACTGGAAACCAATGAGAACCAAGGGATGGGGGAGCAGTAAGAAAGTGGGGAGCATGTAAAATTTTGTTTCGAAACAATAACAATCAATCTAATGAAGTATGCCACCACGAATAGGATTACCAAAGCAATCCTTGATGCAAATTAACAAATAAAGATAAAAGTCTAAACACTTACATTGAGTGGTATAAAGAACCTCACTAATTTTATAGACGACACTAAGGCATCATCTGTGCACCAATATCTACCCCTTAAGAGCTCTAAACAAGAGTTTTGTTGCTCACTGGCAGATTCATAATGAAACCATGGAATTTTATAATTGCTAACCCACAGATTGATCAAGTGTGATACATGAAATAATCAATTATGTTTCAACATTGGACTAGCTTGTGAGGTGATTTTGGGCTTGTTAGTGTTGTTTCCTTTTTCCAGCAAAGTCATGTGAAATATTGAAAGAGGATTTAACACTGACAAAGATTTGATAGTACATTGCCGCTTCGTTATTTTCTTACAAAAAAAGTTAAGTCAGTAGACTTACAATAAAGTTTGTTCATTACAAGAAAAGGCTTAATTAAATTCCTTTATGTTCTTCATATGGAGTAAATTATTAAAAGAAAAGTTTTAATTATATTACCGGCCTGTGGTAAAGTGAAAAATTACATAAGATGATCCGTACTCTCTTTTTGCATAGTACAAAACTTAAATTATTGAAGTAAAAAAGTTAAGTATTATGCTTTCCTATTTTGTTAAGTATTATAATAGTTATTAATAACAAATTATAATTATTATAATATTTAATAAATAACAAATATGTAGACATTTTGGCAGAATAACCACTTTATGACGGAGTTCAACAATGACAATATAGAGCCTCTGGTGTGGGCAAAGGAGTGCTGGCTTAGAACATCATCCTAATAAGTGACCAAGTTATGCAGTTTAGGCTCCACACATGTAACTGCTAAGCTATGATAAGTGGTTAGAAGTCAAATTAACCTAAAAAAGTGGATTAAGGGTGTAACAATTGGTCAAAACAGAGGCTTCCATGCAGATATTTCATGGAAATAAGAATGCAAGCATTCCATCTGCATTTTGAAGCTTTAATAGCCTTTAGTTATACAAGCGAGAAAAAAATGTGGGAGACACTGCAGTGTAAGGGTGATAGAATGCTCAAGCTCAAACACGTAACAAATCCAAATATAATCATGTGGTAGGACTTGAACCCATGCCCGAGTTTTCGAAACTTGGGACCCCATCAAACCCTACAATCTTGGGGAAACAATAAACTATGGCCGTTGGCCATGTAGGTACCCATGAGGGCATTCGAACCTTAGACCTTGTAGGAGCAAACCACAAGCATGAGTGCATGACAATAGTATTTAAGCTCTCTAACATAGCACAATTACGCTTTAAAAAGACCTTTTATATATGTACAATATTAAATTAGGTTTCTCTTGGTGCTTTAATGAATGCATAGAATCAATGTGAGTGTGAGATAGCGGTGAATCTTGGCAACTATGAAAATAGCACCACTTTGACAAGAAAGCTTCAATTCATATACTAGTGAACACCGAACAGTATGCCAATGAGATGGATGCGACTATGAGAATAATGAACAACATCCTAATCCAAAAGAACTTGATTCTATGCATTCATTAAAGCACCAAGAAAAACCTAGTTTAATATTGTACATATATAAAATGATTTTTAAAGTGCAATTGTGTAATGTTATAGAGCTTAAATACTATTTTCATACCTATGATTTGCTCCCACAAGGTCTAAGGTTTGAATCCCCTCATAGGTACCTACATGGTCGGATAGCCAACGACCATAGTTTATTGTTTCCCAAAGATTGTAGGGTTCGGCGGGGGACCAAGTTTCGAACTTAGGTTCGCTAAGCGGGTTTGGGAAATTTATGGGTTATCAAAAAAAAAAAAAAAAAAACATGTATCAAAGCTAGTTTTACCAAGAGTGCATGGGTTCAAGTCCTCCCATATGATTATATTATAATTTGTTATGTGTTTGTGTTTGAGCTTGAGCATCTCGCAAGCCTGCTGGTGTTGGTCTTGCACATGAAACGGTGTGTTAGTGCTTAAATATTATTGTTGGATCCTTTCCTAATAAGCTTTTGGTTTAGCGGTGAAAATCACAAAAGAAAGGCACATCATATATGTACAAGTATAAACATGAGCAATTCCCTCTATACTGCAAATTATACTAGCTACGGGATATTGAATGTTTTGAAGGAAGCTCTAAAGGCAAGAGCACATATCTCATGCCCCAAGAATGACAAGAAGCAACTTGCAGAAGAGATATGTTATGCATCATAGTTTAAGAATTTTCTTGAATATATCCATTTTGCTTGAATTTCAAAAGCCACTAACATTCTCATCTTGGTTTATAAAGTAAAGCCGTAGGTGTACTAATTCAATAAGCATGGGTAAAATCATTTTCATGATATGCATCAATCATCATTGTTTAAGAATTTTCTTATAATAATCCTCCAATGGCACCAGACTAAAGTAACTCATTAGTTACACTCTGTTACCTACAATAAGACTCCAACCCAGATGAATGAAACAAATCTCAAGACATTGAATTCAAACGTGAAATGGCAAACATCAGCCTGCACCCGTTTTTGAGATGTCTGAAACTGGTTCACAATTGCCCATCCATAAAACTAAAGAAGAAAAATAAAGAAAATAAACTCATAGTTTTACAAACATTTATACCTGTCAATATTAACTTCGAAATGAAAGAGCTTCTCTACTAAACTACAATTAAAGTTGTCTGTACCAATAACACCGACCCCAATAACCTCCGCATTCCATGCAAACCAAACCTCTATGAAGACAAAAAGCAGAAATTTTAAGAGCAATAACTTGCATAAAACAACCTGGAATTCACAATTTACTTTCATTAATGGCAGACCGAACTTAGCCTTCAAACTACATTTGCAATTAATCCCACTAATTACTCACAACAGATTGAGCCCCAGAAAAGACAGATCTTGTAGACAAAATTCAAACGCACACTAATCATTAGAAAAACCGGAAATTCATTCATTCAGCGACCAAATGCGATAAAATCAAAGAAATAAAAAGACAGAAAATAGAAAATGTAGATCTCGAAAATATAAATTCACCTGAAACTGTGTAGATAGAACCAGTGAGTAAAAAAAAAAAGAAAAGTAAACAGTTTTGTAGTTGAATGAGAGAAAAGCGTGTGTGTGTGTGTGTGATAAAGATAGAGCGATACCTTTTGAGCCGTTGATCTATGTCAATCAGTGAACAAAAGTCATCGCCAATTCAAAATTGCTAGACTCAAAAGACGCAACAAACACAACTCAAAATCAAAACAATATAATCTCTCTGTATACGACTTTTGAGGTGATAAAAGGCAGTCGCCGGTTGAGTGTGATGAGAATGAGAGAGAGTGAGTGAGGACCGGTGTCGGCTAAAGTACGCCGGGAGTGAAGGGGACAATTTTAAAGCCAGGAAACGGTGTCGTTTGATGTGAGGAGCAGTTGGGACGAGTCGAGGTCGTTGTCACGCATGCGACCAATCAGAGTCAATTACGGGACGTCTGTCATCGATTCAGTTATTTAGCCCACCACGCCACGTCACTTTTCACGTTTGAGCGCACGTTAGCACTCACTTCGTGGTAATTTACCTTAATTAAAGGGAACATCATTAATCGATTTATTTATTTATAATTAGAAAAAATGCACTCAAATGATTGATGCATGCAGGGGATATATTTGGAATTTCTCCTTAATATCTCTAATTACTATTTCTTACTTTTTTTGCTGATCAGAAATTATATCAAGGACAGAAAATTTTGCATGCCCTAAATTTTACATGCACATGTAGGGGTTTATTCAATCTAGAATTGATTGGAATTTAAAAGATTTTAAGGGCATGTTTAGTAGTCTGCATTGTATTGTATTAACAAATTAAAATGTACTAAAATAATATAATACAGTGTTTGATGAAATAATATAATATAGTGTTTCATATTGTATTATTCTATATTATATTATTTTAGTACATTCTAATTGCCTAATACAGCAAACATCGTATTAGTTAATACATAATATTTGGTGGTATTATATTGTATTGTATTAGAAAAAAAAAAAAAAAAACCATTTTTCTTTTCTTTTTCTTCTCAACAAATATAGAGTATTTTTTATGAAACTATATGTTATGCTCTTAAAAAAATTATATAATTTCAAAATTATATTGGAAATATTTATTTTATTTATATAAATATTATTTATTAAAATTTTTGTATCAATGAAAATAAATATTTATTGATTTTTTATATAAAAATATTTATTGATTATTCATGGTAAGAATAATTAAAATGAATTATTGACTTTTTGTTCATATTATATTTTTATAATATAATAGATTACAATAAAATTGTATTAGAATAACTTAATATAATATAATATAATGCATCACCAAACACGGGTTTGTATTAATAATAATACAGTCTAATCTAATCCAATCCAATACAATGTACCAAATGAGCCATAAAAGTCTAGGGGCATGTTTGGTAATTGGTAGGTTGTATTGCATTGTATTATGAGTTTAAAACGTACTAGAATAATACAATGCAGTGTTTGATTTGTTTTACACCATGCATTGCATTGTATTAGCAATTTTTCTCCTGTAGGCACATAAGTGTGAGCATACTTATAGCACATTTATCTACCTCATCACTTTTTTGTCAAATAAAGCTATGCAATTGGGTCAAATAATGCTTACATGTCAAAAAGTGATGAGATGGATAAGTGTGTTATAAGTATACTCACACTTATGTACCTACAGAGAAAAACTCATTTTATTAGTAATACATATGGGAGAGAAATAATAATAAATTTTAATAATAATAATAATAATAATAATAATGGTGATGATAAATTTTAATAATTATAATAATTATGGTGATGATATATAATAATAATAATAATGTGATAATAATAAATTTAAATAATGATACTAATAATATTGATACTAAAATTTAATAATAATAATATTTTAATATTTAATTTAAAATTAAATTAAATTAATATTATAAAAAATGTTATTCTAATATAATAAACGTTAAAATTTATAAGTTAAATAAAATATTAAAAACAATTGGCAAGTATCATTGAAATTTGTTACATGAATAATAATTTATGTAATAAAAATATTAATAATATATTAATTATTATTTTTAAAAATATAATAAAACAAATATATATATATATTAATATGTTTTTTTATTCTAAAAATATTTCAATTTATTAGTTAACAAAATATTTAGAAAAAAAATAATCACATCCTAACCATGTATAACTTAATATAGTTTAATACAAAGTATCACCAAACACAGTATTGTATAATAATAATAATACAATCAAATACAATCTAATCCAATTCAATCTAATCAAATACAATCAAGTACAATACAATACAGTGTGTCAAACGAGCCTTAGGTATATTCAATTCAAATTTGTAGAAAGTCTATTAAAATGTGGATGTATTCAATCTAGATTTGTAAAGATTCTATTAAAATCCAAATAAATCTAGGTGTATTCAATTCAAATTTGAAAAGAGTCTATCAAAGTCTGAGTGTATTCAATTCATTTTTAAAGATTCTATTAAAATCCAAACAAATTTAAAAATATTCAATTCAGACTTTTAAGAAATCCAAATAAATCTACGTATATTCAAAAAGTCATTGACTTTACAGATTTGGGTTAAGTGATATAATTGGATGAATTTTAAAATTAAATTTATAAACAAAAAGGTATATACAAAATCTTGCAAAACCCTTGTAGATTTGGATGGATTTCACTTTTATAATGTATTGAAATTTTTAAAAATACTAATTATCCAACAATAGGCCTTGATAATTAAAATTAATAAATAAAAAATTGACAGTGTTCCAAGTTTGAGTTGCTGTCATTGTAAGTAAAAAAAAAAAAAAAAGTCAATTTTTTTTTTATTTTTTTATTTTTTTATAATGTCAAATTTTCATTAATGTAATTTATAAACAAAAGTCTCATATTAATATATATTTTTTTTTTTTGAAAGAGATATTTTGTCTTCCGGTATGGAGGACTGGAATGTATTTAAATTAATATATATATATATATATATATATATATATATATAACAATTGGTATTGATAGTTAGAATTTAAAAAGTCAATTATTATTTTTTTAATATCAAAATTTCATTAATTTGATTAATACAAATAAGAGTCCCGTATAAATTTGTTGGTAATTGATAGATTCAAACTATTAAATATATATATATATATATATATATATATATAGTCTTTCTATTATCAGTTCGAACTGATAAAAGTTATATCAGTTCCTTATATGTGGACCATTGGATTTAAATACTTTGATTGACAAGTGCATACAGCAAAGTTAAAGTATTTAAATCCAGTGGCCCACATACAAGAAACTGATATAACTTTTGTCAGTTCGAACTGATAATAGAATTTCTGTGTGTATATATATATATAATATTTGAATGTCTCAAACTTGCTTTAAAAAAAAAATCAATTTTTGTTTTTCAAGACAAATCATTAAAAATGGGTCCAATTCCATGTAATTATGTGTAAAGTTCAATAAACTCCATAGAGAATTCTAAAAAAATCTATATGAAATTTGTGGAATTCATCAAAATCCATCGTTTAAAACAAATCCACTGACCTTCAAAAAACTCTAGGTTGAATCTACCCCTTTTAGAAATTTAGGGGCCGTTTGGTAATGTTTTCGTTTTTCAGTTTTTGTTTTCTTGTAATCTGAAGTTTTCGAAAAACTGATTTTTGGATTTTTTGAATTCGAAAACGCGTTTGGTAGCAATGGTTGAAAACGATATTCGGAGAATCAAAACATAAAAAACATGTTTGGTATAATATTTTTAAAATCATTTTTAAAAGATTAATATTATAAATAATGAAAAAGTGATATTAAAATAATTAAACATTAAAACTAAAAAAATTAAAATTAAATAATAGATAAATTTAATTTTCATCATCAAACCTATCGAAATCATCATCATACTTTTGGTATGGATCTATGAAGATCCAAAAGATGGATTTGGTTTGAGTAAATTTTATTGCTAAAAAAAGTTTTCAAGAATACTGAGAACAACAAATTGTTGTTCTCAGTGTTCTCAATTTTTTGTTCATTAAAACTGAAAACTGTTCTCAATGTTTTATAAAACAGTTTTTTGAAATCGTCTCACCAAACGCATTTTTCAGTTTTTGTGACTCAAAAAACAAAAAACAGTTTTTGAAAACGTTAACAAACGAGCCCTTAGTTACTTGACTCTGCACACAAATAGAAAAAATTAAGACCTATAAATGCTAGCCTGCTAGGATAGCTATAATTGAAAAACATTATTTTAAAAAGAAAAAAAATGAAAGTATCAAAGTGGCCGTGTCTAAATGCATTCCAGGAAATTTTTCAGCCAACATTGGTGAGTTTCTTGCTTTGAGGGAAGGTCTTATGATGGCCAAGAATCATAATCTGCTTGTTAGTCTTGTTGAAGTTGATACCATTGAAGTAGCATCAGCTCTGAATTCTCCATCTATTTCTCTTTGTGATGCTATCTTTGTAATTAAGGATATTAAAGCCTTGTTCCAGGCGTTCGGTGTGGTTTCTTGCCAAGCTATTCCTAGATCTGGCAATAATTTGGCACACAATCTGGCTTCCTTGGCGGCCTCCTCTAGGGAGGAAAAACTTTGGCTGAACACCAGCCTTTCTTGTATATTTTCCTCTTGTTAATGAATGTTCTGTTTCTTTCAAAATAAAAAAAATAAAAAAAATAAAAAACTATAATTCAATAGATTTTAAGTAACCTTGAAAATATTAATGAAAATGCATGAAATTATAACTGCCCACCACCAATCATGTTGTTAATTAATTCAATAGTGATCACATCTTCTCAACAAAAAATTTCCAACGAAGTTAAAAAATAAAGAAATTAATCAATCTAGTAAATTGATTATTCTATAAGATCATTAGATCAAACCACTAAGATCCAACACTTTCAATGATGCAGAATTATCATCGGTCTATAAAAATTCTCACATTTTTCCAAAAAATCCCAACCAAATTTATACCCTGAAAATATAATTAAAAAATAGAAACTAAAAAAAAGGACAAAATTTGAAGATAAGGAGATGGGAAAAATGTTTATTAAAGTATTGTAACCGTATAAATTCTCAACAAAATAACACTTTTTTTTTTTTTTTTTTGATTGGATCAAAATAACACTTGAAACAAAATAAATATATATATATTAGAAATTAATATGATAGGATTAGAGATGTAAATCCAATCCGATCTGAATCCGGACAGAGGCAGAATCAATTTTGATTCGAATCCATATTCAAATCTGGAAAATAAAATCCAAATTCAATTTGAAAAAATCCATATCCAAATCCGAATTCGAATCCAAATTTGAATCCCGAAAAATTCAAAATTCGATCCGATACGAATTATCGGTTTGGAAGACTTTTTTGAAGAAAATCCGATCCGAAAATTTTCAGATAATGTCTAATTCAAATCCAGAAATTCTAAAAAATCAGATTCAGATTATCTGAATCCGGTCCGTTTGACATCACTACCTCTATGTTTCTATCAGATATCATTATATTACAAATGGGAAGTCAACCAAATAACTTGATATTCATTTTAAGTAATTTTGGTCACTTAACTCAAAATTTCATACATAATTATGTTGATTTATAATTGAAATGAAAAATAAAGAGTGCTGAGATGTAAGAAATTAACTCAATCTTGGAGTATTGGTGAATTGATTGGTACCATGTGAAACTATTAAAACTACTCTGCATGTGATTAGGTAAGAGGGAATGAGATGGACTATAAGTTAATTTTAGGTTTCTGACATTAACACCTATCAATTCCTCTTGACAAAGAGATGCGAGATGCCGAGTCTAGTACAAAGTGAGTTTAATAGGAGCCTTTTATAGGAACATAACTTATTGACATAAAAGCAAATAGATACTATTTTCATCATTTCGAATATTGTTTTTGGCTTCACATTGTGCATTTCCTCATATTCACTTTATCATACACTTTGTTGAAGAATTGAGATATAATAAGTATGCTTGATACGTACAGCCGTGTGTGGGCAGGCACTGTATATAACAAGTATTATACAAACCCACAACTCTCTCTCGGTCTACATCATTTTACTTTCCTCCTGTGTAGTATTGGATCAATTATTTAAAGCAACATAAAATAACTCACTGATTTTTTAGGCTAAAATTAGTACAATAAGAAAAGTATTGGAAATAAATTTAATAAATACAAAACTATAATCCATACAAAACCATGGCTTTACTTTAGTGATGTCAAACAAACCGGATTCAGATAATCCGAATATGATTTTTTTAGATATTTGGACCGGATTTAGATCGGATCCAGATCATCTAATCCGATTTATATCACTAGATAGTATTTATCTAATAATGACATGTGTCATCTTCTAAAGATGACACGTGACATGTTAAATAGCCCCTAGAAATACTATCTTTAGAAGATCCCCACACTCAATCGAACTTAACAGTCAAAAATACAATCACAAACTCACCCAAAAATACAATCAATAAAAATTATAAAAAATAAAAAGTAAAAAGTGATAAAGATTGAAGTGTTGTAGGTACAGTTAAGTCAAACAAAAGAAATCAAAGATTATTGTAGTGAAAATAAAAGAAAGGAGTAAAGGAATAAGCACCCAAATTTTTTTTAGACTTGGTGCTGTCAAACCCTAGATTTTTCGGTTCCCATGGGAGTTTGAGATCGAGAGGTGTGAAAGGAAAATTTATGCTTCGCTTGATAATTCAATTTCATGTTTGTTTTAATCATTATATAAAATCATATCGATTAAAGGTAAAGTTTACCAAATGTATGAATACTAATTTTCAATCCACAACAATTTCAACAGCAAGATTAACCAAACAGTTGTCCAATTAACTTTATAGCAGATTATTTATTCAGTACAGTTAACGGTAGTTATTTTAAAAGCTACAACAATACCAAACTAGCCATAACGTAAACATTATATTAGATTTTAATTTAAGGATCCACAAAGTTCAAATATTTAAGAAAATATATACGATATGAGGTTGGTTCGGTGGTATACTCATCACACATATACCACAAGGTTGTGGGTTCGAAACATTCTCTTCCTAAAAAAACCCCGAATTTATGTAATATTTTTTATAAAATAAATAACAAACAACTATACTATAAGGAGAGGCCAGCGAAGACTCTAGAAGTGGAGACCTGTTACAGTGTGACTGTGTGAGATAGAAGAGAATTCTAGAGCCTTCTCATCTAAGGACACCATAAATCAGGAAACAATCTGAGCCGTCTATTTCCTTCACTCTCCATATAAATACACAACCTCTGGTCCCTGCATCAATTGTAAACTTAATACAACGAAAAACTATCTCCTTTACGTTCTTTATTATATATTCCTGGCGTGTCTGTGTGGCTCTTCTCTGTTTCGAAGAAAAGAATTTGAGGAAAAAAAAAGAAGCAAAGATGTTCGGGAGAGCACCGAAGAAGAGCGACAACACGAGGTACTATGAGATACTGGGTGTCTCCAATAACGTTTCACAGGACGATTTGAAGAAGGCCTACAAGAAAGCTGCCATCAAGAATCACCCCGACAAGGGAGGCGATCCTGAGAAGGTAATCTCTTGATTCTTTATTGTTTTTCTGGTTTTTGTTCTCAATCATGATTTGATTATGTATGTTTCTTGTGATATCTCGGAATCTCATTGAATCGAATTTTTTTTTTACACATAACGCTGTTGTCGTTTTAGGTTTGCATTATTATATTTGGGTTTTTTTTTTTTTATTTTTATTTTTATTTTTTTATTTTTTTTAATGTGTTGATTAGTTTCTGGAAATTGATGTGGACGAGTTACAGGAAAAATTAGGAAATTTAATTAATAAAGTTGTTATTTCTTAGAAATTTAGTTGTAGCTGTGAGGATGGATATATAAATATTTATTTATTGGCGTTTATTATGTTAATTGGGGACTGGTAATTTTTGGGTTTTTGTTATAAGAGAATTTTGGGCAGGAGATGTCTGCTGGTGATCTAGTGATTGTTTATGCAATAAAGTTTATTAATTTCAGGCCTTTCGGCTTTTGTGATAGGTTTGGTTTTTGATTTAATTTGTATGCAAACAATGCTTGACTGTATTTAAATGTTTGAATGTTGCAGTTCAAAGAGGTGGCTCAGGCCTATGAGGTTCTGAGTGATCCTGAGAAACGTGAGATATACGATCAATATGGTGAGGATGCACTCAAGGAAGGGATGGGTGGTGGCAGTGGTGGACACGACCCATTCGACATCTTCCAATCTTTCTTTGGTGGTGGCGGTGGTCCTTTTGGAGGTAAGAACAATAACAATTTAGTTTTCCATGTATTAAATTGGATATTACGAATGTTGACTATAATAATGTCTTATTTGTGAGCAGGTGGTAGCAGCAGGGGACGAAGGCAGAGACGGGGTGAGGATGTGGTTCATCCATTAAAGGTTTCGTTAGAGGACCTTTATACGGGTACATCAAAGAAGCTATCCCTTTCAAAGAACGTGATATGTTCAAAGTGTAATGGGTGAGTACTATTTTATGTTTAGGTTCTGTTACATGTTCTGTGTTATAATCTTGATTTGCTTGCCAAATGGGATGTTAATATTTTATCCATGGCAGCAAAGGATCAAAATCTGGAGCTTCAATGAAGTGTGCTGGTTGCCAAGGTTCTGGCATGAAGGTTTCGATAAGGCAACTTGGCCCTTCAATGATTCAGCAAATGCAGCATCCTTGCAATGAATGTAAGGGTACCGGTGAAACTATCAATGATAAGGATCGTTGCCCACAGTGCAAGGGTGAGAAGGTTGTCCCTGAGAAGAAGGTGCTTGAAGTTGTTGTCGAGAAGGGCATGCAGAATGGACAGAAGATTACCTTCCCGGGTGAAGCAGATGAAGCGGTATGTTTCTATGTGTGCTTGCTTAGGGGGTGTTTTGTTCAAATGCGCTCTTAATTTTGCCAATCGTCGCTTGCTTTACATGGTGGTTCCTGATTTTTTTTTCTCTTGTGTTTTTACAGCCGGAGACAATCACAGGAGATATAGTATTCATCCTTCAACAGAAGGAACATCCAAAGTTTAAGAGAAAGGGCGAAGACCTCTTTTACGAGCACACTTTGTCCCTCACAGAAGCTCTCTGTGGTTTCCAATTTGTATTGACACACCTGGATGGCAGACAGCTCCTCATCAAGTCAAGTCCTGGTGAAGTTGTCAAGCCTGGTGAGTAATACCGCATAAGGGGTGCAATGCAAATTATAGCAGAATTTAAAGATTCATCCGTTGATTATTTTACAAATGAATTGACTTTTATGTTTTGTTTTGCAGATTCATTCAAGGCCATTAATGATGAGGGTATGCCTATGTACCAGAGGCCATTTATGAAGGGCAAGCTATACATTCACTTCACGGTAGAGTTCCCCGATTCTCTGACCCCAGATCAGGTTAAGGCCTTAGAGGCGGTGCTGCCACCAAAGCCAATGTCCGAGATGACTGACATGGAGTTGGATGAGTGTGAGGAGACTACATTGCATGATGTCAACATTGAAGAGGAGATGCGAAGAAAACAGCACGCCCAAGCTCAGGAGGCATACGATGACGATGATGACATGCATGGCAGCGGCCCTCAGAGGGTGCAATGTGCCCAGCAGTGATAATGATGAAAAGAAAAAATGGAGGCTGCTGATTCTTGTTATGTTACACTAAAAAAAAAAAGGAAGCTGATTTCAGTAGTACTCGAGTGTTGGAAGTTTTGTTAACATTTCAGATGTTCAATATATTATTTGTTTTCAAGACAATACAGCCATTATCATATCTTCATAGTCATGAATGTCTTTATTGTCGTCAAGATCTTGATAATTCATCAAGATGGTATTGAATTCTCTATTGAAATCAGAACGTACACCACTCTACAGTACAAACGAAGTAGATCGAGTAAAAAAAACAATCAAATTTCACATGGCTTTAAAAACTATTTATTGGCATGGAAAATCTACTTTCTTCTGGATATATCTAAGTACCTGTGGAACAGAAAATGTAGGTTTATCCTTCGTTTTAATACATAGTCTTGCTACAATCAGAAGTTTTTTAAGCTCTCTGGAATCATAGTCATCCCCTAGATCTGGGTCTATCATCTTTTCGATGGAACTGCGAAAGCAGGACTCTTGGATCCATTCGACTATATCCGAATCTCCTTCATCCGATGATTGCCCAGTTACTAGCTCCAGGATTAGCACACCAAGCTGAAAGATTATGTTGCTGCATTCTTGACTCTTACAATCTGCAGATACCATGAAAATAACAAGGGAAGTTCGGTAATTTTATATGGACATGATCAAACGGCCTGAAAATGGCACGAAATTGTAGGACGGGGGGTAGAATATCACCTTCTGAACATGAGTTGTGGGGATTTGTAACATAACTTCCGACAGAGCTGAGAATGCCAACATCAGAGAGCTGTAATATGAAGGGAACAACGTTACTCGTACAACATCAATCAATTTGTCGCGTGACCACAAATTTTGTATAATAATCTATACGTTCCAACACAAAAATAAATATTGCACCAGATCAAATTGAAAAGAAACAGAGAAGAAGAAATCATTAAGCTAACCTTTGCAGTGAAATTTTCATCTAACATGATACTGCTTGAATTGACGGAGACATGATATATTGGTGGGTTACTGAAGAGAAGCAAATACTCCTGCAGTGTATAATTACATACCGTAATCAGGATCATACTCGGAACTAAGTAGTATGTTATGCACAAACATTAACTTTCAAAATTTAAAAGATTACTTCGCATGTAATCATGAACTTTCTAAACTATGAACCTGTATAGTATAAGATCAAGATTCAAATATGAACATATGCAGTTCCTGCACTAAAGAATTTGTCAATTTGAGTAGTCACTCAGGCACCACATTGAAGTAACATTTAGCAGTCACTTGGACAGAGCTCAACGGATAGAGAATTCCAGTTCATTAAGTGAGGTTGTGGGGTTTTGACTGACAAATAGAGATTATAATAATTTATGACTTAACTAGAAGATATCTTGACCGTTCGACTTACCAATGCAGCTGCCACCCCGATTGCTATTTGTAACCTCGTTTTCCAATTCAAGGGAGTCTTCATAGGATCTGCCAAGAGCCAATAGTTCATAAACACGATTAAGTCATGCAATTATAGATAAGTTTTCCTTACAAAGTTTTGCTTCAAGGATTACCATTAAGATGTTCTTTCAAGCTTCCGTTTTCTATGTTGTCAAACACTAGCAACCTGCAAATAAGAGAATTACAGTTTTCACCTATTATCCAATCGTATCTATAAAGCACACTTAAGTAGCACCAATCTGGAAAATCCTTAGTCCAAAGCATTTAACAAAATGTATCAATTTTTGTTTTTTTTTTTTTTCCGCCAGAGGTGAGTGCTTCGGCATTCTGCAAAAGTTAAATTTAAAATGCTAGAAGTTCAATTGAAGTTTTGCTTATGAGTTATAATATAAACGACTTGAGAGGACATCCAATCTCTGTAGGCTACGGAAGGAAATGCCTGAAATCTCTTAAGTTGTATAGCGATTTTGAATTGAATCATGGAGCTCAAACTTTTGCAGAACAATAATTAATTGTATGCTGTTAACCAGAGAAGGAGATCAGGAGTTAGGAATCAAACCTCTTATGTCCTGTGGTAAATCCTCGAAGTGCAAGAAGGTGGCGGTGATGCAAGCGTCCCAATAATTGCACTTCTCTATAGAAGACATCTTTTTCTTGATTAAAAGCTTGTACTTCTTTTACCAAAACAAGTTCACCATCTCCAAATCTTGCCTGATAAGCAGCGGCATGAGAATTTCTGTAAAATATTCTTTGAAAACTGTCCGTTGCCCTCTTTATATCCTTGAATGAAAAACGTCTCACAAAAGATTTTGGGCCTGAAATCAAAACATACTGAAATTAGAACTTAACAATAACCTGAATAAACCCAAAAACACAAAGAAGATAATAAATTTTACAACGGTACTTTCAATATTTGACAAATCTAGGTACCATTTTCCATGATTTAATCTTGCACAGTGAACATTTACGAATGATAGTGAAAAATTAAGAAATCAAATACGAGGTAGACTCAACAAACAATTTGACATGCACACACAGAAGGAGAGAAAGTGTTTGTTTTCAACCCAAGATATTCATCAATATTGCAATCACTAGAATTTCTTCTACATTAACAACTTCCAAAAACCACAACAACATTCTTATTGACGAATAAAATACTAACTTCTTTGTTCACCAATTTTCTTTTATCCGTTACAGCTTCATGTAGAACGAAACTAAAAACCATCAAATCTAATTTTATTTTCTTCTGTTCACAAATGTACATTTACACAATTAAGAAATCAATGCAAAATTTTTTATTTTTTTTATTTTTTTTAATTTTTTTTGTAGTATATGATTAATCCTGCACTTAATTGAAGTCAAATATCCAGTTGAAACGAACAAAACTAATTATTCCACAACTAAAATCACTCTAAAACTTGGAATTCACAAGAATTTTGAACATTAAAAAAAAATAAAATAAAATAAAATAAAATAAAACTGTGAGAACTGGTATTCAAATATATTGATATCCTTCAGAATCAAACATAGGATAGACATTGAAGCCAAAACCAATAAATTTCTACACAATTCAATAAACATTATCCACAATTACCACAAACCCACATACAAATCAGCACACTCAAGCTCAAATCAATCAAATTCCACTAAATTTAGACACAGTTATCACTTATCAGTAATCACTAAAACCCACATAAAAAAAAATCAGCAAATTTAAGTACCAGAACGAGATCGGTGAAGCCACGCAAGAAGAAGAAGCCTGAACTTTCGGATCAAGCGATCCATGTACTGCAGTTTCTTGATTTCTAGCAGCCGCAAATCAAAATTCTCATCGCTTGTCAACTTTTTATTAATTTTTTTTACAGTCTTTAAGATAATGAGAGAGAGAGAGAGAGAAGTAAATATGAGCCGTTAAAGAGTGTTGAGTAAAATCGGGTAATTGCCAAAAAAAAAAGGACAGTTAGGAGGCGTTAAAAAAAATAATATGAGAGAGAGAGAGAGAGAGAGAGATGACAAGTGTGGGTGAAGTAGTAGCTTCTAAAGTGTCACTAATTATGTCCATGTCTCAACTCGACAAATCACGTCTTGCAACTTGTATTGAGTTTCATTAATTATGTCTACCGACCCAATGTTTTCTTTAATTCCTTTTGCTTGCATGTATTATTTTAAAGGTTAAATATAAAATCCTCCTTCAACTTTTAACTATTGTTGAATAATTAAACAAATAAAAAATAAAAAATATCTTTATTCAAAAACTTCCCCTGAATTGTATCGACCCGTATCTAAAAAAATTAAAAATTATGCATAATTGAGATCCATCAAGTGATAAGTCGGACGTATGTGAATCTCTATGTGAAATCTAATGATGAAGACCCAATTTACGACGGTTATATATATATATATATATATATATACCACCCAACAAATTCATATCATCAACTCATACAAAGCACCAATATCACTAAACAAAAAGCAACTCCAAGTTAATTTCCAATCAAAAATTCTACTTTGATCGGTTTAACTTTCGGTTCCAAGTGTGATTTCAAGTTTGCTTAGTTTCCGATATATGTTTCAAGTTAATTATTGTGGCAAGTTGATTTTCTTATATTTTAAATTTATATAGTTGATTTTAATAATTAATTATGCAATAATATGATGGCAAAATGAAATTAGGGGTATTTTTATCTTTTTGCCAGTCAAAACAGTCAACACTAATTGCTTTAGGGGAAGTTTTTGCATAAAACCAATATACTTCTCTAGTTATCTAACAATATTTGAAATTTGAAGGGAGGTATAATACATTTAACCGTATATTAAAATATGTATGTTGATTGTTGCACATGCACATGCACAGCCACAGGGACGCATGGTAGTTACAGGGTGTCCATTGCCATTATCAAATGTGTTTGTCAATCAATAATTCAATATTATGATTCCTATTACTCTACCATCCTTTATGGCTCTAACCTAACATCACTGCTCGCAGCTCTAGCGTATCATATAATCCTTTTTTTATTTTATTTTATTTTATTTTTTGTAAGCGGTTTAGTTAGTATACAGGATCTGTAAATCTGAATGGCGGTTTAGTTATTTTTTGTTTATCTATTTTTAATATTTTTAATTTTTAATTTTTAAAACTCCTCTATTATTTGAACTATTAGATTTCAATCTAACGACTGTGATTTACAGGCCTCGTGTACTAGTCTAACATGACCCTTGATAAAGATGCTATCACTCATTGACAATCAAAATAAGGAGATGTGCCTGCCTCTTTTATGGTCGCCGAGTTCACTGCAACCAAATTTGGATCCAATATTTCAGGTCTTCTAGCACATGTCAATTCTAAATAATATAATAGAAAGTTAGAACTTAAAAAATTAAACTATATAAACTCCTATAAAACATATATATTAACACAATCCACGTATCATTACATAGGGTTGTAGTGTAGAGAATTTAATAATTTAGTAGTGTCTACTGACACAAATTTTGATTACTGCCTTAGAAGAATGGAAGCTGAAGCTTCGAATCTCTCTCTTTGTTTAATGTTGTCACTAGTCACTTCTCACTTTCAAATAATTAATTAAGCCACTCACTTACCTGCATGATGCATGGAGGTTAGTATCTCATCCGCTTCTTGTCCACTGCTGGCCGGAGATCGAGCACTTCCATCTTTATCATCCATCATTTTTCTTACTTTCTTAACTTATATTAGGAAATTGCAATAAATAATCAAAAAATTTATAGGTTTATTGTTTTTAGCCACCAATTTATGTTTTATTATACTTATAACCTTTAGGTTTGAATAGACAAAATTACCCTTCATTTTGTCTTTACTTCACCCACCAAAAAATTTCCCTAATTCTTCTTCACCGCCAACCCATATAATTTCAAAATCAGATCTTCTCTCTCTGTTCAACCCAGATAATTTGTTCCCCATTCTCTCTCTCTCTCTCTCTCTCTCTCTCTCTCTCATCAACCACGATAATTTATCTTCCATTTCGTCTCTCTCTTCAACCGAAACCCATCAATATTTCAGCTGTCTTCTCTTCAACCCAGATCTCCTTCCTTCTTCGTGTCTCTCTCTCTGCAACAGAAACCCAGGAACGTCTCTCTCTCTCTTGAAGTAGAACCGAAACCTAGTAATATTTTGGCCTGGAATACGTCTCTCTCTTGAAGTAGATCCAGAGTCGAACGACGTTCTTGAAGGTATGTATCCCTTTCCCATTTTTTTTTTTTTACAAGAATCATGATGTTTGTTATGAAGATTAAGAGAATGGTTTCGATTTAAAGTGAAACCTAGCTACTGTCATTGTTTGTGTTGAGGTTACATGCCAATTTGTTTTAAAGTTACATGCCTGTTATTGTAGACTTTACATGCTAATTTATTTCTAAGTTACATGTCATTTGGTTATTTTTTAAGTTACATGCCATCAGCTATTGTTTTGCTACATGTCAGTTCATTTTAAAGTTACATGATGGTTAGTTATAAATTTACATGTCAATTCCCAGTCGCTTTAAATGTTTCATGTCAAATACTTTAAATCTCTTTATTATTATTTTACCTTTACATGCAGGAACATGAATGCAACAAGATTGGTCATCTATCATAGTGGAAGTTGGGTGGGCAATTGTTATAAGGGTGGTCAGACAAAGTGGGTCCATGTTCCTAGAGGTTTGACTTATAATGTCTTAGCGAAGTTGGTACAAGATGTTGTCAAAGTTGATGCTACTAGGTACACCCCTAGAATTATTCTCATTGGTCTATACGAATAGTGAGGCTGCTCGACTGAGAATTGAGAATGCTCGACCGAGAATTGAGAATGACAGTGACGTGACATGTATGATGGATGAAGATAAGCTATTACCTGAGGTTTATGTCACTGTTTCTGAGAATGTAGGAACAAATTTTGTGTAGAATGGTACTATAATGGAGCAATATGACAATATACTTCAATTGAATTTTCTTCAACAATGTAACCAACCTACTCCACAACCCGTGTATGACGACTTTCTCCAGCAACTGGCTGCACAATTTACATATGCTCATGGAAGCAATGCAGCATGTCGGTCCATTCCAATATCAGGCCCAATTGTATGTAATGATGCAGCCATTGATGATCTAGAGAACAATCAGTCGTTGAACACCGATAACACGGATGATGTCTCGATACTCGATGTTGACAAAGGTACTCATGAAGATGAAGATTGCAATCATGGGGTGGGTTCTGGTTCTGGTTTTGGTTCTGGTAGTGTTGGAGGACATGGATGTGTTGGTCCATCAGGTTTTGCTACATTTAGCGGTGTTTTCGTTCTAGAGGATGGATTGGGTGACGGTGTTGATCAAAGTTGTGAACATGTAACCCCATGAGCTTGGATTATTCCTGAATCTGAAAGGTATTCGTTCGAACCCATTAACACGAAGGAATCAATTTCAGATGATGGCCGTTTATACAAAGGTAGACTATTTCAATGCAAGAAAGATCTTCAGTGAACGTTGCATATGTATGCTTTGAATGAGAAATTTGAAGTCCATATTAAAAGGTCTAGAAAGACACGTTATGAGGCCTAATGGAAGGATGGCGAGTGTGAATTCCAATTATGTGCAATTAAGATGCAAAAAGAAGAATATTGGGTGGTTCAAATTTTCGTGAAGGATTATACTTGCAATATTGATGGTTTCCATGCTTCAACAAGTAAAATCTTGGATTATCGGCGAACTACTATCACCAAAGTTGTAAGTACATGGCCACTCTTTAAAACCAAAAGACATCATGGTCAAAATGCAAGTGGAACATAGACTACATTTGTTGTATACAAAGGCTTGGAGGGCAAAGGATCATGCAGAGGCATCTGTTTTTTATTCTTCCGAAGAATCATTCAAATTGTTGCCTGCTTACAAACACCGATTGAAAGAAGTAAATCTAGGGACTGTTACTGTAATTAAGACAAATCATGCAGATCGGTTCGAATATATGTTCATTGCTCATGCCGCTTCACTTCATGGATTTCGTACTGTGATTTGGCCGGTTACTGCCATTGACGGTACTCATATGAAGTGTAAATTTTCCGGCATTATGTTTGTAGCTATATGTCTATATGCAAACAACCAGGTTTTTCCTTTGACATATGACTTTGGCGATGTTGAAGATGAACCGTCATGGACTTGGTTTTTAAATGAGCCTAAAATTGCTATTGGTAGTCTTGAGGATTGCATGTTCATATCTAATCGCCACTTCGGGATCAAGGCTACAATGGAGAAAGTGTACCCTAATTTACAACATGGATATTATGTATTTCACATGGCTCAAAACATCAAAAACAATTACAAAAGGAAGGATGTGAGTATTCTTTTCAAACAAGTATAGAAGACATACCGGGAATCTGAATTCAAAGAAGTGATCTTGGAGATGGTGAAGATTCATAGGGTAGCATTCTAAGATTTAATGAATGTTGGGCTTGAAAGGTGGTCTTGTGCTTACTCTCCTATTAGGCGTTATCGGTTGATGACCTCTAGCATTGTTGAGTCGATGAACTCATGTTTGGTACATGCTCGTTAATTGCCAATAACAACTATGGTTAGAAATGATTTTATAAGCGCCGAACCAAGACTGAAAAAACTCGGACACAATTGACTCCATGGGCTATTGAATTAATAAAAGAAAGAAATAAGGATTTAGAAAAGTACACAGTTCGTCTTATTGATTCGGTTAACTTCAATGTGAAGGATGGCAATAAAGATGGTTTGGCGAACCTTTTTGAAAAGACTTGTAGCTATATGAAATTTCCAGTTGATCAAACGACATGTCGCCATGCATTAGCCGCTTGGTAGGAGTGATGTGAGTGATGGTACCCCTTATGATTTGTTAGATCTTAGTTGGTTTTGTGGTTTAAAATCACTTGGTAAAGAAGAGAAAGCAACCAATGGGGTCTCGGTATACACATCCAAACGAGTTGGCTTTGGTGTGAATGATAAGCATCATGTGCATTCTAATACACGTTATCCAGTGAGGTCATGAAACTTTCATGAATAAGGAAATTTTCAAAAAATGCACAGAAAAAGAAACAAATCATATGAGATACAAATTTCTCATTTCTTCTGTTTTAATCACTTTATCATGCACATAATCTATAATAATTTGTTATTGGCAAGACTCAATATATATTACATACTTTCTCTCACTCTCCTCGTAAAGTATTATAGCATAATTTTTTTTCTTTGGGAAAAGAAAGAGATGAATACAAAAAATTAAAAAAATAATAAAAACAAAATTCACAGTGAAAAGAAATTGAAAGCAAACAAAAAGAGAGAATTTTTTTATAAATGTGTCATTTTGTAATCAGGTATACCTCCCTCCATACTACATTTAGTAGCTGTGAATGTAATCAAAACGTTTGTAAATGCATTTGATTTATATCATTTAAAAAAGAAAAAAAAAGATGGGCTAATTGGGCAGTGAAAAATGTATATGTTTGGATCCTTCTCGGACCAGTACAAATATGTAGATGCTTGAACACATTTAAGTGTGCTTGTAGCAATTTAATTCTGACTAGTACCTTGTCTTTCAGTGGATCCATTGCCATATCACCATGCATTAGCCGTAATCAGGTTATTATCATTATGTTCCACTGTATCATCCTCACCAAGGGTACCATCACTCTCACCAAGCCTCTCACTAGGGGTACCTGATCGGACTATTTTATACTTATTTGAGGTCCCCCAATTCCGATCGTTTGTCTCGTTTTCGAGCGTATTTTTGTATATAATGTTTTATTTGAGCCTTGTGTAGGTACATATTCCCTACAATAAGGCTTTGAGCTTAAAGATTAGTTCGGGAGGCAAAATGAGCCAAAAACGGAAGAAATTGTATATGCTCGTGCGAACAGTCAACTTGTGGGGATCATATCTTCCTCTTCAGATCAAACCTCATTTATATCTTTATATTTTCGGAAAGCCCTGGAAGTCTAGTTTCCAGAACATTTTATGGATTATGATTCCAATATTTTTGCAGGAAGTTATGCCCATTACTGTAACGGTGCGCGATGCTAAAAATGCTGAAATGCTGTCAGGTCTAAATGGCTACTTCAAACGGCGGCCAGGCCGCCGAACCAAACCACCAAATCACTCTAGAAAGTCGTTTTTTTGGGTGAATTTCAGGGACAGTTTCGTCCTTTCACCCCAACCTTCAACCCTAACCTCCCAACACTATATAAACACCTTATTCTCTTCTCTCCCAACAGAACCCACTCCCCACACACTTCCTCCTCCTCTTCTTCTTCATTTTCTTCCACCTAATAATAGAGAGAGAAGCTTTCTAGAGCATCCATGGAGGTTTTTCCTCCATGGATGCTCCCCACTTCATTTTCTACCTATCATCCACACATTTAGGAGTAGATTGCAAGGATAAAGGAGGGTCTTTGGACCAATTTCGAGCTAGGGTTTCATGGAGGACTTGGAGGAGTTTTCTTCAAGGGTTGTCTCATTTAATTCATCTCTTTGTATTTCTTACTTTCTTAAATGTGTAATCCCCACTTGGGAATATTTGTAAACCTATATTTGTGCTCAATATATATGATGGTTGTGTTTATATCCAATTTGTGTTTTGACTCATGCTTGCTTTTATTGAATATATCTCTATCTTGAAATGCTTGTGTATGGAGATTGGAAATTAATATGTATTCATAGAAGGGATTAAGAGTAGATTAATGTAAATTAGGAGTAGTTGTAATCAAATATCCCATTTTGTGTTTGTATGTTGATGGAAGATCAAAATTAACTTGTATGGATGGGTTTAAGTGAATTAGAGTTAGGATTGTGCCTTTTGGAGGGGCTCTTTGGGCATAGTCTTGGCTAATTAGCTAGGAAGAGTGGGTGAACCTATTAATTGCCATATTAGATGAGGTTTGGTTCTATGTTTTTGTTTACAATTGGACTTTAGCTATTTCTCACTCTAGGGGCTCTAGGTGAGTTATGATTGGAGATACAATCACTCTTTCCACATTCATTAGACTTTCACGTTGCCATTTTACATTACGAAGCTATCATTGGGGCTCAATGTAGTTTTGTTTGTAGAATCGGTTCACATATGTTGGTTGCGGTTTCGTGTTTGAGGGGCTCTCAACACACTCTTCAACCATTAGCTCTATGAATGGGTATAAATCGAATTTAGGCAAGAACGAACCCTTAACTAAAATTGGATGTCCTTAATATTTAACAACCAACTATTTGTGCACTTATGTATGGTGAACTTGTTGAACCTTGTGTGACCATTTTCATGCATTTCTCCTATCTACCATTTTATTTATCACTTTAAACACCATTCTCACCCTTCCAAATTCTCTTTGGTTTTATTTATTTTCATTTTTATTCTCTACACACACACACACACACCGCATTGTACATACATTTCACACACATCATTCTTACCTTTCCGCATTCTATTTACAAGCTTAAATAAACTCTAGAACTTGATACAGTTGACGAATCACACCTCCCTGCAGAACGATACCCTTGCTTGCCGCTTTACTAGTTTAGAGCACATTGCATAGGAAACCCCTTTTTAAATGAAATAATCTTTTGATCCTTGCGATTTCTTAACGACAAAAAAAGTGAGTATCAGTACCCCCCCCCCCCCCCCCCTTCAACCCGACAAGCCCCTCACTAAAGGTACCATCACCCCCACCGAGCCCTTTACCAACGGTACTATCACCTCTACCATGGTCATTGTCACCTCCACCATGGTTACCATTCCCCTTAACATTAGGACTCCCCATGTATTCCCCTTGCACTTCAGCTGCATTATGTGCTCTATGTGATTCAAAATGTTGATGTGATGGCGTTGAGAGGTTATGCACTTCAGGTGTAGTCTGTTTATATATATACCTGACGACATCAGTAGGGACGTAGGGTAATGATGATTTTGGCTGACCATCAATTAATTTTGAGGATTAAACTGATGATATCATATTAATTTTAGCAAAATCAAACGGTGGAGATTGATTCAACTTTCATCAATTAGTTTTAGTGAAATTGAACGACATAAATTGATTCAACTTTCTAATAGAAATCAATTGTTCACTAGAGGTCAAAGAACCATTTATCTATATAATGATTGCCTAACCGTTAGGAGCTGATTTATTTAACTTATCAGAGAAGAAGAAGCTGTGAGAGTTGAGAGTTGAGATGATAATGCCAGAAAAGAACATCAAATCAGAATGAATAGAAATGAATAGAAAGATTTAAAGCCCATCAAAGTGATTTGATTCACAATAAATAGGCAATCAAATATACTAATTTTATGTCTGATTTTTGTACGAACAAATTGTAGGTATGTTATAAAAACGCCGAACTCCCAAAGCTAGTACACATTTGATTAACAATAAATAGACAATAAAATATATTGATTTTGTGTCTATTTTTGTACCAACAGATGGTGAGTATGTAAATAAATGGTGGGATGTAATAAAAGCGCCGAACTCCCTAAGCTTTTATTTATTTATTTATTTATTATTATTTAATGTACCTACCATTTATTACATACCCATCCCACCATTTATTACAAATCAAAATGATTTGACTCAAAGCTTCTTTTTTATTTTTTTTATTTTTTTATTTTTATATGTACTCACCATTTATTAACATACCCATCCCACCATTTATTACAAATCAAAGTGATTTAATTCACAATAAATAGATAAGTACATCAAACGCCGTCTAGTGTTTCCGTTTCGGTGTAACTGTTTATTTTCTACTCAAAAAAAAAAAAAAAAAAAAAACGATTCACAATAAATAGATAATCAAACGCCGAACTCTCAAAGCTACGGTACCTTGTAGAAGCTGGCTTGCTATGGGGAAAAAAATATATAAAGCAAAATCTATCCATCTGGAATTGATAGAAAAGACTATTCGAGATCATGTATTAACCAGACACCAGTGTTCAAGTCATGGGGGACTTCTGTTAACCGCCTATAAAGGACAGAGGTCCAAAGAAGAATTTTCCACCTTTGCCAAGACTGCATAGAGTATAATGAAGCAACAGGGAGCATCCGGCTACCCCGGAAAGGAATCAGGATCAATACACCTATACATGCCATCCGTGAATTAGGACCGGGGTCAGGGTCACTCCAATCCCTAAGTACTAGGAAAAATCTAAGTCAAGGTCTAGAGGGGCCCGCTACCACATCGTCCCGGTTCCCTGATACCTAAAGAGTACTGGTACCGTGATTCAATGATGCACAGTACCCCGATATCATGATTCCCACCTAGAACCGATCCACCAAGCAGTAGGGCTTATGACAGTAAGGGAGATCTCATCACGTCAAAGGGGAAGGCTATCAATGAAGGAAGGACCGGAACACAAAGGAACCAAGACCATACTACGAGAAGAACAGCACGCGGTAACATCCCTATACAAGGAAAGTTGGCCATTCGTAAACTCAATTTAAACAAGTATAATCAACTATATCAATCTCACCCAAAAGGGAACTAAAGGGGGGAGGCAATTCTCGCGCCTAAACACAACCTCTATCGATGCTTAATCAGTGTCCCTTTAATTGCTAAATCGATCAACTAAATTAGTGGAATGGACAACATGAATTGGGACCTATAAGAACGAGAGAGTTCTCTGAAGAAAAGGGGGCCAGAACCAGAAATAGTTTCTCCACTTATCAACTAAGCACAGATTCACCATCACTTATAGTGTCAAAAACACCATTACACCATTATTGTACTATTCAGATGTATTTGGTTTGTTACTTATCAATGGAAAGAACCATCCCCTTATTTTTCTCTTGATACATACATACATTTATCTTTATCTTTGATTTGTTTTACACTTATCTCGACTTTACTGGCACATACCGGTACCGGTCGTGTTACCCCTCTAACTGTGACCTATCGAGGTCGTGGTTTAAAAGTAATTAATTGGAAATTTACCTCTTCAACATTTTTTGGTTAACAACAATATTTACATATAGTGCACCAACAACACACACCTCAATTAGTTTTCTAATTTAATTAAACTATGAATAGTTGACGAATTACACCTCCTCGCGAGAATCAACTTTATTTATCATTGTACTATACTCACCGGTCTCGTACAATTGTGGGCACCTATTTTGGTGAGGTCACCTCATTAAATGCCAAAAAATCCAAAAAAATAAAAAATAAAATTGAAGAAAAGCAGAACTTTCTGGAACTTGTTTGTGAAATGGATCCATGAAAGTAACAATGATCTTAATGATTCTTGAACTTTCTCGGAAGTCAAACAAAACTGCTGTTGTTGTGGTGTTGCCATCATTGTCCTGCTTCTGTCACGTCCTCCTGATCCATAGTGTCCTTTTGCTTCCGTCGGTTCCTTTGTCGTCTTGATTCAGTCATCGTCCTACTTCTGTTACGGATTTGATTCCAAACGTCAAACGGTTTGAGATGGTGAGTCAAGAATTTTTTTATTTTGGACAGACTTATGTTAGGGATTTGGACGAATTTGGGAAAGGTTAGTGCTTAGGGCGATTCGGCAATAGCAACGACTATAATTTATCTCTTTTTCTCTTCCTTTCTCTCTTTTTCTCTTGCTTTCTCTCTCTTTCTCTGTTTGTTGCCTGATAGAATTGAACCCTAATAATTTAAAAAAAAAAAAAAAACCTTTTTAATTCAACACTCCTTTTTTATTTTTTATTGTTTAATTTCAAATTTAGGGGTAATTTTGTCCAAAATTGATCAAAAGTGATGAAAACATTAAAATATAAATTGGTGGCTAAAAATAATAAACCTATATATATATATATATATATATATATATATATATATTAATTTATTCATTTTTTTGTTGTTAATTTAATTGTTATAATTTATTGTAATATTAACTTCTCGAAAGTATGTCAATACAAATTCTAAAAATGTCATTTTTTAACTTCAATGAAAATATAGTTTTATGGATTTTTTTTTTTGTTTATCGTTATTCAATTTTAAGGTTTTTAAAATAAATTATTTATAATTACATTTTTTTTTTTTATAAGAAGTAATAGGAGTGAATAGCACACCTTTAGATGAGCATTTTGTGGACAAGCATCAAGTTAATAACTTAAACTTTATTAGAACCAAAGTTGAGTAACCAACAAAAATGTTATTGACTTCACTTTTCCCTTTTCCTTCTTTTTCTCTCTCTAAAAAAAAAAAAAACTTTTTCATTATTATTTTTTTCTCAAGAAAAACGAAGATTTTTTTCAAGAAAATTGTTAATAAATTGCGATTTGAACTTTTTTTTATAAGTGTTTGAGACAAAAAAAGAGGAATCGACAGTGTTGAAGACAAAATTTTATCAACTTTCCCAACCTCGAAATACCAAGAATACCTCAGAGCACCTTTCCAGGAAAAATCTTGAGGGGCTATCCTCGCAAATTCATAGGTCAGATGAGTCCGGTCTTTGATCGTGCCAAAAATGTGCTATATTTTGGCCTTCAATTCCGTATCCTTTAGCTTATTTTTGAGTGTATTTAGGTGTCTAATGGCTCGTTTCTATTAAATTGCAGGCATTCAGTGTATTTCAGGCAAAAAGTGAGATTTGGTGGCAAAAGGGGTTGAAAATGAAAAAGGCTTGTGCAAAACATCCAACGAAGAGTCATATTTCTCTCATCAGATTGAACCATGTTTCAGTCTACATATATTCGGAAAGCCCCAGAAGTCTACTTTCCAACGGTTTTTACGGATTATGATTCCGAGTCTTCTAGAGAAAGTTATGCCTATGTTAGTAACCGCTACGCAGGGGACCGCGAACCAACCGCGACGTAATTGCGAACTGCACTTTCCAGCACAGCGAAAAGGACATTTTCAAGCCATTTTAGAGGGGTAATGTTGTCCTTTCATGCCTATTTTGTACCCTAGCCTCCACAACATATAAATACACCATTTTTACAGTTATATAACAAAGGTCTCTCATTCTTACACCATTCCTAATCCCACCATTTTCTCCTCTCCAATCTCATCAACAAACATCTAGATTACTTCACCCAAATCACTCATCTCTACCCATTTTCTACACCTATTTCCTTTCTCATTTTCCATTTGACTCCGCATATCTAGGCATATCATCATCACCCAATCTTTGCACTAGGATCAACAAGAAAGCTCAAAGAAGGATCAAGCTTACAAGAGAGACCCAATGGTGATTTCTCTACATTTTACTTCCGTTCTTTTTTTGTGATTAAACCCCCATTCTAGGGGGATGATTTAAGAAACTATTGGACAATGAGTATTTGTTAAAGTTTTGAATATTATGTTTACACAATTATAGTTTTATTTACTTTTTAATTAGATCTTGCTCTTATGTGATTGATTGAGTTATTGATACACTTGTTAATTGCAATATGTTGTAGGATTTACTTGTGATAAAATTGGTTGAGTTATTGACACACTTAATTGATTGTAGCACAACGTAAATAAGATAGGTTATTGAAGGGTATATCAACCGCAATTGCCAAGGCCTTTGATCGTTACTAACCGATCCCACCTTGACCCCCTCTCCTTAATTGATTGGGTATTTTGGTGGGAAGTTTTTTAGGTTTCATTATAACAGCCTAAACACACTTCCGAATGAGATCGGTCATTGATTGTGTGGATCGTACGTTAATGAAGCCAAGTATGAATTGCTCAAAGTCCATTAGCTACTCTATCATTTCCTTAGACTTCCACTTAATTGTTTGAATCCATTTTCTTATCTAGGTTGTTGGTATTGGATTCTCATTTCTATTCATATTCTCTTTATATTCTTGTCATTTACTTTACATGCATTGTTTGATGGTTTCTCAAACCATATACTATCTAACTTACCATGTGATCGGCCCATTTCTATACATGTTTTAGGCCCCTATTTCCTATTATTTATGCTTTGTTCTCGAGTAAATTAGGTTGTTTAATGTTTTTGTTGAGCATGTGTAGGTTTATTCCATTCAAGTGGTGTTTAATCTTATTTTGGAAGAAAAGAAGTCAAAAGATGGAGAAAATGAGCAAATTGGAAGAAACCATGGAAAGATGATTTTGGCCAGTGCAGAACAGTTAAGTTGTGAGGCCCATATCTCTCAGCTCCGATTGAATTGTGTTGGATATGACTTGAATATTCCAATGGTTACCAAACACGATTTACCAAAGCAGAGACTTCCTAGAGACGT
The DNA here is from genome assembly GCA_030490815.1 of Acer saccharum. Lineage (NCBI taxonomy): Eukaryota > Viridiplantae > Streptophyta > Magnoliopsida > Sapindales > Sapindaceae > Acer > Acer saccharum. The sequence continues at coordinate 42,487,067 of CM059868.1, read as the reverse complement.
GAGAGCGTTTGGGAGTATGAGGTTATGTTTGAGGGAGGTTTGGAGAATGTGACAAACAGTAGAAGCGAAGAACGTTGCATACCGCTGTGGCCTTGACAGCGGTAATGACAGCGTGTTAGGATTATGCTCAATAGCAAGAGTGTAATATTGTAATTAACAATCTTTTTCATATTAATAAAGTGATTTCTGGTTTAACAAATCGTATAGCATTTATAGTTTAATATTATAATTGTCAAAGTAAATAATCATAAGGTCTAAAGACTATGAGAAAAGAAGAATTGTTCGTACATCTGGATATGTATGTGGTAGACACAATTCTTTAGTTAGTCTTGAATATTGTTCACAACTTAAGTTAAAGGTTGGGCACCTTTATCTTGTTAAAGTTGTAGAATTCTTTTGCTAGCATTTGAGTGGGATCAAATGAGATATGATGAGTCTAAAATCATCGGAGTGTCTTCGAGCAAAAGAATCTAGTGCATTGGGTGCATTGAACTGGATCACAATGAAATACTTTATCTATAACCGTCAGTAGATAAAAGTCTTTTCATTATCAGGACAATCGGAGAGTCTATCTTAATCCTGAGATAAATGATGGACTTATGGTTGCAAGTGATATCATTTGAGTTATCAATGAGTACGATTATATCGCATAGTCTATCCTCGATAATTTGGTGATATTCATTTGTTAATCGATAGAGGACTTCATTTATAGATATGGACATCGTGGCTCCATTTGTTAAATGAGAGTATGATATCATCATATGGTTGTTTTGAGGTAATTGGATATTCTCAACGTTGTGTTTTCGATAGTGTCTATTGAAAACATGGCTTCTGGACAAGTCAAAATATCTAAGTTCAAAACGTGGTCATATGAGTAAATATGGTAACTTGGAGAGTTATAGGCGGTCTATGAACTCTTGGCGATTACTGATATTAATCACGAGGATACACTATCTCCAATATGATTGTCTAGGGTATGAATGAGGAACATCTTCCTTTTCTATCTTTATTTAAGAGTTCAGTTTTAGCTCGTTAGTGGAATGAGTTAAAATTAATGGATCGGACCTAAGTGAATCATTTGTTGATTGTGATTAGGTTATGTCTATTGAAGCTTAAATTTAGATGGCCCGCCAAGATCCCCAATCCACACGGACTTGCATGGATCACTTGATATATTCTACCGGACCAATTTATGGGTCCATCTAGAATTGCATTTAATATATTAAGAATATAATTTGCACATTATTTATTTAATGGGCTGATCAATTATATTAATATATTAATGAAAGGCATGTGGGCTTGTTTCTTTTAGTAAGAATGGGTCTGGTTCACATGTGGGCTTTTTAATTAAAGTCTAATGGATTAAATAAAATAAGAAAATAATATTGAGCCCATATATATATGATGTGGGCGGCAAGGCTAATTTATTAGTCTAATATATTATTTTATTTTATTGTTTGATTAAATGAGAATTAATTAATTTATTAATTAAAAAACAAAATCTTTTTCTGATCAGGAAATATGTTTCCTAGAGTTATACTATTGGTAGTAGTATACTAAAAGTAAAAGACTTATTTGGTAAGAAAATAAATAATAAGGTTTATTTATTTAATCAAATAAGGAAGTCTTTTATATAGTCACAGATACACTAAAGAGTTGGATTAGGGTTTGTATATAATATATGTGCATGCGGAATATATAGAATATATATGCATGAATGCATGCATGCGGAAAAATATATGCATGATTAAAGTCATGCGGATATATAGAAATATATAGTATATGCATGCATGATTAAAAGTGGTGCAGAATTATATACATTACATATATGCATGTTAAAGTTATGCGGCAATATATAATATATATACATAATATATTTGACTAACCCTAATTGAATAGGTCGAATTCGGCTAAACCTATTTGCAAGGCTTGAGAGTTTTTTCTTTTGCTTAAAAAAATAGAATCCAACTCTAGTGATTAGTGTGTGTTGATTTCGACTAAAACATAAAAGAGTGAATAGATTATTCTTTGATGGTACACTAATTGCTTGTTCATCAATAAGCTTATGTGTACAACATCGATTTAGGTTCACGTGAGTTTCGATCATTAGATTGAGAACTTAAAAGTGACCGGAATAATCTTAGTCTTCTTTTGATTGTTTTGTGACTAACAAAAGAAAAAGAAAAGTTTGTTTGTCCATTCTCAGGTTTGCAATTCAAAGAAAAGGGAGACCACGCTCCTAGGTGATCCACGTTCGTGCTAGGATTGAAAATCTTACGGATTACCATCGATGTAAGTCAATCGGATCACGCGACAAAAGGTATTCTTCTTTTGTTAGATAATATATATGTTTAATTGATTAAAGGGTTTAAGGTTCATAAAAGGAAAAATTTTTAAAAGTTACTAAATCAATTTTTAGTCTCGCTTCCACTGCGTGTACTACGGTATTTTTCCCTACACAGCGGTGGTCAAGCGCTGTGAATTTTTACAACGACAACAACAACGGTCCAATTCTAGTGGACACCACTGTGGCTTCCACAGCGGTACCGACAATGGTCGATAATGATGTGGCGTATGGATCACGGTTTTCTAAGTGGTCAAGTTCAACACGGTTTAGGAAGCGGATGGCCAACTGCAACTTGAATCGTAGTTAATCACAAGCATGCATTGAATCAGGAAATGTTCATGGAAGAGGAAATATGTTGCTTCTAGAAGTTCTAATAGGAAATGGATTTCTCTTTAAAAGAAGACTTATCATAAATAGGAAATAGTATTTATGTGGAACAAGTAATTCTTGTATGTATAGGAGTAAGATTTCCTTTTAGCTTAAACTCCATGTAATTCATATAAATAGACCATAATAACTAGGTTATTAAGTGTGTGAAAAACACCTGAGAGTGGTGGAGCAAAATAGCAAATACTAGAGAGATCTCAAAGTGAGCATTGGGTGTAATTGGGTTTAGGGTATTATTTAGAGAGAGATCCTGAGTGTGTGGTTGTAACAATTTACTATATATTGGAACTTTCTCTTGTTGTTCTGACAGCCGTGGTTTTTTCCCTGATTTGGGTTTCCACGTAAATTCTTGTGTTGTGTGTGATTGGATTTAATTACTTCTCTTCATCTTATCTTTTCTTTGTTATTATGTTTATTTGTATTCTATCCGGCAACGCTTCCGTGCGTATAGTGACGTTTGTTCACTAACAATTGGTATCAGAGCCCTGGTTGCTTGGTAGTGGTCTTAATAAACTTTATGTCAAGGATGATGAGATTCGAGGTTGAGAAGTTTGACGGAAATATGAACTTTGGCTTGCGGTAAGTTCAAGTCAAAGATATATTAATCCAACACGGCTTACACAAGGCGTTGAAGGGTAAGTCAACCCCTGCAAACCCTGAAGGCTCTGGAGATTCTAACAAAGAAACGACTAGTACTAGTTCTGGAAAATCTAAGATGAGCGATGATGATTAGGAGGATTTTGATGAGAGAGCTGCGAGTGCGATACAATTGTGCCTAGCGAAGAATGTTCTTGCAAATATTTATGGAACATATTCAGCAAAAGAACTTTGGGAGAGGCTTGAAGAATTGTATCAAGCGAATAGCGTCTGTAACCGGTTCTATCTTAAGGAGCAGTTTCACATGCTGCAGATGTTTGAAGGTACGAAAATTTCTGATCATCTGGGAGTGCGCAATGGAATAGTTTCAGAATTAGAGTCGATTGGAGTAAAGACTGATGAAGAAGACAAAGGTCTTAGACTCATCTAGTCCCTACCATCTTCCTATGCGCACATGAAGCCAATCTTGATGCATGAGAGTTCAACCATATGCTTTGGAGATGTAGCGAACAAACTTATCTCTGAGGAACGAAGGATAAAGAGTGAAAGTAAATCTTCTGATAACTCTGTTCTTTTGGTTGACAGGAAGAAGGGGAACTCCAAATGGAAAGTCATTTGTTGGGGATGTGGACAGTCTGGACATATAAGGAAGGATTGTCAAAACAAGAAGACAAGTGCGGCTAAGGGCTCCAAAAAGGGTGATCTGGTAATTGGTTGAGTATGATGACTACAGCGATGCCCTCTAAAGGGGCATAAACATTCTCATGGCATGACCGCTAGTTGCCGTGAAAAGGATGTAGATGATAGCGGGTTCACAATTGCGCATGGGCCTTGGTTAGGAGGTGATGTAAGGTGTGTGGTGGACAATGATGTCGATGGCTGAGTGAACTCCCTAGGAACCTAATGTGAGGAGTTACACCACAATTTCAACAAGGTAAATTTCGACATGTGCCGGAGAAATCTTGGGATGGTTGTTTTCTAAGTGTTTATACCTAGTGGTGGGTATATTGATTCTTGGTGATGAGGATCGTAGCTGAGGACAAGTTTTAGAATTCTCGCCATAAGGGAGGATTGTTGGATATGACTTGAATATTCCAATGGTTACCAAACACGATTTACCAATGCAGAGACTTCCTGGAGACGTGAGAGCGTTTGGGAGTATGAGGTTATGTTTAAGGGAGGTTTGGAGGATGTGACGAATAATAGAAGTGAAGAACATTGCATACCGCTGTCGTTGTCACTACCACTGTGGCTTTGACAGCGATAATGACAACCTATGAATTTTTACAGCGGCAATAACAGCGGTCCAATTCCAGTGGACACCGCTGTGGCTTCCACAGCGGTCGACAATGATGTGGCGCATGGATCACGGTTTTCTGAGTGGTCAAGTTCAACACAGTTTAAGAAGCGGGTAGCCAACTGCAACTTGAATCGTAGTTAATCACAAGCATGCGTTGAATCAGGAAATGCTCATGGAAGAGGAAATATGTTGCTTCTAGAAGTTCTAATAGGAAATGGATTTCTCCTTAAAAGAAGACTTATCATAAATAGGAAATAGTTTTTATGTGGAACAAGTAATTCTTGTATGTATAGGAGTAGGATTTCCTTTTAGCTTAAACTCCCTGTAATTCATATAAATAGACCATAATAACTATGTTATTAAGTGTGTGAAAAACACTTGAGAGTGGTGGAACAAAATAGCAAATACTAAAGAGATCTCAAAGTGAGCATTGGGTGTAATTGGGTTTGGGATATTATTTAGAGAAAGATCCTGAGTGTGTGGTTGTAACAATTTACTACATATTGGAACTTTCTCTTGTCGTCCTGATGGCTGTGATTTTTTTCCCTGATTTGGGTTTCCACGTAAATTCTTATGCTGTGTGTGATTGGATTTAATTACTTCTCTTCATCTTATCTTTTCTTTGTTATTGTGTTTGTTTGTGTTCTATCCGGCAACACTTCCGCTCGTATAGTGACGTTTATTCGCTAACAAATTGTGTGTCCTACCACCCATGGATTGAAAGCCCCGGAAATCTAGTTTCCGACACACTTTTCGGATCGCAATTCCGATATTCCTAGAATAAGTTATGACTGATTTAGTAACAAAAAGTTAGAGCTAGAAAGTCCACCGCGGCCCAAAACCGCTCCCCGTGCACACATGTCTACGGAGCGACCTAGGCTGCGGTAAATAGTAGAAAAACTCCGCTTCCTGTGTAGTTACCGAGGCAACTTGCCTGCGGAGTGACCTAGGGAGCGATTGTGCGTAAATCTTGTTCGTTCGGGACAGCAAGTGACCTATTTTTAAGAGAAGTATATATAGAAGTTGGTATCCTATTTTGAGAGGGAGCCATACAAGGGGATTAGACCTAAAAACACCATCCTTTCACATTCATTCATCCCATTGATTCTTTCATTCAATTCCATCCATCCTTGGAGGACTCTTGGAAGCAAGAAGAAGGAGATTTCCAGCTAAGAACCTATCAAGATCAATATGGGTTTTCTCTACATCTCTTCTATGTTTTTATCTTCTCCATTGATGTGTAACTAAACCTTTAACTAGGGGATTGATGTAACCGATTTAGGACAACTCTATGTAAACAATTAGTCTATCTTTTGTTAATCAATTGGGTTTTAATCTTGTTTATTGAATTAATTACTCTATTCTACTTTCTCTTATATTTTGTGACCACAAGTGATTTGAGTTTGTGGCTTAGTTTATCCATGAGATTAGGGTTTAGATGTGGATGACTGTTCCATTTAATTCTTAATCGTAAGCTTAATAAACAAGAAAATTGATGTATGCATGACCGTGCTGTGTTAATTTGGCTTAGAGTTTTGTGTAAAACAAAGGTTTTGACAATTGCTCATTACATGACCGTGTGTGAGTAATAGAAAGAACCTTAGATCATTATTCTATTGTTTATTACATGACCGTGTGTGAATAATGGAAAAGATCTTTGAACTTAATTGATTTATCTTGAAAACAAGCCCGTAAACTGGATTGAAGTATTTAACAAGACTGATTGTGAGCATTGAGTGTCTAAGAAAGGTGAATCGATTCCCTAATATTTCTCTCCATAGATTTATCCCTTGTGTGATTTGATTTGATTTTAGTTTTAGTTCAAGTATTCATAATTTAGGTTAATATTAGAATTCATCAAATTTCCTAAACAAAGCATTATGCAATTTAGTTTTTCACACTTAGAGTAATCCTTGCTAGATTAATTGACTTTGACCGATAGAATCGCCGATCCCAGTGAATGAACTTTCTTAGTAAATTGAATACAGATTTTACTGCATCACCATGATTTATTTTCTTGCACATTAGTTAGACTAACTTAGATTAGATAGCAAATTGATTAATCTAACATAATCCCTATGAAACGAATCCTTAGCTTGCCGTTTTACTAGTTTTCAAAACTTAGAGCACATTGCATAGGAATTTTTTTGTAAACATATCTTGAATTCGCAATTTGGTAACAATACAAAACGTGAGTATCAGTCTTGAGCTCCACATAATCCTCTTGTGCCGTAGTTTTTCATTGAGTCCACGCTGAAGATTGATTGCAACTTCATAGCAAGATGAAAAACCACGTGGCATGAAGGGTTTACCTCCCAAGTCAAATAGGTTAAGAGTTAAAGTTGTTTGTATTCAAAACCTCGACATAAAGGAATGAATCTAGACAAAGGGGTGTCTATGTACGTTGAGACAAATGGGTGTCTATCTACGTTGTTAAATTCAATTTACATGGGAGATAAGGAGTTCTAAGGGAACCAAAACTCTACTCTCACAATCTGAGTTGCACTAGGAGTCTTCCTTTATGGGAATCCTTACCAAAGCCAAACTCTCTAAACTCTCCAAGTCTTACATGTGTTCCTTGACATCATAAACACTTAAAACATGATCCAATCAGGTTAAGAGATGAGTTCATTGTGGCAAGACATGTCTGTAATGACGTGGACACACTCTTTAAAGCACCAAAGCTTATCATTTGACTCAGTCCACAAAGCACACGATCAATAGCTGACAAAGAAGTGGACAAGATGTAGGCAAGTGGTTGTCCCACCATGACAGAGAAGCACATTGTCTTTGCTTGGCACCACTTATCAATGGAGGAAGAAAAACTCTCAGGATCTCCAAGGTGAAAACAGTAGTTATGTAACCACCAGAAGGTGGGATTAATGTATAAAAAGGGGTCAGAATGACCATGTAAACTAAGTTTAATCGAATACAAAAACATAGCACTTTTTTTTTTCCTTTCATTCATTACAACTTTTCTCTTAGGGTATAATTTAGATGATGTGTGCTTTGATTATTTGATGATATGTTGCCACTAATCTTGTATTATTAATTATCTCTTTGTTGCACGATTACATAGTATTTCACACATTATCACCTTTCTCACCTTTCTGAGACAGTGCTCTAGGTTGAACCGAGGCGGACCTTCAGCCAAGACTACCTCGCAGAATTTAGTTAATGAATTTTTGTCGTTAACAGACGGGAAGAGAGGACAAAAAAAATGCCAAATACATAAATTAGAAAAAATAATTGAAGAAAACAGATCTAAAAAATAAATTGTAGAAAATAAGTCTCGGACAAAGGAATAAGTTTCGATAAAAGGAAATAAGTATCGAACGAAGAAAATAAGTATGGATAAAAAAAAAAAGTATTGATAAGAGGAAATAAGTCTCGGACATTAAATCTTGATCAAAGGCTTGAAAAAAAGTGCGCGACTTATTATTGTATTTGTATCTTAAATGTATTTTTGTCCGAAACACGTGTTGCGATTGCATTTCATGGTATATTTGATGGCATGATGTTTTTGATGGTATCGGACAAAGAAAAATGAATTTTCGTTTTTCTTAGAACATCTTCCACCATATCTATATCTTTAATCTAGGAATTGGAGTTCCAAAAAGAAAATATTATCTTCATATTCTATCTTTAAAGTTTTTTTCACTCACACCAAACTCTCTATCTCTATCTTTAAAAAAACTTATATATTCATTATTCTTTTTTACTTTCTTCAATAAATTATTTTTATAAAATTTTATTTTTCAACTAAATTTTCACAAATATTATTTTAATGCTGTTTTTAAATTTTTTTTTTAATATTACGTTTTTTATTAGTGCATGAATTTGTTATAATTTTTTAAGGGTGGTATTAACCTAAAACACTATAAAAGGAAAGTCACACACTATATTTATTGTCCTTAATCACAATAAATACAATTTGACTTTCCTTTTATAGATTAATTTTCTCACGTAATTTTGTTTACCTAAATTTTCTCACAATCATGCACCAATAAAAACTTAATATTTACTCATATGTTTTGATCTAATTTTTTTATCAAACATTTTTCTAAATAATTTTTACCATCCAACATTTTTCAACTTATTTTCACTACCTAGTTATTTGGTTTCTAACTTTTTTAATCATATTTTTGACATCTAATTTTTTTTCATCAATATAGTAATGCTGTGTTTGGTAAGAGGAGAAATGGAGGGAGGAAGAGGGTTGGAGGGAGAGCTCCAATCCCTTGTTTGGTTGGAGGGACAATAGGGAGGAGAGGAGAAGAGGGAGATATTATCCATTCGGACCCACCAAAATGAATCCGCCCAATGATGGGCAGATGAGAAAGGAGGGAGAGAGGATTCGAGGGGAATGATCATAATACCCTCCAATTTTTCATTGCCCTCCAATTTTTTTAAGGGTAATATAGTAATTTTATAAATTAAATACCAATCCACCCATTCAACCCTCTTTTCAATACCAAAAAACATGAAGGATAGATGTTATCCTCTCCATCCCTCATACTCTCTCTCCCTCTTAATTCATCCATCCCTCATACTCTCCATCCCTCATATCAAACATAGCCTAAGTATAAGTAAGCATTGATAAAAGAAAAATTAATAAATAAAAATATTATTAATTAATATTCATGATAATATAAATACAGTATTATTAATTAATATTCAATATTAGTCTCAATTTAAAGACCTAAATGAAACCTTTCTAACGGTTTAATTTTTATGATAGTATGATTTATAAATTAAAACTTATTATATATTAATTGAATTTAATTAAAAAAGTAAAAATAAAAAGATATAAATGTCAAATATTTGTTTATAATTATGGACATGAAGGTAAAAATGAAATATAAATGGTTAAATGTAAATTTAGAGTTTCAATTTTGGTACCCCATATTTGGATATCAAAACATATAAACTCTAAAAAAAATCATGGATACAAATATATAGTATGTTGACGTCTTTTGGGAAATCTAGTCAGCAGCGACACGTATACAGATCGGCGCTTGAGTGAATCCTAAAATACAACCAAGTCGCCTGCTTGTTATGTGTGTAATTGTAATAATAAAAGAGACGGAGATAAAAGAATGCATGAATGTAAATGAGACGAGTATTTTTACGTGGAAACCCTTGATGAAGGGAAAAACCACATCCGTTATGAACGATAGAGAAAAAATAAAATATGATTATTTTTTTCTATAATTGAACTTAAAAAAATAATGACAATTTATTTTTAATAAAAAATGAAATATTTAAAAATATACTAAAACAAACCAATAAAATAAATAATAATAATAATAATAATAATAAAAGGTGGCCTCTCCGATGTAAATTTTGATCCGGGTGTTAGAGCATCTCCAACCATGCTCCTTAAATTTTTGCTAAATTTTAGCTATTTTAGCTCAAATGCTATTTTAGCTAGCAACTATTCATGAGGCCACTCCAACAATGTTCCCTAAAATTTTGCTAAATTTTTGTTTTAAATTGTATTTAAATAATCATGCTCTCATGATATCATTTTTATAATAACAAAATCAATTTTAAAATATTTAAAAAATTAGGAAAGAGAAGATAGGGAGCTCCCTACATTTGGAGAGCCACCAAGAGGCTCTCTAAAATATGGAGCCATTTAGGGAGCCCCTTAGAGTGCAAAAAAGCTAAATTGGCTCCCTATTTTAGCTAAAGAGGTCATTTAGGGAGACCCTTGAAGATGCTCTTACGCACTTACGCCACAACGCTAGGCCAGCGTTTATTATTATTTTGTTTGAAACAAACGACAGCGTTTATTATATTAGATTCTGTGTTTTGTATTGGCATGCCTTTTTATTTGCAACTTTTGGACTTAAATCAGCAATAAAAAAAAATGGGGAATGCTATCTACCTTTCCCATTTGCCTTTCCCATTCATTGCTTGACACATATACACTTTTCATTTAATAAAAAGCTCTCCCTTTTTTGTTGCAAAGCTTGCTTACGTTTTTACCCCTGATGGCTACTTCTATCATTTCATTAATAAGGGGTGAAGAAGTAAATAAGCTTTGCAACAAAAAAATGAGAGCTTTTTATTAAATGAAAAATGTATACATGTCAAGCAATCAGTGGGAAAGACAATTGGGAAAGGTAAATAGGAAATGTAGATAGCATTCCCAAAAAAAAAAAACAGTGTTTCAACACATATATTGAAAAATAATAATTAAATATAGTCCACGTATCCAAATTTGTGTACGGCTGATTTGAGTCTGTAACTTTTTATCTTTCTCTTCTCTTCACTCTTTTCACTCTCAGGCAACCGCAAGCCATGGCTCAAGTGATGACTCTGTTCAACCTCAATCTTTTATTTATCTTCTCCTTTTTTCTTCTATTTTCTTCCATTGAAGCCAGAGGCATCAAATACTGTGGTCAGTCTTTTCACTAATTTCCATTCCAATCTCTGTTTCTTTCTTTCTTTCTTTTTCTTTTCTCATTTACTTTGTTTTAATTTTTCTGGGTTTTTCCTTTTAAGTAGTTTTAACTCCGGGTTTCCTTCATTTAAGCTTTTATGGAGCTATATTTGAATCTTTTATTTATTTAATTTTGTATGTAACTAATTAGATGAGCATTGATTACTATAAAAATCTCATAAATGCAGATAAGAAAGGAGATTATCCTGTGAAGGTCCAGGAAGTCGAGATATCACCTGATCCTGTAGTGTCAGGCAATCCAGCCACTTTTAACATCTCAGCTTCTACAGGTATTTTTCATATACTATTGGTCTTTTTCTAGTCTTTTTGTTATTGAACTTATGTGCTTGACATGTAAAATTTAGTTCTTTGTAGTCAGATCCTTATAGCAGGCATTTAGAGTTTGTTAAAATAAATTAAAACTGAACTGCAATGATTTAGAATAATTTATTAAACCATCAGAAGTGTTCTATTGATAAAAATAGTTACACTGATGATGATGTTGGTCCTGGTTATGACTGTGACTATGATAATTGATGGTGCTGGAGTTAATGATGAGGGATTGAGGGCTTGGCTACTATATCCACATGGGTATGTTAGCACCAAAATCTAGAAACCACTAAAGGTTAAATTTGGAAATCATTTGGATTTTTGGGAACCACTCTCATGTTAAAATCAACCAAAAACTGGTTTCCAATTTTTGGTGCTACCATACCCATGTGGGTATAGTAGCCACACCCTAATGAATAATGATGGTGGTTCTCGGTAATGGAGTAGTTCATTGAAGTAATTGTGCAATGATCATACAATGCTGATATTAGATCGTGGGTGGTTGGGGCGGATTAGGGAAAAGGTGGTTGCTGTGTGGGGGTACAATCAAACCTTACCCAACAAAAAAAATCATCCAAAAAACACAAAAGATGATCGATGCTCGAAAGGAACAATCCTACTTAAGTCTGCATACATGCAAGCATGCAAAACATAAAGAAAAGTAAGGTAGCATGAAACAAGAAACAGACTGTATCTTCAATAGGTTTACGGTTAATGCAATCTATCGGATTTGTTCACTACTGAAAACAACTGACCAGAAGACCCAAGTCAGTTAGAGTATCAGCAATAGAATTACCTTCCCAATAAATATGAGAGTAAGCATAGTTAATCTGCTGAATTTGACAAGAGGTTGAGTTCTGGTTCAAGCAATTGGCAACAGGGTTTGAACATTTATTCGTATTTAGCACATTAAGTACTTAATGTCATTGTACCTTCATGATTATGGGATTGTGATGCAATTGCTTCTTTTATTCCTTTTCGGAAGCAAATTCCTTATTCTGGACAATTTACATAAAGGACTTAGAAAAGTTTGTCAATAATATCTTTCTATTTCATTCCCTCCTTGAGGGTGTTGACTGCATACAACTGTGGATTGTGAAGGCATTTATCATGGAACCTAGTTGTAAAGAAAGAACAAGTGTGTACACATTTGAAAGTCAGTTGTGTAGGAAATTCACGCTCTTAGGTCTTGATATTGGTGCAAGTATTAGTGGTTACATTTGTGCTCAGCCTTATGTATCAACAACGCACAATGTAAAGTTTCACCAGTCAACAGTTTCCTTGAAAAATTGAAAGATGATGAATAAAAAATACAGATATAGATAAAATTTCAACAAGAGATTATAATGATGGATTATGTGGCAAGATCTGTATGCTCATATCTGTGTATACTATATTTAAATGAGGGTTATCCACAGTAAAAGTGAACTGTCCAAACATCCTGTATTAAAAATGTAATGTGGGGGAGTTAATCCTTGTTATCTTTGTCAAGTCCCTTTTAGTTTTTATTCTGAAGATTGAGTCCTTTTTGGTCCGCAATATCTTCTGAATTTAAACATGTCTTTTCTTACAATCTTTCGGGTCTCAGTTTTGATTGTCAGTACGTTGAGAATTTAGTTGTATCTAGTAGTTTCTGCATTTTGTGGACTGTTTTTTCTGGAGGTAAGGGGTATGCTTTAATTTGACGCAGACTGTTTTTGTAGTTTGCTTGTCCACTTTTCTGGTGGACAGCTTCTCCTATATGTGTATTCCTTTTCTATGATAGCCTTTATTTTTCCGGTAATAAATAAATAGTTGTAACTTGTAAGGTTACTTCCTAATTGCGAGTTCAAACTGCATCACCTTTAGGCTGTCGGCAGTCCCTAGTATCCAAGTTCAAACTCTATGTATTCCTCTATCCGTGGATTATATCGAATGTGTGGAAACATTAGGTTGGGGCTTGTTAGTTTTATAATTGAACAGTTTTCACGTGTGGACTTCTGTTGCCTGTTGTGCTTACATTTTCTTTACATGTTTGTTGGAGTTTCATCAACGAATTTACTGTGTGCCCTGTTCACAGTTCAAGCTTTATCTGGTGGGAAAGTGGTGATCGATGTTTCCTACTTTGGTGTGCATGTCCATAAAGAAACTCATGATCTTTGTGAAGAGACATCCTGTCCTATTTCATCAGGAAACTTTGTGCTGTCTCACACCCAGTCTTTGCCTGCTATAACCCCACCGGTTAGTTTTAACTCCCTTGGGATTTATACTCTGCGCTCTTTGACACCATCCTAGGACACTCAAAACTAGTTAAGCAAAATTTAAGCATTGACTTCTATCATGAATCCTTAAAAATAACAACTTATATGTGCATGTGGACCAAGCCACAGGCCCTTGGTCCTTGCATGGGTGATAAATGGGCGGGCTGAGTAAGCCGTTTTAGGTTCTGAACATGTTAATCAAAAAGAAAAAAGTGACCAACTTAACGATCATTGGAGAAGTTACATTTAATAATGTAGTAACTATTGTTTCTTAATGAAGATCAAGTGTTCATATAATTGTGATTTGAACAGGGATCCTACACGCTTAAGATGACAATGACGGACAAGAACAAGCAAAAATTGACTTGTATTACCTTCAACTTCAAAATTGGTATAGGATCCTTGGTCTCTGATCATTAAATGCTCCGTACGTGTGCCCTCAAGAATCAAGAATAAAGGTAAGAAGAAAGGAAAAGAAAATGGCCAATACACGACTGCCTGAGCATATTTTCAGCTCTCTGTACACTTTTTGTGTATGGTCTAATATTCTGTTAGAGAGTCGTATCTTCCGTTTCATGTGTGCTGCTTGTACTTTCAGTTCTGTCAGACTGATAAGGAACACTAATAAAATTCTGATCCTTGAACTAAAATGGCATGCATCAAGTAGCTCTAGAATTCTGATTCTGTGTTTACGAATTCAAGGAATAAACATGAGTTGAGAGTCTTGAGATGTAAATACCTTTTGCACAAAAATATAAATTCCAATTTTAAAAAGGGGTATTAAAGTAAACTTACTTTAATATCCCTGACAACTCACAGTTTTACCAGAAATTAAATAAGAATTGAATCCTGAATAACATGTTTGTTTTTGTTGTTTTTTTGAATTGGAATATGAAATCTGAATAATATGTTTGGTTTTTTTCTTTTCATTTCTGTAAATATAATGTCAACTTATTTTTTATTTTATTTTTTTAAGATAAAGTATGTCTGAAAGAAAGTAATTTGACAATTATAACATTTGTTATTTTTAGTTGCATGTATTTTAATTTGATATCACACAGTCCCATGGGTGTAGCTCAATTGATAGATAGACGAGTGCAAATGACTCTCCAGTCAGTGGTTTGAATTCTACTAATGATAAAAGCTTTAAAAAAAAATACATGGTTTAAATAGGTGAATAGATAGATACCGTTGAAAAAAATAAATTGATATCACACAAACAACTAAAAACAAATAATTTAATAAATCTGAAACCATTTTTATATAAATATCGATAAGATCTTATCGGTGATTATGATATGATAAATATTGAAGGTTGAATGGTGTTGAAAGTCATCTGGGGCGAAGACAACGGGTTGGCAGGGCATGGCCCATGGTCCCCAAACAACAAAAAAATGATTTACAATCTTTTTAAAAAATGATACACACGGGCCCTTAGCCTTGGTGGCCAGAGTCTGTCTGAGATTCTCTCCCACCAAGGTTCGATCCTTGGCCCAATGTGTATTTAGAGAAGTTGTTCCCTCCATTGTGTGGGTCTTGTCCCAACTAGGTGTGGGTAGTCTCTCCCTTTTAGTGGGAGTTGCTTTCCGGGCTGCACTTGTAGAGTCTCATCTCGCCGGTCCCAGCAGTTGTTGTATGTTATCAAAAAAAAAAAAAAAAAAAGATATATTTTATTTTAAATTTTAATTTGACCCTCTAAATATTATATTTTACTACATCAATCTCAAAATAAACTCCCTCCGGATAGTGATCACAGACTCCAATCGGTTTACTAAATAAAACAATATATCATAACATCATCATATTATCATAATAAATATAATCTAGTAATTATTATATATTTGTTGACCTTGATGCTTTCTCCCTTTGATATAGTCAACTCTATAAATAAAACCCATTTTCATCTCTCGTTTTCTATCATAATAAATGATCAAACACATAATATTTGGTGGTATTATATTAGAAAGAAAAAAAAAATACACTTTTCTTTTCTCTTTCTTTCCAACAAATATAGAATATTGATGAAACTATGTGTTATGCTTTTAATTTATTATTTTTTTATAAAATTTCAAAATTATATTGGAAATATTTATTTTATTTATAAAAATATTATTTATTTAAATTTTTATATCAATAAAAATAAATATTTATTGATTTATTCATTGTAAGAATATTTAAAATGAATTATTAACTCTTTTTTTTTTTTACATTATATTTTTATAATATAATAGATTACAATAAAATCGTATTGGAAGAACTTAATACAATATAATACAGTGCATCACTAAACACAAGTTTGTATTAATAATAGTACAATACAATAAAATACAATCCAACCTAATGCAATACAATACAGTGTACCAAACGAGCCAACGTGTTGAATTGTAAAAAACAAATGGCCCCTTAGTCTTACAGGAAAATTGCACAAACATCTCCAAATTTAGGTATAATTTCACAAAAATTACACAAACACACCTACATTTTTTTGTGTGAAGGAAACACCCCTTCAGTTAGTTGAATCTGTTAACTTCTAACGGTTTACCACATTTTTGGTGCCAATTGACTAAAAACTAATAATGGAAAAGTTTATTGCCATGTGGCAACATCTCACTAGTTCAACTTCTTTTAATAATGTTTTTTTCTCCGCACCATACAAAGGGGGCATGACGCCCTAAACCTTGGAGAATATTCTAGAATCACCACCAGGATCGATGGGGGATCAGCCAAGGGCTGATGCAAGCCCTAGAGGGTGAACCAACTTGACTAAGGAAGAAACCTTAGTAGAAGGCAGTTGGTAGTTGGGCATTAAATTCAAACAGTTATCAAAGAAAGGGAAGGATAAGAACCAACGGCCCAGATAGCGCTCCACCGCCCAGCACAGACGGCTTGATGGGGGTCCTACTTAGCTCTACCCAATGTCAACTATAGCCATCACCAAAGAGGAATATGAGTTCCAGCTAACATAAAGGATGCAAAAAGCTCTTAAGCAAAGAAGGAAAAATGGTAGGAGAAAACGCCTAATAGATGTAGCGTGATAGACGATGGCACTGTCCCCCAGTGCGCCCCACTTGTAAATGTGACATCTCCAGCCAGCTCAAACACCTATAACCAGTCATAATCGGGGAAAACACCACGTAACCATCTACAAAACGCCTACATGGATAGTAAGGCATATGTGGGACCATCCTGACCCTCCGAGGCATTTGTCGCGCCTATGCTCGATGCAAAGGAACGATGGAGATCCCCTAACGGCTATCCCACCTAAAATAGGAGTCTCTCAGTTACTCATTTGACCTCCAAGTTAGCACTAGAGCATAACTAGGGTAATCACAACCCTCTGGGGCATGTGTCACTGTGGGCCCGGTGCAAAAGATCGGCGAGGATTATGTTAAGGAATCCCACGTAGGAGGATCCTCCCTACCTATTACATCTTAGACACCTTATAAATACCCAAACTCAAGAAGAGTTAAAGGATTAATTTTTTGGAGAGAAGAAGAACATTATTCTACTATAGAATGACTAGTCTCATGTTGGGGACTTTCATTGTGTAATTTACTACTATAGGACGACTGATTTCATTAATTGAAACTCCCATTGTACCGAGAGAGAGAGAGAGAGAGAGAGAGAGAGAGAGAGAGAGAGAGTTTTCCTCTTGTGAGAAGTAACTTATTGAGATGGATAATTGAGAATTTTGATTTGTTCTTCCTTGTATAAGATTGATTCTAACCACCATTAAACTACCTCCTGATACATCACCTTTAGTTTCGTGACCGGTACTATCACAATTGGTTCTAGCACAATTGAGAACCGATCCAGGTTGAAGCCTGGAACCGTATGGTCCCTAATAGCCAAGGAATCTCGCAATAGTCACCCAAGCCCGGTTCTAATACCGTGCCACTGACTGCGACCCGGCTCGCCAGTCCACACCTAGGCCCCTTCGACCGTGGAGCACCACTCCATCTAGTCTAAATGTTGTCCCAAAAGCCAACACAGGATTTTTCAAATAACATAATTTTTTTAAAATTTAAAATTTTAGAATGTAGTGTTTTTAGAAATAAAGTGTTAAAAAAAAAAAAAAAAAAAAAAAAGAATTGTAAGGAGAAACTCTCAACAATTATATGCTTTTTATTAGGTAAATGACAACATTGCCTTTCAGTGGTTAACACCATAGTTAAAAGTTAAAACTAACGGTCAAACCCAAGATCAACGGTATCTTCTTGTATTTAAGACAAAATTGAATTCCACCTCATATATTTGTTAAAGTCAAGTTATGTTTATGCAATTTTCCCTAAATTGTATTTATTAAATGCTCTAGTTTTCAATGGAATGCTAATGCATTGCAAATTTTCTTTAATTCAATCAAAATTCAGTTGTGCTGACAAAAAGTAAATTGGTGTCGGGTTTGAGTTATGAACTCTTAGAGTAACTCCAACAAACTCGTTAAATGAGTTTTGTGAGAAAGTCAAATGAGCCACGTCAGCATATATGGCTCCAACAGACTCGTTAAATGAGATTCTTTAATTGAAATTTTGTTTCTCTCTCTTCAATAATACTGAGTGACTTCTCTCTCTTTTCAATTTATATTTTATTATTTTTTATATCACATCATTATTATTACTAACTATATTTGAACAGCTCTTTCTGATCTCAAACACTTTTATCTAAAAGATTTCAAACAACTTTATCTGACTTCAAGATTAAAATAATATAAATCTATTTCTAATCGAAGGGCCTTTTGGAATGACTCTTCTTTTTTCACTTTTCAAATTGTCACCTAGGTAAACAAATAGATATTTGAAAGAGTGAAAATAGAAGAGCCTTTTGGAGTTGCTCTTATAGTCTTTTCACAATATCGAAATATTGTAATAGTTCAAAAAATAAATAAAAAGTAAACAAAAGCTTAATGGGGAAAATAGAATTTGGGAAGAGAAACTAGAGGCATCAAAAGGGCAAACTTGTCCGGCCTGGTACTGTAAAGGACTGAAATTTGATAAAGAGTGATAATATTTGCACCCCTATAAAACCGTATATACACCCCATATTAGTAGTTTTTAAAAATTCCAACATTTCCCTTTAAGTAAAACTATTAAAAAGATTATTTCAATAAAAAATATTAAAAATATTATAATAATTATAAATATACTTGTATATTATTATTAATACAATATTGAATATAAAATAATAATTATTTCACTATTATGAAAATAAAAAACTAGAAAACCAGATTTAAATTATTTATAAAAAAAAATAGAAAACCAGAATTACTCAAAAAAAAAAAAAAAAAAAAAAAAAAAAACAAGACAACCAATTTTTTATATATTAAAAATGGATAATTACTCTAGTGGCCATCGAATTGATGACACACTATTAAAATGGCCACTGGATTGGAAAGTTGTTCCAAAATGGCCATTTTTGGCGAACTTTGTGACACTAATGACCATTCCATCCAATTCCATCTAATTCCATCCAACTCCATCCAATGAGTGGCATTTTGGTAAATAAGGGGATGCCATTAATTTATTTTAGATGTTTTTTTGAAATCAATTTTTTCAATAAGTGACATTTTGGTAAATAAGTGGATGACATTAATTTATTTTAGATGTATTTTGGAAATCAATTTTTTTTTTTTGAAAAGAATAATTAAATTTAGTGTATGTAAATATATATATATATATATATATATATATATATATATATATATATATATATTTACACACACTAAATATAATTATTCTTTTCAAAAAAAAAAAAAAAAAAGGTTTAGATCAATAAACATGTCTCTTCTTTGTTTTTTAGATTTTTTAGATTTTGTAACCTTAATCTTCTTAAAAAAGAAAGAAATGTATAAATATATATATATATATATATAACATTTGAACTTATTAAAACATGTGACTGTGGTTGGATGTCCTGAAATTATAAATTATAATAACTAGTTTGAGCTATTTAAAAAAATTAATGGCAATTTAGGGACTGCCTCACCAAATCAATAGCTTTAGAAATCACTAACCATTTTATTATTATTATTTTACATCTCATTTGATATCCCTATATATATATATATATAAATTCTATTATCAGTTCGAACTGACAAAAGTTATATCAGTTCTTTGCATGTGAGCCACTGGATTTAAATACTTTGACTTGGCTGTATGCACTTGTCAGTCAAAGTATTTAAATTCAGTGGCCCACATACAAGGAATTGATATAACTTTTGTCAGTTCGAACTGATAATAGAAAGACTGTATATATATATTACACACACTAGATATAATTATTCTTTTCAAAATGAAAAAGTTGATTTCCAAAAAAATATAAAATAAATTAATGTCATCCACTTATTTACCAAAATATCACTCATTGAAAAAATTGATTTCCAAAAAAACATCTAAAATAAATTAATGGCATCCCCTTATTTACCAACATGCCACTCATTGGATGGAGTTTGATGGAATTAAATGGAATTGGATGGAATGGTCATTAGTGTCACAAAGTTCACCAAAAATGGCCATTTTGGAACAACTTTTCAATCCAGTGGCCATTTTGATAGTGTGTCATCAATTCGATGGCCACCAGGATAATTATCAAAAAAAAAAAAAAAACTGCACGAGAGAGAGATAGATAGAGTGAGAGAGGTAGGTGTTGAATATGAGATACGGCTTCGAAGGAGGATCCATCTCCAATACTTTTCATTTTTTATTTTATTATCTATTAATTATGTTATAATTTTATCATTTATGGTATTTATAAGAAGTTAAAAAAAAAAAAAAAAAAAATTAGTGAAAGGATTATTTGGTAAAATGCGGGGTGCATTTACAAGTTTGAATATTTTAAAATTTTTAACGTAAATATTATCACTCTTTGATAAATTGTTGAATCTGGTCCGGCATAGTCCAAACAGAGTTTGGACCGAGCCCAATCGAATTCGAAATCCGATTGGACCCCAAACCAGTCATGTTTGAAATATCATAAACATTAGGGGTATTACTGTAATCTAACCATACCTTATAAAATCATATAAAAAACTTGACCCGTGACCCTTATCAAATGGTTTGTATAAAAATTCACCGAAAACCGAAATCGGGTTTGCTTTCAGAATCTCAGACTCCTCCCTCCTCACAAGCCACAAGGAAGAAGATTAAGTTGAAAACGAAAATCATATAAGGTAAAGCGAGTTCTTTTTTCTTGTCCAATTCACAAACCCCATCAATTATTTAACAAATTATTTATGCTCCCGAATATATATTTTCATGGGTTTATCTTTAATCTGTGTTATTTTACAGTTCAGTTCTAAGTTGTGATTGAAATCTATGTCTAGGGTAGTATTTTTCAAGAGTTTTCTGATTCAAAATGTCAGGGAGAGACCATTTTGTTCTTTATCATGTATACATTGATCCATGTGCATATATAATAGTTCCATGCTTGCAACATGTATGTTCATATTTACAATCATAGAATGCATTCATACACGTTTTTTGTATTTCTTCAAATACATTTGTATTTTCGGGGTGTTTAGCATTTTTCAGGTCTTACTTTTGGGCATAGTGTTATGAAGTTTCCAGAATTTAGCTATATGATTGTTTAATAATGTTTGTTCGAACAACTTGGTTACTTCTTTATATAGAAATAGCCAATTGAGGCTGCTGGTTTGATACTGTATGTGCTCATTTCGATGCATTAGTTATATCGGTTAAATTACTTCCCTTCGAGGCATCGGAAAAAACTTTATGTTATTTTGCATGTGGGAACAATTGAACTTTGGCCCCTTTTTTTTTTGTTGGTTATGCTAATTAAAATATTATATTACTACTTCAAAAAGAACAACTTAGGATGGAAATTTTTACATTGTCTTAAAAGAGTAATGTTAGTCTGCCCAAATTATTCGTCCAAAATCAATTCCAAATGATGTGGCATGTGAGTTGTAACCACCATGTAAATCATGAGATGACATGGTGGATGAAGTCATAGTTACAACTCATTTACCACATTATTTGGGCTGATTTTGGGAAAATAATTTGGGTTGTCAAGCTTTACTCTTCGTAAAATAGGAAGCAGAGTAGAGTACTTTTAGAATCCTACTTAAAACATTTATTTGAATTCTAAAATAGAATACTCTTAGGACCAAATTTTTTATTTTGAATTCTATCTGTTTTTTGAAGTTTGTTGAATTTGAAATAGGCGGCGTTTTACTAAAGTATTTCAATACACAATATATGAGAACGTATCATTTTAAATAGAAGCGATCATAATTCATGAGTTATGTAGTTTTTTTAATATCAAAGTTAATAGCTCCTTAATGTGAGAAGTGTTGTTCATTGTTTTGTTCTTCATCTATAAATAGAATTCGATATCGATAGGAGTTTTATATTCTTGGTGACATAACATCAACATAACACATGTAATATTTTTAATTTCAAATCTACATGTTCAGGGTTAACTTTTGCTCAGTGACTTCATTTTTAGATCTGATTTATGTCGGTGATGGGAAATTGCACCATTTCTTTTGTTATGATGCATTTAGAATTAGAAGAAATGATGAGCTTTTAATGGGATTGAGACTCTCTTACAAGAAAATAAATCATTTTTTTTTCTTCTTCTATCGGAGGCTGCATTTTCTTTTCCTACTTATAGTTTAGAATTTATGGATTTTCTTGCATTGTAACTATTGATGTGTCATTTAGGTGAAGTACTCTTTTGTATACCTCAGTTTACTACTGTACTTCAGCTTTCTTCTGATTTTTGCTAGTAAAACTGTGCACTGCAACCTGGATTTGAAGATTTGGGTCCAATACCTCAGTATCCATAATTCAGTGCTACCTTTTATTATAAATTTGTTCAATGCTAAAAGATTGACGTTCTTGTTGTCTTCAATTTCATATGAAATTGTATAGTCTATGCAAGATTTATGGTTGGTGTTGTGGGTTGTCAACTTATTACATTTGTTTGCTGTGGCTTTCATGTTTGATAGGTTTGCCGTGTTAAATAATAAAGATGAGACGGCAGGGACAGTATGCCGATCCGGGTGCCAACTCATATGGTGCTGGCCGTATGCAGCATATGTCGAGCCAAAGGATGGAACAAAAGTCTGGTCATTTTCAAGGACAACTAGAGGCCTTCACACCTGAAAGGGAGCATCCTTATGCCACTACAAAAACAGATAGACAATGGAGATGGGAAAGAGATGGGTCAAAAGTGCCCAATCCAGAGTCTTCTCAAATGTTCAATGAAGGCATGTTTTATACAATCTCTCTCTCTCTCTCCCCCTTTGTCTTTTCATATTACAGTTTTTTCACATGTTGGTAGTGCTCAATTCTTTGGAAAGGGGAGGTAGAAGCAGCCCCCACTCATTGTTTATATTTTAGGGGGCAAAAGCTGGAAGTGTTGCATCTGTGATATGAATTCTTAATGAAACATTAGTTATTTTAGTTATTCTCATCAGTAAACATTAGCCGGTGATATCTTTGATTACATACCTGATTAAGACTGACATATTTGTGAATTTAACTTTACATCCCATGTGGGAGCTTGTGTGAAGGTAGTTCCAAAACAGAAAAAGAAATCATGATTCTACCTCCTTTTCACTTAATAAGGTTGTTTAAAATTGGTGGGATGGTGGGGTCTAATTTCATCAATACAATTTTAGTTTCTACTTAAAAAAGAAAAGGTTGAATTTGGGATAGAGCGTGCATGACATCTGATAACCACAACATGTTTTGCTAGCATTAATTTGGGACTTGATGTTTGTACGAAAAATTGTGTAAATTTTATTTGGGTGGACTTGTGTGGATATCATAAGAGTTTATGCTCTTATGTTAGTCATAGACTTAGAATATAGGGTTGAATTATTTTATTGCTACTTTTGGTTAATATGTTGCATTGTTGCTATCAAACTGAAGATTAAGATTCTTTGTTATCTAATTGATCACATAACATTCTATCTTATCTCGTCAGTTGTTACTTTTGATTGGACTTGAATGAGTATTGATTTAGTGTGTGTTTGGTATGGCTTTTGTAAAGGCCAATAGCGCTTTTTTAATACTAGAAGCTGCTTTGAAGTTTTTTTTGGTTGTCTGGAAAAAATCAAAATAGCTTTTTTAATATATGAATTGTCTCAATTACCCTTTATAAAAGCTATTTTATGTCTACTAGGAGAAGTCCAAATTTTGGGCTTTCCCCAAAAGCCTTTTTTGAGCTTTCTTAAAACTTATGAATTGTCTCAACTACCCTATATAAATTTTAGATATTCCACCATACAACTCTTTCATTATAAATACATTGTCAACACTTTTTTGTAATTTACACAATCGAAAGCTATTTTTATAAAATACATTGTCAACACCATTTTTGTAATTTATACAACCAAATTTTTTTTTGTTGAAAGCTCTATTCAATAAAAGCTTCATTAGTAAAAGATCTACTCTAGAAGCTCTACTTGAAAAGCCATACCAAACATACACTTAGAATGGTTTCCTCTTAACTCTCTAGATGCTACTTTCTTTCTCTCCTTACTCTACTGCTATTGGTATCACTTCTCTTTACCACTCACAATACTGCCTGAACTCATTCCGCTGCACTGAGACACTACCATCTCCCCACGCACCCCACCTTGCCACAATGTATAGCTACTCACCTCCCCCACCAGAACTTGCTAACCAACAATCTTCCCAAAAATTCCATAATTCATAGGAGCCACATGTTCCTCTATACATGGCTGAATAACAACTAGCCACTTCCCTTCTTTCACAGACCAACAAGTGACGCATCGAGCTCAAATTCCACCACTTGCCTGAGTCAAAGAGCTCTAATCTACCTATCTGTTGAAGTTCTGCTGTCATTCAGTGTCGTGTTTTCATACGTACAAGCTAAGTTCTTACTCCTATTGCCACCACCAGTCACCAGTTCTTAACATGATCACCAACTCCGTTGAGCTCATCAAGCCTTCGATGTAGAAGATCTGAGAAATTCTGATAGTTGGGGCCTGCTCCATTTTCACATATCTTACATTCTACATAATCTCACAGGTGCAAACCTAATATAGAGATTTTTTTATGGTTTTCATTTTATTTATTGTGTCAATGTTCTGAATATAACCTTCTTACTGTTTTTTTTTTTCTTTCTAAAAGTACGCTTAGGACTGCATATACTTAGGAATACATGTTCGTTATGATGTAGGTCAAGGGGTTGATGCATCAAGATCATATTTTCAGGGTCAGAGGCCAGATCCAAAACTAGCTTCAGAGAAACAAAACAATAATGATCCTAGATCTCGACCTCATAAAGAAGATATGGATGTTGGCTATGAGGATAAGCCTTTGTCAAACACCTTTGAGGATCTCGAACAAAAGTTTCTTGATGATATAATGAAACTACTAAAGGAACAAAATGACGCTGAAGATGCAGAAAATGCTAGACATAGAGAGGTATGTATAAATTTGAATGTCTTTTTTTTTTTCCTTGATGATTCACTTTGTCATTTAGATTTTGGGGGTTGATTATATATACATTTCTCAATTTGAAAAATTTCTTCCAGAGTAATGTTTGATGGTTTGTGCTAAACATAATGAACTGGAATTACATGAAAAGAGTTAAAGAGGAGATGAAGCTGAGTTTAGTGTACTAAACTCTTGTTTAAAAATTATGTTGCATGATGAAGTTTGGAAGACAATTCATATATGGTAGATAACACTAGTTCTGTTCAAAAAGCTAAGGCTTAGGAGAGGAGTAGATACTTCAGCCTTGGGCTCAGGTTTCAAAAAGAGTCACCATGGGGAATTCTCTTAAGGTCAAGATATATCATGTATGTAAGCCAAAGGAATTTCCTAGTGAAAGAGACAAGCCTATGTTGTTGGTTGTAATTTCAATTGTGGTTCTCAGTGCTCTTTAATTGAGTGGTGGGTGAACTTCCAGTCCATTTTAGCGTTCATAAATTTGGAAATTGTTGCAGCAAATGAGATGAAGAAGAAAACAGGTATGGAGAGGAGAAAAGGGGGTAAAAGAGGTGTTTATGAGAGCTGAAACTCTTGAATTAGGAGTTAATTATGGGAAAGAAAACAATGAAGGAAAGTGAAAAGGGGAATGTCGGTTCATCATGAAGATTTCATCCTGGAACATCAGAGGTTTAGGGAGTGGCAAGAAGAAAGTTGTTCTGAAAGAGATCTTTAAGAATGTCGGGGTTGATATTTTTGGATTTCAGGAGACCAAGAGATCCAAGATTGATGAAAGGGTTGTTACTAGCATTTGGGGGTCCAGCTTTAGGGAGTGGGATTTCTTACCTTCTTGGTGAAAGCAGGGGGTATGTTGGTAGTGTGGAATGTTAAACTTGTTTTTGTCTTAGAAGTGTTAATGGGGGACTTTACAATGAGTCAATGACTATAACACTTAAAAGAATAATTAGTGTAGAATGGTGGTTCCCCCTGTATTTATGGGCTTTGTTGACCAAGGGAGAGGTAGAGCGCTTGGGAGGAGTTGGCTGGCCTTTATGGCTTGTGCATCCCTAACTGGTGTTTAGGTGACTTTAATGTGGTGAGATTCAGCTTTGAAAACTTAACGGTGGGAGAGAGGTTAAAAGCATGAAGAACTTCAATTCTTCATAAGTTAAGCTATTATAAGGGGATCCTCTCCTAGTTGATGCAACTTATATGTGGTCAAATCGTAGGGTAATAGCCACTTCTTGTGGATTGGACAGGTTTCTGCTTTTAGTGAGCTGGGAGGAGTTATTTCCAAATATCAGACAAAAGGCTTGGGGAAGATTGGCTTTGGTTGTAATCCTATTCTAGACACTGCTCCTATGATATGGGTCCCACTCCTTTCAAGTTTGAGAATATATGGTTGAGGCACCATTCCTTAAGAGATGCTTCCGGGATTAGTGGTTTGAGGCTCAGACCCAACATTGAGAAATTTTGAATTCATGAAGAAGTTGGACTTCGTTAAACAAAAGATTAAATCTTGGACTTCGTATTGTTTCCGAGGAAAAGTCAAAAATAGCTAACATAATTTTAGAAAGGAGCCATCATTCAATTTGAGGTTTAATAGGATATCATGTGGAAACAAAAAGCAGAAGCAACTTGGGCGAAAGATGGGGATAGGAACTATCTTTCATGGGGCAGTGAATGGCAGGAGAGGGAGAAATTGCAAATTGATACAGAAAACAAGATCTTCCACTTTTTCAAACTTGTTTTTTAGTGTCAAAAAGCAAAGGTTTTTCATTTAAAGGCAGCAGTGGAATCCCCCATTGAGGCCCAAAACTAGGTGGTTAGGGAGGCCTTTTGAAGAAAATGGGACCATGAGAGATTTTTGATTGTTCTGGGGAGAAGGCCTTTGTCCCGGATGGCTTTTCTTTAACGATGTTCCAGAATTGTTGGGATAGTATCAAGTTGGATTTGTTGGCTTTGTTTGAAGAATTCTACATTAATGGGGTAATCAATTCCATTAAATGCCACGTTCATTTGCTTCATTCTAAAGAAGAGTGGACCTATAAGCTTAAAGGAATTTAATCCCATTAGTCTAGTGACATACTGACATGTCCGTATAAGATGATTGCAAAGTTAAGTTTTTATCTCGTAGACCCTTTGGAACCACATTTGCTTTGGAACGTTGTCTTTGGAAGCAAGTATAGTCTCCAGCTGAATGATTGAGATGGAATGGTGTGTTAAAGGAAATAACCACAGTCCTTGGGTTTCTATTTTTCAGATCAACAGTCTTTTTGTGCCTTTTCTGTGTTTGGTGGTGGGGGATGGTAGAAGGATAAGAGTTTGGAAGACATTTAAAGGGGTCAAATTACTTTTTATCAGCTTTTCCCCATCTGTATAGGCTTTCCTTAGGGAAACACTGTCTTATAGCTGATTTTTTTTTTTTTTTTTTTTGTCTTGACTCCAATCAGTGGGGATGGGACCTCAAATTCCACAGAAATTTGATAGTGGGGGAAGCAAATGCGTGTGCTGATTTCTGCAACTTTTAGATGGTGTTATGCTTGATAATCTGATCAAGGATAGAGGACGTTGGCTGCTTGACTGATCTGGTTCATTCTCAATAAAATCCCTTTTCTATGCTTTGGCTGATAATCCTGGTAGTCTCACTTTTTCTCTTGCAAACTTTATTTGGATAACCAAGGTTCTCAGTAAAGTCAAGATCTTGGCTTGGGCCCTTGCCCTTGGATAACTGAAAACAAATGACATGATCCAAAGGAGAAGAGTTGTGTAGTGTTTATCTCTGCAATGGTATGTGATGTGTAAAATGAATGCTCGGAGTGTTGACCATCTTTTCCTTTATTGTCATTTGATTGTCAAACTGGAATAGATATGTTGCCGAACTAGAGGAGGAAAGGAGTAAGGAAAGGAAGGAAAATAGAGAAGAGAGTTGGGAAAAGTAATTTAAATTCTTATTCTATTCAAGACTGAATACCAATGACACTAGTAGGCTTTTTAATAGTGGCCAAAACAAAATGAGATAAAGGTGGACTGATCCTGAAATGATAATTATTAGAGTAACTCTAAGTTGATCTATTATATATGATGAGATAAATTAGAGTCGTCTTATTCTGAGACTAATCAAATAAAACTAAAAAGGATAAAAGTTAAAGATAATAACATAGATGACAATTTTATTTCACCATCCTGAATTTACGTCTAACGCTAGTTCTCAATATTGGTCCCCCATCAAGATTATTTAAGCAGCTAAGTTGAGCTGGTCTATGTCAGCCTCTTGCACGGACTTTTTAGCTAAACAC
This sequence comes from Acer saccharum, assembly GCA_030490815.1. Taxonomy (NCBI): domain Eukaryota; kingdom Viridiplantae; phylum Streptophyta; class Magnoliopsida; order Sapindales; family Sapindaceae; genus Acer; species Acer saccharum. The sequence continues at coordinate 42,458,690 of CM059868.1, read as the reverse complement.
TGTCAAGCATTTAGAGAAGGAAAAGGCTGGACTTCTTAGGAAATACGCAGTGATGCCCATTTTATTGGTGGTTTGGAATGAGAGGAACAGTAGAATTTTTGAAGATTATGTTGGGGATGAAAGTTAGCCATTATTGGACAGGGTCAGCTTTTGGGCTTCCCTGTGGACTTCTTTTTCCTCTGAAGCAGTGTAGATGGGAGGAGAACGTTATATCTGGTTTTTTTAGTTTGATGACCATTTGTGTAGCTAGTGAGCAGCTGCTGTAAACACCGGTAATTTGTTTGTCATGTGAAGTTTATAAAAACTATTCATGAGGAGAGTGGTTTTGGACCTGTATATACAGGGTTCAAGTGCTTTCTCTAGACATTGTCAAATTTGATGAATTTCAGAGTTGTCAAGTCCTGATTTGAAAGTGCAAATTTTCGTTCTTATAAAATATTTCTCGTTGTATTATGTTCTTGAATTCTGTGAAATTTATGTGTTTGACTGTGTACAGACTATAAGATATTAGGAAGATATTCCAATTCTTATATATACCTTACAAGCCAATATCTTCTATGTTTAATATTTCAGAAAATAAATGCAATTAATGCTCGATATGAAGAACAACTAGTAGCTCTTAGAGCCAGGCATGCAAATCATACAGATGAGTTCCTCCGGAAGGAATCACAGGCACGGCAACAGCATTACCAAAAAGCCATGATGGACCATTACCCAAATAGTGGCGCAGGTCCTGGTGATCCTCATGGTTACAGCGGCCCTGCAGCTGCACCAGCTGTTGGAGAAGGATACAGAGCGTATAACTCAGATCATTATGACTCCTATAGAGAGCGAGCTCGTTTTCTTGGGGGGCCAAGGGATCATGGCTTTGAGCCCAGAGGTCAATACCCTGGAGGCCGTGTTTATGATACAGGCTCACGCTACTACTGATCGAATAGTTCAGAGTAATCCATGTCTTTGCTTGAGCTGCTTTAGTAACAAAGCATGACTGTAATTTATGCCTAATCTTCTGCACCTTTGTACTGCTTTGTTTGTAATGGCTTTTGTCTAAGAAATTGAGCAGCTCTGATAAATTACAGAATAGTTTCAGGAATTGTGGTCTGTAGTTTGTTTTTCACCCCCAAAGATGTGCCATTGCACATGTAGTTTATCGATAAATATTTTGATAATTGACAATAAAGTACTAGGAATTGTCCTCCAGTTAGATGATATATGTCATTTGGGTGGTTTTAACATTGAAACCTATGATACTACCAGTAGGCTGCTCACAAGATTGAATTTGGATGTCAACTCCAGTCTCTCACTCTTGAGACTTGAGAGAGACCTACGGCAAACTTCAAGCTTTAATAAAAAAAAAAAAATGGAAAATAAGATGAGGTTGGTCCGGTGGTATACCCTTCACATCTATACTAGGAGGTTATGGATTTGAGTCCCTCTGCCCTTCTCAAAAAACCCGAATTATTGTAATATTTCCACAACAAAAAAAAAAAAAAAAAAAAAAAAAGGGAAAGGATTATATACCTTTAAGATATGGGTTCAACATCGGATCTCCTTCAATGTGGGTCGGTTAAAATATTTGGTAGATAAAGATTTCTTTGGCTTTGAATCTTTTAGCAAGAGGTAAGAGAGAGAAAATATGTTTTTATCGTTGAAGAGAGTGAGAGAGAGGAATCCGTGCTTGGCAAAAGAGAACGAGAATCTCTCAAGTAAGTCCGGACAAGGGAAGGGTATTTTCGATAGTTTAGAACAGGGGCGGAACTTGGAGTGTAAAATTGGGGGGGCCAACTTACAAAAATGTAAAATTAGTAATATTAAATTGTAAATTTATATAAAAAAATTATATATATAATATGAATGTATAAAAAAATTATATTTATATTCTTTTAACTATTAATTTTTTTTCTGTGGGCCAAGGGGAGGGTTCCGCTTCCGCCCCTGGTTTAGAATAGTGGTTTGACAACTATAGAACAATTTTTCGAAGGTGGATAAAAATAGAAAAACAATATATATATATTTTTATAGATATTTGCAAGTAATTTCTCTCTTTTAATTTATACTAATTTCTCTTGCTTTAGTGTGTCAAATTTCACTCCCGTGACCCATCACATTTTTAACTCTATTTAGATTCATTTGCGACCACACGTGACATGCACCATGCATGCTTCTTCTCGTTGTTTGACTCCCATTTCATATTATTCTTGCAAAAAGTCTAATAATGAAATTACTTTAAAAAGGTTCTTAATTTTTCTTTTTTGCTTTCCTTTTAATCAGTTTCTTTATTTATTTGTTAACCACAAAAAAGAAAGAGATGATGAGGTTGGCAATCTGACCAAATTGGGATGATTGAAATCTGAATTTTTTGGATATTTGAATTTGGACATAATTGGATCAGAAATTAAAATAAAAAAAAATTAAAAAATTGTTTACCCATTTTAAATTTCAAATTGGATCGGAGTATTTTTATCGGACAACCGATTTCAATGAAGACAAGTTTCAGAGTGATTCTTCATATGTGGTTCAATTGCTCTCTTCTCGTTCCGATATTGTTCCTTGACATGTGCAATAGGATTGGCAGAGGTGCATTTTTCAGATCTCCAATATGGAGTTTCATGTGTCGCATATTTATAGGGAGGTTAAACAGGTGGTAGACACTCTTTGAAAGCATGCTTTAGGGTTGAAGGTTGACTTTTGGTGGTTCTCCACCCCTCTTTTCTGTTCTTTGTTGATGGGAAATGACTGCATGGGTCGGGAATCGTTTTGTTTTTCTTGATGTTTTTTTTTTTTTTTTTTTGTATCCTGCGTGTTGATGTGTAAAATCGTGTTATAAAAACTAAACTCGCAAGTGCATGAATTGTGAGATAAGAACATCGGCAAGTAGAGATCGTTTCCACGGAATAGTGATCTATCGACTATAACTAATTCTAATTAGAGTTAAGCAAAAGTAACCAAATTTGAGAGAGTTTAAGATTGAATTAAAACTAAATTAATCTACGAAAGGAATTTAAAGAGAATTGGTTTGTGATTAAGAGATGAGAGAACTAGGTTATCAATGCTCCCTATCTATGTTTACTCAATGTTTCGAATTAACTTTGATAACAAAATATTATTCAAGTTAAGGGTTCATTCTTATCTTAAATATGATTGTTACCGTTTGGTCTTAGGATGAATCTAGCGTCCTCAACCATAATTTACCCATAGATCAATGGTGCAAACTACAACCGAAAACCCATTAAGGGCAAAAACTAATGAACCAAAACCTACTTGCATAAATCAATGTTAAGATTAATTTTATCCATTCAATTGAATATTAATTAAGGTTAGGTTTAGATCAACACTTCAAACTTAATTGTTAAATTATCCAAACCCTAAATTTATGTCAGTGTATGATCATGCATTAACACAAATAAAGAATTAAGACATATAATGCATTGAATGAATCAAAACTTAAATTAATGAAAATATAGTCAATTCTAACACCGGGCATTCATAAAGGTTCACATTAATTTTCTTGTGTGGATTTAGTTACACATCATGAAAAAGAAAAGAAAAGAGAGTTGAGTAGAGAAAACTCGAGATGATTATCAAAAAGCTCATCCAACTCTTCTTATTCTTCTTCGACAATGGATGGATCAGTCCTGAGGTGATGTGTGGTGATGGAGTGATAGGGTACAACCCTCTTGGTGGCTTGGGATCTCCATTGGCCAATATCTCTCGAAATTAGGGTTCAAAGAGGTTTAAATAAGCTTTAGATGCTAAGCTGGTTCTTTAACCAATAAGGAAATTTACTCATATGAGAATTCTTGCCTTTTTTGGAATTCCATTTATTTCTTAATCCATTAATATTGATTGCTTATTGAGAAGAAGGTCAGAGAAAACGAGGTAAAAGTCCAAGTGACAAAGAAAACAAGCGCTCAAAGAGGTGACTCTTTTTTTTTGTTAAATTTACCATTATGCCCTCTCTGTAAATGCTTAAAAATGGAGCATTTTTGGTGACAATGTATGTGGTTGAAATTTGGTGGTGGGTTAGGTTATTGAGGAACAGAGTCTCGACACAGTAAGTAAGAGAGAGGAAAAAAACCTATTTGACTGAATTGGAGACAAGAGTTAAAAAGTTGGAAAAGAAAAACTTTGAGCTTGAAGAGAGACTCTTCACGTTGCAGAATGAGAATCAAATGCTTAGACACGTATATTGTTTATCTGTTTTCTTCCACTTCCTCCTCGGTTTTCCCATCTTTTGCATGGGTTTTTTTGGTTGTTTTCTCTGACCTTCTACCTCGCCCTCTTCTGGCTGTGGACTCTTGGAAGGGCTGGTAAGTTTCTTGCCCTTGCCAGCATGTTGTAGGTCTGTCGGTTCAGGTTCCTGTCCGGATCACTCAAAATCTCATCTGGACCAAACACTGGAATCCCAGTTTTTTCAAAGGCATGAGTGATAGGGCAAGGGAATGGAATGACTCCTACAATTGCCCTTCCTGCTTGCTGATTGGCTTTGTGGATGATATTTCCGACATTGAACTAGAGGTAGTTGTTGATGCAGTAAAGTGCTCTAACGGTGTCGAAGGCAATGACAGTGTGGTGAGTGAATGATGCCAAAGTATGGGAAGCAAATACACTCCAAATGGCTGGCTCTAACTTTAAGTCGGCTTGGACTATGGGGTTGTCATGTGTCCACACCCGATTGTTGTCCATCTTCAAATTGCTTGCACACGCCTTACTATATTGGTCCAAGTTGTCGTCCTTTGGGAAGCCACCAAGCATGCCCCCCTCAATCACCAAGTTGAACCTTTGGTTGATGTCTTTTGGACTCAGGTACACTCTCTAGCCTTTGACCCACACTAGCATATCTAATAAAAAGTCTCTCGGATGCATGGACTATAAAACTCCCTAAGGTTGGGCGTCGCCACATATTCGCCCCATCTAAGGTTCTCCACTTGCCTTGGAATGTTGGTGAGAATATGAGGACATCAGCCGCATTATATCTTCCCGCATCAGCACTCAAAAGTCACTGGAGTAAATAACGGAAAATATAAAGAAGACTTCAGAAGGTAGTACCCGCATCGACCCAACTTAACCCAAACGACGTCGTTCTTTTTTGTTAATAAATATCAAACATTCAAACCAGTAAACCCATATCAGTCGCCCATCTCGTCATCCAAAGCTGCCGTCGTCGCACTAGAGACCCTCATCCTTGCTTTCGGCACCGTAAATCACCTGTAAGAAGATGTTTCTGCTTCTCTATTGTACTTTTTGATTTTAGGGTTTTTTTTTTTTTTTTTTTTTTTTTTTTTTTGGGACAAAAGTTTAAATTTCATACCAAATAATTTATAGAAAAGAATAGGCACGTACCACCTAAATTGTTCATGAGTATAAAGCATAGTTTACACCAAGCTGGTGTTGTTGTCAAGAAGAACCTACACTACATTATGTTCAACACTATTTTTTCAAACTACTATTACAGGGCCAAGCGAAGAAAATTTGGGCGAAGAGAATTTGGGTCAAACTGTTGCTGAAGTAGAAAAACAAAGCCGAAAGAATAGTTTTTAGCCCAACATTTAGCCATTTCCGTAGCAACTGAATGACCATATATAACTTTCATATCTGCAAGACAATGTAATAATCAATAATTGCAAATCTGAAAAGGTTGAGAAACATGCTTGGCTTGATTTAAGTACAATCATTGAAGTAATTTCTTTTAAGGGAAACTAAATGAGAGCCATGAGTATGAAGATAAAACAAGGAGCATCGATATTAGCAAATGTCAAAAATTTCAATTGGACTTGAATGATGGCAAAGTGATACATATGATTAGCATGTGTTAGTTTTCTACCAAATCAAAACTTCCGGTTGAGAAAAATATCAAGAATATAGTTCAAAAGGTTTTGTTGCACTGAACTGAAGCAATCTATAATCAAATAGATGAAATGTATGTTTATAACTCTAGGATTCAAGTAAATTATATTATACTTAATATTTTTTTTTTATTATTAAGCTTTGTTTGATGTTGTCTATAAAGACTCTGGAGTAGATAGTGAGAGTACATATGTGGTTCAAAATCGCTCTTTAGACAACCGCATCTCCAAAACAAAGTTGTTGGAGCAAAAAGCATGTGAAAATACGAGGGACACCGTCGCATTACATCTTCCCGCATCAGCACTCAAAAGTCACTAGAGTAAATAGCAGAAAATATAAAGCGGGCTATAAATGCTAAGGCAGTGCCTGCATCGACCACACTTAACTCAAATGACGTCGTTCTTTTTTGTTAATAAATATCAAACATTCAAACCAGCAAACCCATATCAGTCGCTCATCTCGTTGTCCAAAGCCGCCATTGCCACACCTTAGACCCTTGTCCTTGCCTTCGCCATCGTTAATCACATGTAAGGAAATGTTTCTACTTCGATGTTGTGCTTTTTTATTTTAGGGTATTTTTTTTAAACAAATTGAAATGGTGTGATTTTGATTATTTGGTCTAAAATCCAAATTCTCTCTTTAAAAGAAACAATATGGGTTTTGTTTCTGTTTCTAAATTTGAACTCAAACCTCACGGGAGGTGGGTGCAATTTAGGGCATGTAACATGTAATTGAATTGTATTTTTCATTTTTTTTTTCCTTTAAAATTGTTTATTTAATACTTGAGATCATTGCATGGAGATGTTAAAACAGTTTGGTGGTGTTCGTTTTCTCGACTCGAGTGTTAAGAGCTGGAGAATTTAACTGTGTTTGAGCAATCTTCGAATTATAGACTTTAGCTTCTTTTAAGAAGGTTTTGGTTGTTGTCATATGTTATTCTTCAGAATTCAAGGTTTTACATGTGCGAATTAAAAAAAATCGCTAAGCTTTCTTTAAAATTCTCTTTAGTTGAAACGTTGTATAGGACAATATGGTTTCATAAAGAAACCTTTAAGCAAAAGCTTAAATTCCGCACTAGAAAATCTATAGAAAGGAACAGACACTTACCACCTAAATCTTTTATGAGTATAAAACATAGTTTACACCAGTCTGGTGCTGTTGTCGAGAAGAACCTACACTATATTATGTTCAATATTTTGTGTGGTCCAATACTAAAGGATTGAACTTTAGGCAAATGTATACCGCACAAGACAAGGATGAAGACATGCGTCTGCTGTTGTAATTGTAGGTTCTTCTAATCAACAGCACCAGACCATTGTACACTATCCTCAGTACTCATGCATATTATGTTTTTGTTTCAACACAAGACGCATGTCTTTATCGCTACATACTAAGAAGTATGTTGGAAAGTGTTTACTCAATAATGATGTGAACCTGAATAGTATGTTAGAAAGTGCTTACCCAACCTAATGGATTGAACTTTAGGAAAACATATAGTGACACTGGTATAGTGTTATTGTCGAGAAGAACCTACACTAAATCATTTTCAATATTTTGTGTGATCCATTATATATATATATATATATATATATATTTTCAAATGAGGACATCCTGATATAACTTCATGAGAATATTGAATGTGAGCCACTAGTTTTATATGCTTCGACTCAAGTGTGTATACACTTATCAAAACTAGTAGCTCACATTCAATAATATTATGAAGTTATATCAAGACGTCTGCATGAGAACGAGACTATATATATATATATAAGAGGGGCACTCAGGTCATTTGAACCTCTTGTCCCGTCCTGTCCTAGACATACCAAATGCATAATAATATAATTAATAGTTCTGTCCCAGACATTCCAAACATAATACGGAACAACTCATGTCTTGTCCCGTCCTGCCATGTCTTGTCCCGTCCTGTCCTTGTACCAAACGCACCCTAAAGGGAGAATGCAAACATTTTGCTAGTGCATTTGCAAGTGCACGGCTATCCTTACAAGGGCCATCAGAGAAAGAGATAGTAAATAGAAACCCACATGTGGATATTAACTCAATACCTGAAATAGTTAGAGACTTGAGAACTTATGTTAGGCGAAAGTCTAGGAAAAATAAAACTCTTTTGAAGGTTGAACTGGTTTTTGTGTCGTTAGGAAATTGCGAATTCAAAAGATATTTATATAGAAGTCCTACGCAATGTGCTCTAAGTTTTGAAAACTAGAAAATGGTAAGCGAGGATATCATCCACAGAGAGGTGTCATCAGTCAATCGTTTCACGTTTTAATGTTTATTAAAGTAATGTAAATAAGAACATGACAAAGGTAAGAGTGGTGTGTGTGTGAAGTGTAAGCATGGGTCGGATCTGTGTGTGAGAGAACGTGTAAAATGAAGATAAGATAGATAAGAGAACATGAAGGGGTGAGAATGGTGATTAAATGAGATAATGTAACTGGGTGTTTGCCTTTCTAAATTAAACAACTCCTAATTACATTAATCTACTCATAAAGGAAAACACCCTAAGTTACTAAAATAAATGGCTAGAAGAGATATAGATAATGTACACACAATGTACTCATGACCACCAAATCAATCGTGCCACCTACAATCACCAACCGCATAAAACACCCAAGATTGAGTTCAACATTTATATGTGGATTAAGCCAAACTCTCTATTACACAACTATAAGATTGGTTTATGAGAGAATCTTATCAATCACTAAACTCTCTACTACACAACTACAATGTTAGTTTATAAGAGAATTTCCTCTTTAAGCACACGCATAAATATGTGAAACAAATATATTATACGTGCATCACTAAACTCTCTACTACACAACTACATGATTAGTTTATAAGAGAATTTTCCTCTTTAAGCACACGCATAAATATGTGAAACAAATATATTATACGTGCGTGTCTAAAATACAACCTAGAGGGGGTGAATGAGTTGTTAATCCGTTATTACCAAATTTTTCGGATTAGTCAATATTACAAAAATAACCCCAATTTGCCAAACAACAAAATCAAGTATATAAGCGGAAATTAAAGAACACTTGATTTTTATATGGAAACCCAAACTGGGAAAAACCACGGGCTGTTATGTGCGCCACACACGAACCTCAAATCCACTAATTGCGATAACGTTTACAACTTTGGTTGACCTCAACCTCTAACGGTCAATAACCCACTACCACTACCCGCATGCCTGTAAAAGTGGACATAGTCCAATTGCTTAATCCTTGCAATCACTACTTGTAATGATGTTTACAACCTAATCCCAGTATGTAGCCCACCACTACTACCCACAAGTCTGTAATAGCAACCCTAGATCAAGACTTAATTCTCTGAAGAGATCAAGCAACCTATGTGAATATATATATATATATATATATACTGTCCCGATCCTATCAGTGCATCATGATATAACTTTATCAGGATATTGAATGTGATCCACTCATTTATAACAGTGATTTGACAAGTGCATACATACCAAGTCAAAGTATGTAAAACGAGTGGCTCACATTCAATATCCTTATATAATTCTATCAGTGCGCACTGATAGGATAATTTTCGTATATATATATATATGATATTCAAAGTGCAAATAGAGCTAGGGAACCCTAAATGCTTATCTAGGATTATAAGATGACAATTAAATCAATCATAGATATCAAAAGCTAAATGACATGACATAAAACTTAGCTATGTAGAGGATAATCAATCCTAGATACAATAGCTATCAACAACAATCTAAATCATTTTAATGAGATAAATTAGCTAGATGTTTTATAAACATGAAAATCTAGCTATAAAAAACAATCACAATCATACAATGAGATCAATTAGCTAGATGACATATAAGCATGAAAACCTAGCTATCAAAAACAATATCAATCATACAATAAGATCAATTAGCAAGATGGCATATAGGCATGAAAACCTACCTATCACAAATAACCCAAACAATCAACACATAATCTCATTCTTGAAAGTAAAAATTAATCTAAAAGCATACAAGTTATAAATGAGATAAATTGATAAGTAAAAACACTAATTATGTAAGATAATAGTGTTCAACAAACCATACAATGTGTGTTGAAGAAGACTCAGGCATTAGCATATACTAGATGATCCTAGATGATGCTTATATGATGATTTATGCATATGGAAACAGTTTGGATGATCAAAGATGAGTTCTTGGGTGAATTTCTCTCTTTGAAAATGCTCTCAATCAAAAATATGGGTTTTTGAGTTATTAGATTGACCTAAGAACAAAGAGGCATATTTATAGGAGGTCAAATTGAAACTATGTCGTTTTGGACAACTTTTTAAAAAAATTTGCACAAAAGTCGCTGCCAAGGTTGCTCCCTAGACAGCGACCCGTTGGATAGCGAATAGCTTGGTTGCTCCCAAAGTCGCTCCATATGACGGTGACCTTCGCGACAACACGACAATGCAACAACTTAATGTTTGAGTGACTCAAAACATGACCAAACGATATCGAAACCTTTCGTATGATATATCATTGGAAAGGTATGGATGTCTACTTTCTACTCCTTTTTACGGAATGACATTTTGATGTATGTAGAAAAGTTATGGTCAATGGAGTGACTAAAGGTCAGAAACGGACAACAACATAGTTGCCTTATTTTGGTGGTCACTTTGGGGATTTTAAAACCAATCCAAACAGTCATGAAATATTACGAATAATATACCGTTGGAAAGGTATGGGTGTCTAGTTTGTACAAAAATTTTCAAAACTCATTTTGAAGCTTTGTATAAAAAGTTATGGTCACAAGACCATGCAAAGGTCAGTTTTGAAAACATTTGAAACATTGAAATCCAATCTTTCGAAACTAAACACTTCACTCCAACCAACCAAAGCAAATCTAACACTTATCCAAGAGAAGAATAAAACCTTCTCAAATGGTCAACAATCGTGCTAAGACAATCATACCATCGTGCAAGTATGGACATTTTTTATCACTCAAACAGAAACGAATTACACCACACTTAAAACTATCATACATGAAGTGCACGTGTGGGTAGTGAAGGCATCCTAATATCTAACATGTCATGGCATTGTCATTGAACAAGATGCAATCAATAAAACATGTATGGATAAAATTCATAAATTTGCATCCTAATGACTAAACATGTCATGTCATTTCAATGAACAAGATGCAATCATTTAAACATACATGAAGAGACTCCATGACTTTGCATCCTAATGCATAAACATGTCATGGCATTTCAATGAACAATATGCAATTATTTAAACATGCATGAAAAGACTTCATGACTTTGCATCCTAATGCCTAAACATGTCATGTCATTTCAATGAACAAAATGCATCAATTAAACATACATGAAGAGATAATAATGAACATGAATGCACTCATATAAACCACACAATATACAAGAATTAGAGATATGCATGAGTTACGTGTGTGTACAACTAGATCTCTTCAAAGCAAGTAAGCACAAAAATATACCTTTGGTGCTTCTTCTATTGAGGTCTTGAAAGGGCCTTGGTTGAGGAAAACACCAACCATCAAATGCATAAGCTACCCTTACAACAAGCCCCACATGTGGTTTGTCATCGAAATAAGCTAATCAAACTTGAGTAACTTACAATATGAAATGATCAACCATTGATCGCTACTTACCTGTCACGTGCAAGCAATAACCAATGGTAGCATTAAGCATAACAGATCCTCAATCATTACTCACCGAGGGTGTATCACGCGAGCAACAACCAAGGGTCACAAGCACGAAGATTATAGAATCGAAATCCACAATAGCATGGTATATACTCATCATGAATTTCACCCAAACAATTAAGAGCATAATCAAGGCCAAGAGTTGATATGCCTGCCTAACCCTAATTCTCAAACACTCAAATCAATCCAAAACATGCATTTCAGATTATCAATCCACACACACACAATCATGAGATGTTTTATTAAACTGCTCTTAAATTACATTAATCTACTTATAATCCCAATCATGAACACATATCAATTTCTACCATACATCCCATGAATGTAAATACAAGAGATATCCCTAAACATGTATCTAGAAGGGTTATCAAGCCTACTCAACACAAGTCAAGAATCAATATAAAGCAATTGAATGAGACAATGCTTGAAAATATTAAATACAACTTAATCAAATAAATGAAACTAGTGTTAGGTTTACATATTTCCCAAATGGGGATACACATCAAATAAAGAAAATACAAGAGAAGAGTAAAAAGAGGAAACCCAATGTGTTAATCTTGGATCTCCAAGCTCGGAGAGGGACCCAATTGTCATCTCGGATCTCTAAGCTTCATTAAAGCTCATCCTCCTCATAGACAAGAGAAGATGACTCTTTCCCCATGAATCTCATCTAAATATGGGTGGTTGTAAGTAGAAGGTGGTGATAGTGAGGCATCCATGGAGGAAAACTTTCATGGATGCCTTTGAAGGTCTCTCTCTCTTTTGATGTGAAGAAGATGAAGTGTGGAGAGGGTTTCTAGATTGATAGATTGAGAGTTAATTGGGTCTTGAAGAAAATGATGTATTTATAGGTTTGAGAGGTTAGGGCATGAATTGGGTACGAAATGACAACATTGCCTCTCTAAACTTGGCCCAAAAACCCATTTTGGCTCCCAGTTCGCGGGTATGTCGCGGGTTGTTCATGGGTCCCTGAGTAGCGGTTACTAAAATGGTCATAACTTCCTCTATAAGACTTGAAATCTCACTTCGTAAAAACCACTGGAAATTAGACTTCCGGGGCTTTCCGAATATATATAGAACAAAACGTGGTTTAATCTGAGGAGAGAGATATGATCCTTCAAAGTTGGATGTTCTGCATAAGCTTTTTACATTTTTAGCTCATTTTGCTACAAAATCTCAATTTTTGCCTAAAACAACATTTGAATGCATAAAATGACAAGAATAGATCCATTAGACACCAAAATATACTCGAAAACAAGCTAATGGACATGGTAATGAGGGCTAAAATATAACACATTTTTGGCACGATCAGAGGTTGACCTGGTTTTAGTTATCAGGAAACTTGAACAACAACCACTGTTATTAACATCGAAAATTCATTGCCTTCTAAAATGAGGATTTTTGGCAAAGAACAGCCTTTTCAGAGCCTATCTAATATAGGGAACGAGGAGACTCCGTAGGAACCGATAGATCTACAAGGATGAAAGGAGCAGCCCGGTTGGATCAGAACTAGGGAGTATGCCCAAACCCAAGACAAGGTACTAAAGAAGCGCAACAAGGCAGCCTTGGTCTCATAGAATCAACTTGGTGCCGTAAGTGCCCTAATTGACCTTCTAGAGAGGAGAGACACCATCCAAGAAGGAGTGGAACTTGATCAATGGCTTATGTAAACCCTAAGCCAAACATGCCAAAACAAAAAAGAAAGTCCATCAGAGACAAACTAGTAGGTGGGCAATTAATGCACCTACATCACACACTAAAGAAGAAAGTTCAAACAAGACGATCCAGAATTCCTCGTTTACCCTCCAAGTCTCCAGTGATCAATAGCTCGATTCAGTGGCACCTCATCCCTAAAAAAAGGTCAACTCTTTCATACACCAAAAGGCGTCTGATTTCTCACAGCAAAAAAAGTGTCCAGATGTTCCTAAGACAAAAAGGGAAATCTTGGAGAAGACTACCTGACAATTGCAACACCAGATGTGCTAACGATATCCCATGGTGCGTTAGGTAAGGAAAACGACCCTTCGCAACAGCTAGGATCAAAAACAACCAATCAGGAAGCGGGTCTAAGTCACCGAAGCACCTTGTCGACACTAGGGAACATGTGGACGTATCGTAGCCCTCCGGGTCACGTGCCCTCCCAATCTCGAAGGAAGGAACAATGAGGATCTAAGGGAGAAATCAGCTCGTTTCTCACCTAAAAAAGATCCTTTCACCTACACACATTCATGAACTTTATAAAAACCCTTTTTGTCCAAGGGATAAGGGTGTAGACTTTGACTTCTACGGTGAAAGTTAGAATATTTCTACTTTCTACTTGTTGTAAGCTGTTTGGAGCATATAATGTTTAATTTCCTACTTAGCTACTCGTTATATGCTCTCTGGAGCTAGTATTTCATGTATATAATATATTTGTTGTTTCCCTTTCACACTATCATGTACTAATTAAAAAAGCTGGTCCCCCCCCCCCCTCCGGTGGTCCCTACTCCATTTAATATTTGCCATGATAGGATATGTAGAAATATACAGCTTCAATCCAAACTCGAAGAGTAGGTCACCTTAGGCCTGACTCGAACTCTGGCCTAAAAACATACCCTACCATTTCTAGCATCAAACCCCACCGAGGGGCACCGGTACCCCAACGACCAACTGTTATTTAGAAGTCCCATAGATTTTTCAGATAACAATTGTGAATCCATCATTGAAGAGCCAGTATCACTAGACTCAATGTACCGAAATGTCACCAGAACCAGACCTTAAAGATTTCAGCAACAGTGAGCTGAAGAAATCTTTTTAAAGATTTTATTTCTTCAATTTCTTTTAATTTTAAAATTTTTTTATTACGAGTTTATTTATTATTTTTATTATTTAATAGTTTATTTTTATTTTTTTGAAAGATTTATTAGGTTAAAACTAATTATTTTAAAAGCAAAGGGCAAATAAGACTTTTTCAAACAAAGTACAAAGACAATTTTGACCTTTTCTACTTAAATCTCAGTCAACTGATAAAAGAGATGGAAGTCAATTCTGGATAAAGGATCTGCGGTAATTAATTCAATTAGTTGGATATTATGCCTTTTCAGAAAAACTCAGGATATGCTATTGCAATTAACCCAAAAAAAGTCAATTGCAATAATATACTCGACTACTCGACTTTGAACATAATTACACAAAAAAATGTCAGTTTTACATAATATAGTGATATGATTTCACATAATTTATATAGTATGATTCTATGTAATAAATCATTAAATCCTAATGATTTCACACAATAGATGTATGATTTCACGTAACAAAAGTAATATGATTTCACGTAGTTATAAGGGCATGATTTCATGTAATGAAGAAATACGTGAAACTTTTTTTAAAATGTGAACTTCATTTTCCAATATTTGATATTCTAAAATCTTAAATTAATGCGAAAACCAACAAAAACCAATGAAAGCGTATGATGTTTCTAGAGTAAATAAATGAATTTTTGTAAGGATTTTTTACATATAGAACAATGTTGACGAGATTCAAAGAATTTTTCGAAAAATGAAAGTTCCAAGTGTTGGGGATAATCCTCTAGAACCGATGAACGCGGGAATGCTGTGCCTAATATACGCCCATAACTCATAGCAATTAATAACGTCAATAAGCAGAAAAATAGATGAGAGAGAATAAAATAATCACAATATAAGATATACGTGGAAAACCCAAAACGGGTAAAAAACCACGAGCCGTCAGGACGACAAAGAAAGTTCCACTATATGATAAACTGTTACAACCATATACTCCAGGATTCTCTCTCACACTTAACCCCAAAACCACACTCACAAGATCCTCACCAAGAACCCATCAATATCTCCTAGGTCTCCCCTAAATATCACCCACAGATCTTTAACTTGATCCACTGATATTCCCTTAGATCCCTCATCGGATATTCCTATGGGTCTCCCCGGATCTCACTCACACTTTCTGATGTTTACATGGTGTTCTTTTTGCTCCACACAAATAAATCTGATTACAAGATTCTATTTATACTAGTTATAGGGAGTTTAAGATAAAAGGAAATCCTACTCTTAAACGTACAAGACTTACTTGTTTCACATAAATACTATTTCCTTTTATGACAAGTCTTCTTGTAGGGAGTAAATCCTTTTCCTTCAAGCATAAGAACTTCCAAAAGAATACCTTTTCCTATTATGCTCAACATTCCCGATCTCAGCAATACATCGTCTCTGCCGTATTGGTCACGGTGTGCACCCCGCTTCCAACACCACGAAACAATTCTGCTCATGACCGATCTTGCCATCGCTGTGGTTTTCACAACGCCACTTGCAGTGCTCTCCACTGATCTTCGACCACTCTCATTACCGCTGTCAAAATTCATAGCGTGCATCACAGCGCTATATCGCTGTGGGAACCGCTGCCAAAGCCACAGTGCAACCCACAGCAGTTTGCTTCTTTCTTCTGTTCTTCTAGTCTTCAACCTCCCTCAAATACCACCATTCAACTTCCAAACATATCCCACGTCTTCAGGAAGCTCCACATCAGTTGAGTCTTGTTTGGTTCACATTTAGTTCGCTTATGAATACAAGTCAAAACCTAACACCAAGATTTTGATCAATCCTACAATATGAAGCTGATTTAGGATGATGTTTTTGTGTATATCAAATTAATATTGTATCTTGCATATAATTGGTAAGAATGTGTCAGAAATTCGTGAGATAATAGAGAAGGATGATAGGTTGAACTTTGAAGGAAGAAGATGATTCTTTAAGTTGAAGGGTATTTTTGTAATTTTTGGTTATAGGGTGAAAAAAAATCATACTTGATTAATAACAATCAAACTAACACGTGGATAAAAATAATTTTGGTGATTTTATAATATAAAAATAATTTTGAATGAGTGTTTCTTCACCTCCAAACCATTGGATGGTGTTAAAAACTTATTGACAATTTGCATATTTATAAATGGGTAGTGTTAACATGTGCCCTTAGGGTATATGATAACAACTACTTTATTCCCATTTATAGAAATAAAAACACAGGTCAACTTGTGCTTTTATTGTTTTGTTACAATAAATGCAGTACTTTTATTTTCATAAATGGGAATAAAGTAGTTGTTATCCTGTGCCCGGCACAGGTTAACACTACTCTTTATAAATCAATGAAACCAACTATAGCCAAGATAAACAACAAAATTGAGCATATACCATAGATACCTATATATTGTCTTATGCTCGAAGACGATGGTATAAAATTAGTTAATAATATTAGCATTTGATAATTATTATTAATGGATTTTATATTTGGGTGTGACAGTTTATGTAGAACTTGTTTGTTACGTGTGGTAAGATTTTTTTTTTTTCATTTTTTTTTTTTTACATTATCTATGTATCTAGAATTC
The DNA here is from genome assembly GCA_030490815.1 of Acer saccharum. Classification (NCBI taxonomy): domain Eukaryota; kingdom Viridiplantae; phylum Streptophyta; class Magnoliopsida; order Sapindales; family Sapindaceae; genus Acer; species Acer saccharum. Next base: position 42,441,722 of record CM059868.1, on the reverse strand, counting down.
TAGATCATAAGCCGTAATATATCAACTCCTAGAACCCAAAAGAAGTCTTCCTGTCTTCCTGTAGACTTAAACTTTTCATTATAAACGTGGAAGAGAATACGTACATCACACTGTCAAGATACATATTTAACACATGGTCCCTTACTATAATGGTGGGCCTTCCTTTGGGAAACTCCCACCACCAAGGTTCAAGACCTAGTGTATACATAGAATTATGCAAATTTTCCTTGGCCCATTTAAAAACATGGGTGTTGTCCCACTTTGTGTGGGTGGTTGTCCCTCCTTCGTGTGGATTCTCTCTCCCTGTCCGTGGGAGCTTCAGTCTGGGCTGCGCTTGGAAGTTGATTCTCGATGGGTCCCAGTTGTTGTTATAATCATATAATCATGTCCTGGATCTGTATTCCTGTTATTGTATTCCAATAAAAAAAAAAAAATTTAATGTTTTTATGTATTTAGGTAAAATTTATTGCAACATAAGACAAATATATAATGAGGTAATAAATCTTTCAAATGTAATATCTAATTTAAATGAGTAATACCACTTTGTCTAAATTTGGTGTTTAAATGATGTGGCAACATTCTAATCCATTCATTTAAATAATGCAAATATAATACAATTTAAATGAATGGGTTCAATTTAAATGAATGGGTTAGAGTGTTGCTACATCATTTGGACACCAGATTGAGTAAAGTAGCATTATTGAACTTAAATATGGAGCTATGTTGATTTTTTATTTTTATTTTTTATATAGATTTTTTTAGATTATGAAGATTAGTTTTATTTATTTTATTTTTTTTATTTTTAATATTACACTATTATATAAATTCGGGATTTTTTTTATTTTATTTTATAAGAGAGGACTTGAATCCACAACCACGTGATACAAGTGTGAGGGGTTTACCACCAGACTAACCTCATCTCGTCAATGAAGATGAGTTTCTATAAATCCTAGTAAGCATTTCTTACTATTTCCCAACAAAATAATTACATCTCTTTCTGGGTTATTTAAAATTTGTAATTATGAAATGAAATAGCAGAGATAGTGAGACATATGTTTTATGGTGATACTTACAAAAACAAAAAGGTTATAGTTCTATACATAATTATATTAGAGATAAATATAAGTATTTTTAACTTATTTTCCATCAAAGTGAATCCATATTCAAGAGAAATACGAACGTGTAGCATTACAGTAGATATTTTAGAAATAATCTTTTAGAATTAGAGCTTTTAAATGAAAGTCATTAGTCGTTTGGTTGTCAATTAAAAAAGAGCTTTTTTAATGATAGAATTACCAAAACACTTAAGCAAATATTAAATTATAAAGTTATATTGGAGATTTTAGTGTTATTAAATAAACTCTAAAAATCTACTTGAAAAAACTTTAAAATTTGTACTTCCCCCTGTAGACGTAAAACAATTTTTTTATTCATCCAAAAGCTCTACTAAATAACAACCAAACAATAAAAATATATATTGAAAAGAGCTTTTTTAATTTAAAAAAAAAAAAAAAAAACTCTTTTAGCCGGTAGACAAACTCTTCCAAACGGACACTAATTTTAAGTAGATTTTCTAGGAGTAGATCTTTTAAAGTAGACCTTCTACGTATAAAGCTTTTAATGGAAAGATGTTGGTTGTTTGGTTGTCAATTAGAAAAAGCTTTTTTAAATGGTATAATTACCAAAATATTCAAAAACTATTTTAAATGATAAGGTTATATTAGATATTTTAGTGTTATTAAAAAAAGTTCAAAAAGATCTACTTGGAAAAGCTTAAAATTTGAGTTTTTCAGATATAAAACAACTATTTTGGCCGGTAAAGAAACACTTCCAAAGGGGCACTTAGTTTGTTTTGATGGTATATTTTTGACGGCGGGATGATGTTCAAGTGTTTTTTTTTTTTTTTTTTCCCGGAATAAATAGAGTTATTATAAGAAATAAGATATTGTAAAATGAGGAAAATTAGGATTGGTAGCAAACTAGCAATAATAAAAGAAACTAAAAGAAAAGGACGAAAATCTGAAGACACATGTTTCTCTCTAATTGTCCAAATATTATTTTCATATTCCTCGTAAATAAATAATAAATAACTCCTTCCATCTTTCATCTCTTCTCTTCTTCACATAAGGATTGGTGCACTTGTTATTGTCTCTGCAAATCCGCCACTCTCTCTTCAATTGTCGCTGTCGCAGCTTAATGATCGACATTTTCATTATCCTTCTCTAAACTCTCTCTCTCTCTCCATCTCTGAAATGGACGCCATCTCCGAAAGTTTCTCCGATTCAACTCACTCACTCGACTCAGATAATGACCAGCGAGTCTACTTTGTTCCTTACAGGTTCTCTCTCTCTCTCTCTCTCTCTCTCTCTCTCTCTCTCTCTCCACATTTAATTCCTTGCCTTCTGTATCTGACATTACCAAATCTGAGCAATACCAAGTATTTATATACTTTCAATTGAATATCTGTTTTTTTTTTTAGTTTTTTCTATTTTTGTATCGTCCTAAATCGTAATCGCGAGATAGTTAAATGAATAACAGATAAGAATGTATTCTCAGTGTTGATATACAACTTGAGGTTGATTATTTTCTTACTTAAGATTCAAAGTTTTTCTTTGTTTTATTTTCTCAGTAGCAGATCTTTTATGTGCTTTGTTTAGCTTTCTGTGATTAGTATGTGTTTCTGTGTGCATTGGTGGAATTTGACTGAATCTATGAGGAGAATGTGGGTTTTGGAAAGATTCAAACGTATTCCTCTTTCTATCTCGCTCAATCCTAATGATTTAGTTATCTCTAACTTAAGAGATCATTTTCGTACTTCATTTGTCCTTTTTTATGCAAATGCGAGGGAGGACTTTGATTGAATTCATGAATAGAGTATGTTCTTCATTGAGAATTGAACTGGGTTATTATGAGATTCGTAGTTTCTTCTATCGTTTATATTTATTTTCCATGATTTTTAAGCCACTAAATCACATTTGTGTATTCTTTGTTTAGCCTTTTCTGAATTGTTTCCTCTGCATTAGTTTTGATTGATTAGTAAAGGGAGTATGTGATTGGTGATTTTCAGGTGGTGGAAAGATGCACAAGAATCAACATCAAGTGATTCGGATGGGAAGAGAGGGGTTTTGTACACAGCAACGCCTGGGACATCATATGCCGGTCCCATGAAGATCATTAACAATATATTCAACTCTGACCTTGTTTTCAATCTCAGGAGAGAAGATGAATCATTACGGAATGGTGAGAACGGTGAAGTGGGTGTCTCAGGCCGGGACTATGCATTGGTCCCAGGAGAAACGTGGTTGCAGGCACTTAAATGGTAAGTGTTTAATATGGTATTTCACATATGAGGTTTTTTGAATTTTATCTGGATGCAAAAAGGATGAATATTTGTTTTATATGTGGGATCTGTGACACGGGTGGACCCAATTTGGGCATGTTGTATGCCACTTGCGTTTCTGATGCCTCTAGTTTTTACGGTTTAAATAGCTGGCTTTTTGTAATTTATCAATGCACACCTAGTTATGCTTCAGTTGCTGCTATCTAATGACTGAAATAGCTGGTTCTACATTTTCCGATGTGCTACACATGATTCTCTTATCAGTGGAGGTACATAATGCTAGAGTAGAGATTTGGTTTTACACTGATTTCCCTTAGTAAAATATTAAAATGCAATATTAATAGATGCAATCGCTAGCCAGAAAGAATTTATCTTTTCTCTGCCTGAACTGCTCCCTATTCCATGGTTCTCTTTAGCATCTAATCATGGTAATTTCAAGATTACAAGCTGACATTGTTAACTACTTGGTTAAACATTTTTTAGAGAGTGATACGGAATATTGTATTATATTATCTTTAGTATGAAAATCGAAGTTTATTAAATCGGTTGAAGGAATATATTTTGGTTCCTGTTATCTTAGCTTCTTGTCTTTTCCCGAAGAGGGGATGATGGGTTGAAAGTCTTTCCGCCTGGTTTCGAATGGGAGAGCAAAAGGGCCATTGATTCTTAGGCTGGGCTTCCAAGCCGGCCTGGCCGCGAGGAATCAAGAGATTTTTTTTACTTTCCTCTTGATGACGAAAAAGACGCTGGTTTATACGCATTTCTAACAGAAGGTGGCAATGATCCGAGGTTTTGGAACAAGACAAGGAAGCGGAGCTGTCGTGTAAGCCTGTGGAGGTGCTTGCTTAGATGAGAGTGGAGAGTTGGCTGAGATAATACTGTCTATAGAATAAGAATGGAAGTTATATTGTTTTGTGATATGGAATATTGGTTTAAGAGTTGTGTGGTGGTAATTGATCAGTCCACTTGATAATTTTTATTGTTATGTTCTGATTTGTACCTAAAAAACTAAGCGTCTTTTTCGTTCTCTCGTGATTGCTAACGTTCTGCTGTTTCATTTAGGCATAGCAATGCTAGAGTTGCAACAAAGAATGGAAAAAGCTTTTTGGCTGCAGAAGATGATATGGCTGATGTCTATCCTTTGCAACTTAGGCTTTCTGTGCTGCGGGAAATCAACTCATTGGGAGTAAAAATTAGCAAAAAGGTTCAGTTAATTAACCCACTCTCTCAATTTTTGATGCCCTGAGTTAAGGATAATATCTCAGCTATTTTGTATTATATTTAACTAATCTGCTTAGAAAGTTCATTTCTTTCCATACTTCGGGATTTGGATACTGCAATACATTTATTTCCCTTTATCTTCCTTTCTTTCTTTTCAATATGTGTTATTAATAGTGCTTTAATCGACTGTTATATAATTTTTCATGAAATGGTCAAGCTGCAATTATGAATTTTCACTATCAAATTAATAATTGAGCCATCAAATCAATGTATATACAAAATATATAAAGTATCTACTGATATATGAGATCTTTGAAGCACAAAGGATTTGACAATCCTGAAACTAGGTTCTTAACTTCCAAAGTGAAGCAAAAAAGAGTGACATACAAGAGAAATCACACAAGAGATTTAAGAGGCTTTAAACCATGTCCACGGGTGATGTTGCTGAAATTTCACTACAAAATGGAAGATTATAAGGAGTTATCAATTTCTATCACATCCTAGCTTGTTAGATAATAGACCTCTCTCTTCCTTTCTGTCATTACGCCTCTTTTCAAACAGGCTTGAGGTCTTTTGATAGGTTAGTTGAGATACATGAAGGCCTTGATAGCTGACTTACTTATCGCATCGGTCAAGCTAGATTGCACCATACAGATTGGGTCAGGCTGGTTCATAAATTGTCAAACAGGTTAAAATCAAGACACCCTCATAACAAAAGGTTCAGAACATGATGAATAGTATAGGTTTCCAGATACCAAAGACCTTTTCACATTTTGGTCAAAGTAAAATGTCTATTCAGAGGCAGATTCTAAGTGGATCTTGTAAAAAAGTTTATTATAGTTTCTTGAAAGAATTCTCATCCTTCATCTTGTATCAGTCTCACTTATGGGCACAAACACTTACAAACTCTTTAGTCTTCTAAGAGAAGAGAATTCATAAAATGATTATGAATTGACATTTGCAAGGTAAGGACAGGCGTTACACTATTTTGCTTTTCTTTTGTTTGAACTTAAGTATTGCACATATTTTATGAATATAAATAAAGTTGATAACGTCATCTTGATATTTTGTATGATCCCATTTGGTATTGAGATAATGATTACGGTTTCTGTATGATCTCATTAATCTCTGTAAATAGTTTCCTAGGAATTGCTAAGGCCCTCCAAGTCTATGAGTGGGAAAGTTGGAAAATGGAATGATTCTTGTTCATAAGGCAACCATCTAGTTCAACTGCCTGACTTTTAGATTATTTTCCTGTACTGTTGATGAGGAAAAGTAATAAATATAGTGTGGACAGCAAAAAAGTCAAAATGTCTAAGGACTTTGGTTGTGCATGCATATAATTTCACTGCTGTCTCTCCTTTTATATTTCTCATTCTCTTTTCCATTTCAATAGGGCCTTTGTAGTTAAAGGTAGATGTCAGACTTTTCAGGTTTAATTCATGCTGGGAGTCTAGTGTTAGTCAGCACCTTACATGGATGATTTTCGCCCAACTTAAGCCTCTAATTATTTTGTTCTTAGATAACTTATGCCTCTTCATCTAAGTTTTTATTTATTTATTTAAGAAAGAAAAAAAAAAATACAAAGATCAGTTTAGTATACATACAAAGATCTCCTTCAGCCTGCAGCAACCCAATTAATTTTTTTTTGAAAGAAACATTCTACTTTATTGGTCATATGTTCCGTTTTAGGTAATTCTGGAGGCTTGGATCTTTGTTGATAATATTGTCATTGCATGGGCTGGGACACTCACTTGTCGGCAACAGTTCTGGTCTTATTATCAATTTCTGGCTGGAGCTCTTTTATTTACAAGAATCACACAAGACTAACTTCATCAGCCTACATCTATAAAAAATTAAAATAGTTTTTGAAGTATATGATTTTTGAAATATATTTCAGAGAGTTGTGATTTCTAGTGAATCAATTGGCAGCTTAGCTTTGACTTTGGGAGGGGAATCTCTATATATATTTTTATGGACAATGCTTGGGTACTAACGGGTGGTACTGACCAACCAATGGGGTTTTGCCACGCGGCCCATTTGTGAAAAATGCAAGGAGATAAATGTAAAAAGTTAAAAGAAAAAAGCCATGTGGCAACACCCCATTTGTGGGTTCAAGCAATTTCCTATTTTTATTTATGTTTGCAACATGGATACTGATGTTGGATATATGTTTGTATCTTTTCCACTTTCAGGCTCTAAGTAGGTTTGATTATACAACTCAACTAAACAGCTATAAAAGAATTCTAACTCTTTGTTCTCTGTTATAAATGCATATTCTTTTAAAATGTAATATGAGATCAACATTTCCATCAATTCATGTTCGTTTACCATCTAAGTGATATGTTATTGTGTATATGTAGGTACTTTATTGCCTTGGATGATGAACATTGATAAATTGTGTTTATTGATGACACATTATAGCTGGTTTAGTTAACTTATATGAAAGTAAATTATGATGGCTAACTTTAAAACATGGGGGAATATCATAGGATTTTAGGCATTCTGATAGCTTTATGAATGCAATGATCATGTTAGTATTTTCTAATTTTTCTATCACTTTTATTTTATGAAAAAGGTATATGCTTCATCAATTTTGCATTTAACTTAATCTTTGTGGATTTCATGCTTCTGCATTGTCAGGTCATTTTTCTTGTAAAGGTTTGTCTTTGCTTTTCCTGTCTTAACATGATGTTTTTTTTTTCCAGGACAATGCAGCTGAGCTCTTCAGAAGAGCCTGCAAAATCTTCAGTATTGAGTCTGACCTGGTAATTTAGTATGTCTTTAGCAGCAATTTTTGGGCTGAAGTTGATGGGATTCTAACTTTTCCTGTTACACAGTTACGTATTTGGGACTTTTCTAGACAGACAACTCTGTATCTTATGAATGACAAAAATAAGCTCTCAAAAGAATGTCAGCGGCAGTCAGATCAGGAAGTAAGTTGTATATTTTTTTGGTGAGATATTGGTTTAGCATATCCTTTTATGATTATGTTTAATCGTTTTGTATCTCTTGTCAAGATCTCAGGCCCAAGTTTGAATTGCAACTTTTTAATGATAAATTGAGGTATAAGTCTCAGGGTTACCGTGATGGAATCATAATTATGATTTAATCATTTCTATGAAAGCACTTTTATATCTTTCTGATTTCATTTCATTAATTTCCTTATTCAAATTATTTTTCACAAATAAGTTGAATATGTGTGACTCATAATATTTCTTTGCAAAAACAGTTTACAGATATTGTTTGGAAAGATTCTTTCCTATGATTCTATGTCTGAAATCAGTTGCAACTTTTCTCAGTTGGTGATGAGGTATTGAGGTTGCTTTTGATTTTAGGCAAAGAGATATGGATCATATGGGATTAAGCGATGGAGAGAGTGACCAGAAGCTTTACATACCGTCTTAGTAAAAGATATGTAAGACTAAGATGGCAAGCAATATTTAATTTGGTTTGAGGGAAGATTATAATAAAAAAACATAATAATTAGTTGAACTATATATCTCACATGTCCTAAATTGATCAAGGACTCTTAGTAGGTTATTTGTTTGTACTTAGTAAGACATTGAATCTTTTCGTACTGATATTGGACTTATTCAGCACAATTGACGTTAATTCCATCACTAGGTTCAACTCTTGAATTGCACGATCATGTGAGATGTTTTGGCAACTTTGCATACATCTGCTAAATTTTCCACCAGCATGATTGATTGTGCTATTAGACACAGAGTTTCTTGGCAATCAAGCTAACAATTGTCGTTCCAACTGTACAACACTTCTTTATTTTCATTAGTACAATTTTTATTGTTTCCTATCAAAATAAAAAATAAAAAATGGCAAGTTAAGAAACATCAATTTTACTGGACCAGAGTTACTTCTTTGTTTGAATCATAATCCTAACTTACAAAATACATTATTTTACATATTATGTATGTATACATTTATGTCTCCCTTTAAAAAAAATTTACCCTATTTTTGTACTAGAGACTCCTTCCAGGGGTTGAGTTGCAGCTTGTGACTAATTACTATGGCTTCCAAATATTAATGGGCTAAAAATGCATAAGTTAATGGTTGAGTTATTTCTGGATTTGTGTTTGGTTTTGATCCTTTCAAACATAATACACCTATAGAAATCTGTGCTTTGTTACTTTGGATTGGTACATAGTTGAGTTACCTGAGATGTATATAAGATGATAAAGTCCTCTCTGTTTGATAGAGGAAAATATGCTCAGGAGTGACATATATAGAGTGCAGCATATCTAATACCATGTCATCTTGATATCTGTATGAATTAAAAATCTTAAGTGCAAGCTTTTTGGTTTGTATGATATTCCCTTGTCATTTCACAATATACTTATCTTTTCCGATAAAAAGTGGAATATTTGTATAAAGTTAAAATTAGCCGTGTTAATTTTTTTCCTAATTATTGTATTTATTTATTTATTTATTTTTTATGTTTATGAGAAGTAATATATTTATTGGTGGATAGCCTGACTACTCAAAAGACTAGTTTATTGGGTTGTGGAATCCATTGGTATATACATAACCTTCACTTACTTTCTAAGTTTTCAATCCCATCTTCTTTAGCTTCAGACATGAGTTCTCTAACAAGCTGTAATCATTTTATGTTATTTATATGTCAATTTGATTCATAGATGCTAATGGTTAAGTTGCTTTGCTTCTCTGCAGATTCTTCTGGAGTTGCAAATTTATGGGTTATCAGATTCCATAAAATGCAGAGAAGGGAAAAAAGATGAAACGGCATTACAACATTCTAATGGTACAAGTTCCTCTTGTGGTGCTTCACTCATGATGAATGGTAGTGCTGGCAATATGAACTCCAATCTTGTTCGTACTAATTCTACAGCCGTCTTTGGGAGATCTGGTGAAGCTGGTTGTTTGGGATTGACAGGCTTGCAAAATCTTGGAAATACTTGTTTCATGAACAGTTCCCTTCAATGCTTAGTGCACACACCAAAGCTTGTAGATTATTTTCTTGGAGATTATGGACGAGAAATTAATCATGAGAATCCTTTGGGCATGGAAGTATGCTAAATCTATTCTAGTTCTTATAAACTCATGTCTGTTGATAATAGCTACATGTTTCGGTGAATGTGCTCAGATGCATGCTTTTTCCTTTGTCCACTAACAATAATGAAATTTTCTTTTACCAGGGTGAGCTTGCATTAGCCTTTGGGGATTTATTAAGAAAATTATGGGCCCCTGGAGCATCTCCAGTGGCACCAAGAACTTTCAAGTCAAAGCTTGCTCGTTTTGCACCTCAATTTAATGGATTTAACCAGCATGATTCTCAAGTTAGTAAAATATCCCTCCTGTTAGAAACTGAATTTTTGTTTTTCCTCCTCACTCTTGAGAGAGGGTTGAAAAGTCTTAGTCATATTTTCTGTATTGATCAATCTTTCGTCATAGGAACTCCTTGCGTTTTTGTTGGATGGACTTCATGAAGATCTCAATCGTGTAAAATGCAAGCCTTATGTTGAAGCCAAGGATGGAGATGGTCGATCTGATGAAGATGTTGCTGATGAATATTGGCAGAATCATCTGGCTCGGAATGACTCTATTATTGTTGATGTGTGCCAAGTGAGTATCTCTTCTTGTATTTGCTCATCATTTCATTCTTAGATTGCTCTCTAGCAACCACTATTTAATTTAATTCAAACTTGATACATGGTGATAAATGTTGAATGATCTTGGAGGTTCACTTAGTTTTCTAAAGTTCATATAAATTGTATCCATGGAAATGGAATTTATATGTTACCTGGGGAAAGAAACTAATGGCTTGCAAATAAATGGATCCAAAAAGAAATTTTGATCAAGGCCAAAAATCGGATCTTTTCTGTTATTCAGATTCTGCAATTTTCACTTTTCAGCAATAGGAAGGGAAGAGGGAGGCGGTGGAGGGGGGGAGTATAAACCCTAGTTAAAACTTAAAAGTGAAAGAAGACACCAAGAATTATTAATTCTCAGTATTTTTTTTTCTTCATAAAATCTGCTTGAAACTCTAGAGTACAATACATAAAGATGTCCCCAGTAAACTTGGTACCCAAGCACACATATAAGACAGTTTTAGTAAACTGTTTCTGAGCTCATCTCTTGGGCCCAACTTTCCAACACTCAATCCTTTCTCTTCTCAGTTAAAGCACGTAGGGGTAGCCCATAAATGGAACCCGTTACAGTAAAATCTGTTAAACTCACTAAGTCTAGTGCAAATGGATTCAATTCATTGACATTTGCGACTAGACGTTCATTTCTGTGGGTGATTTGTGCTCTCACTTGCAATGGTGTGGAGATATGCCTCTATACCATTAATCTGTATGATATATTCTGAAAGGCTGATTTGACTAAACTAGCTCCAAAGGTCATCTTTTTGAGGCAAATTTAGAAGTTTAGTCTGAAGCACAGTCACATATTTCATAATTGATTTATGAGTTGTAAGGCATCAAATTTGAAGTTTGACTTGTAGGCAGCTTGAAATTTTGCATAGGACTTAAAAATTAAATTTGTAGGTTGAATCTCTTGAAGAATTTAATTGTTGATTTTTGTGTTTCTTGTGGATTGGTGGATCTTGTCACGAGATCATAATATGGTTGATTCTCATTTGGTTAGAATGAATGAATGTCAGTGGCATGTTTGTCTCAGTACAATCCATACTAGGTCCAACCAACTGCCCATCTTTGTCTCAGCAGATTCTTTCAGTGGCATGTTTCATTCCTCTTCCATACTAGGTCCAACCAACTGCCCATCTCTGTCTCAGCAGATTCTTTCAGTGGCATGTTTTATTCCTCTTCCCCACCACTTAATGTACTCATGATAAAATTGAATTGAGTTGAGATATGTATATGAATGAGAAATAGTTCAATGGGACAGACATACAACATTATTGTACGCCAACTCAATAATATTCTACCACTTATACATCTCTCTTGAAAAGCCAACAATTATGATGGTGATTTTGAATTTAAAATCACACATGAATATAAATGTGGTAGGATGTTATTGGACGGGCATACGAAAACATGGCACACCTGTCCCATTGAAACCTCTCTTTATATGAACATAATAATTTGATCTTTGTATATTTATAAATAATTAATCCAGTTATTAGACTAGATGTTGCAGATTTAGAGCTTGTTTGGTTGGACTTTTGAAAAACCTCTATTGGTAAAAGATCTAATTGTAGTGGATCTATTAAAAATAGAGTTCTTGAAGAAAAAAAATTATAGTTGTTTGGTTGGTAGACTTTTTTTATAAAAAAAATGTCTATTCGGAGAAGCACTTCCCCATGAGCTTTTGCCCAATAGAGGTTTAAACTCTACTAGCCTTTACTCAATTTAAAATAGACAATTTCAAAAGCCCAACCAAACAACTCAAAAAAACTCAAATAGACGTTTGTAGACCTTTATGCAGTAGAAAGCTCTACCTTAGTATCTAGTTAGAGTTGATTTGTAAAATTCTCATTGACCTTAACACTGCTGATTTTAATCTGAGTCAAACATTTTTACTGTATTTGGTAACGACCTTGGTTCCTTATAAAGTCTTAGTATATTTGCCATGTTATCTTCATTAGATGCACTGAAAAATGCATCATGCTTTTTGTTCATTGCAGGGTCAATATAAATCAACCTTAGTTTGTCCTGTTTGCAAGAAGGTCTCTGTTACATTTGATCCATTTATGTATCTATCACTACCTCTGCCATCGACAACAATGCGGACGGTGACTTTAACAGTTGTGAGTACTGATGGAACTGCTCAGCCGTCTTCATATACCATTAACGTCCCCAAGAATGGAAAGTTCGAAGATCTTATTAAGGCCCTAAGTGCTGCATGTTCTTTAGGGGTTGATGAAACCTTACTTGTCGCTGAGGTATATTGTCATTACAGTATTTCAATAAGATAGATCACCTTATAGTGCATATATATATATATATATTTAAATATGATCTCTAAGGGATAGAGTTTTATACAGATTTACAACCACCGAATTATACGTTATCTAGAAGAGCCTGCTGATTCTTTATCCCTAATCAGAGATGAGGACCGATTGGTTGCATATAGGTTGAGGAAAGTTACTGACAAAGATCCTGTAGTAGTATTTATGCATCAGGAGATGGAGGAGTAAGTTTATTTTGTTCTTAACCTATCACATTTATTATACCGGGTATTTTTTGTCTCTTAAAATTTGATATACCAATGAATTTCAGTTTGTGAAGTTAATGAATTTAATAACTGCCTGAATTTAACAACCTTGTCTTGGCAATGTCTTGAATCTCTCGATTAATTATTTTGAATTTTGAAAAGTTGTTGATGTACTTTATTGCTTCTAGACTAACATATTTTATATGGCATGTTATCTGATATTTAGTTTGTCTGTGAATTGTTTCTGATATAATTCAATTGTAATATGCATTTCTTTTGTATCATGGTCTACGATTCTATACAATATTATTTATATGCATATTTCTTGCATGAATCATGCTGAGAAACTGTAGTCAAGTACCAAGAAGCTCTTAGATTATTGATAATGATTTTCTGGGTAACTGCATCCCTGGTCTTAATTTATTTTATGCTGTCAGGCTGTACATCAATGGGAAAACGACTTTGAGTTCGAAGGCGTTAGGAATACCTCTTGTAGCAAAAGTTTGTAATTTGGTTAATGGACTTGATATCTACAATCTATATCTGAAATTGCTTAATTCGTTCCGCATACCTACTGAAAATAGCATAGATGATAATGATACCTCTGAGAGCACTGCAACTGAAGAAGTTACAAGGACAGAGGATACTATTAATCCTACCACAGATGATGGAAATGCACCTGCCATGGATGGGAAAGGGGTTGACTCGCTCTCAGATTCTGAACTACAGTTTTACATAACAGATGAGAAAGGAGTAGCCAAGCATGTTAAGATAGTAATGAATGAACCAGTAACTATGACAGGAGTTCTGGGGCGGTCATATATTCTTGTATGTTGGCCACAAAAACAGATTGAACAGTATGACACTTGCCTCCTAAGTTCTTTACCCGAGATTTCCAAGTCTGGCTTTCTTGCAAAGAGACCTCAGGAATCTGTTTCTCTCTACAAGTGCCTTGAAGCATTCTTGACGGAGGAGCCTCTTGGACCAGAAGACATGTGGTCAGTCTACGTCATTTCCTTTTTAACTCTAGCTTCTAGGATACTTTTTTGTCATAAATAGCTACTAAGTTTCACATGAAACATTTAGGATTAAAGAAAATTTGATCGATGAGCAATTGATCCTGGTCTAATGATACTATTTATTCTTGAAATATTTCATGTTATTCTGCTTTGCATTCTAATTCTGATCTATGGCATTAAGGTATGTTCTACCTGAAGACGATGATTTGGTTTTTTTGATAGCTGTTAGTTCTGCTTACATCACCTTATGACAATAAGAGATTATCATTATAATCATAATTGTCTTTGTGAAAGGCTTCCATCTTGAAAACTATTATATAAACTGAAAATGATGTTTAAAAAAATGCAAACGTGTATGGTAGAATTTGTTAAAAGTAGTTTTCTAAAACTGAAAACAATGAGAATGCATTTTGAAAATGAGTAAAATAGTTGTTCGAGGATAATGATTTGTTTTGAAAACGGTGGAAACACAATAAATTTTTGATCCCAATCTTTTAGTTATAATATTGAAATACTATTTTTCATGTTGGAAAACAACTTTTAAAAAATAGGTGAACAAGAACTGTTTTTTTTTTTTTTTTTTTTGGCAAAACATGAACTGCTTTAAGAAAACCCTTGCAAAATGCATCCAAACACAACTAAAGTCTTCATTTTGTTTTTTCTTCTTCTCTAGAATTATTTTCTATTAGATTGCTCGTCACTTGGACTTTGTGGCTTTTCTTATAGTAACTTGGAAATAGTTTTCTAGTTTCCTATGGATTATCTTTCGATAGTATTCATTGAAAGTACTTATTTTATATGCCTAATTTGCTTTCAAGCCTTTGCATGTATCTATCTATCTCAGCATCCTTCATTGAAACGGTGAAAATACAATAAATTTTTGTTTCCATTCTTTTAATTATAATATTGAAATACTATTTTTCATTTTCGAAAACAACTTTTAAAAAATAAGTGAACAAGAACAGCTTCTTTTTTTTTTTGTGTTGTGGCAAAACATGAACTGCTTTTTGTTTTTGAAAAAAGAAAACTATTGCAAAATGCACCCAAGCACAACTAAAGTCTTCATTTTGTTTTTTCTTCTCTAGAATTATTTTCTATTAGATTGTTATTGTCACTTGGACTTTCTGGCTTTTCTTATAGTAACTTGGAAATAGTTTTCTAGTTTCCTACTTTCCCTTTCTTTGACTTTCAATGTTGTCACTTCTATTGGCATTCATGAGGAAAACAACAGCATAGATTATCTTTCGCTTAGTATTCATTGAAAGTACTTATTTTATATGCCTAATTTGCTTTCAAGCCTTTGCATATATCTATCTCAGCATCCTTCAATAAAATCCCTTCACAATTAACCCAAATACTTCACTATTTATTAATGTTTTCCCTAAGCTGAAATTGTCAGTCTGTCATTCCTTTTATTTCTTCATTTAATATGCATGGGATTAAACATGCACATGGATTGATTGGTATACCATTTTGATTTTCTTCTTTGTGTATATAAAGTTTTGTACATAATCAAGTTTCTTTACTGTTCATTATTGAATTGTGGTCTGCTCTTATGGTCCTTCTAATGTCTGGTAGTGCTTGTGCAAACTTAGGTACTGTCCTGGCTGCAAAGAGCACCGCCAAGCGAGTAAGAAATTGGATCTTTGGAGGCTGCCAGAGATTCTGGTTATTCATTTGAAGAGGTTCTCTTACAGCAGGTTTTCGAAGAACAAGTTAGAGACATATGTTGACTTCCCTGTTGAGAATCTTGATTTGTCAACTTACGTTGCCTACAAGAGTGGTCAATTATCTAATCGGTATATGCTTTATGCTGTAAGTAATCACTACGGAAGCATGGGAGGTGGCCATTACACTGCATTTGTTCATGTAAGTGCTGCATCTTCTTGGTGTTGTGTTTTGGTTTTTTCTCCTCTCTTCCTTCTAAGAACCTTTCTTCTCTTAATATTACATGCAATGCTTGTTAATGAATTATATTTAAGTCCACACTAATTAAATGTAAATTAGTGGAGTAAAAGTTAATGTCTTACCTTTTCTTATTTATGTGATGTTAAGCGTTGATGGGGCCTTTGTGGGTACATGTGCTTGGCATGTGAGGTTTTGGGTAGTAAGGTTCCAATTTTCAGTACAAAGTCAGCAAGATAGTTCTCACAGAGAAATCTAGATGAGCTAACTAACCCTTCTATAACTTTCACCATATTTTGCTATCTTGCTTGTGTCATTTTATGACTTTAGTGGCATTGTTGTGTTATTTTCACCTGGAATAATTTGGTAGTTTATTACTATAGATGGTGTAAATCTCCATTCATCACATCTACTTATTTTTCCTTGGAGCAGTGTATTTACACCACCTAATAGGATTCAATAATCTGTGCATAAGACCTTAAGTCCTGCAAATCTGTTTCTTCATCCGGTAACATTGCGATGAAGGGTATTTTTGGCCTTCAAATTTTGCATGCTCAAACAATGTTCATGCATATATGCCCGTTAACTTATTAGTTATTTCTATCGTTAATTGTATCTCTAAGCTAGCTTGTTGAGATCTTACATACTCCTACCAAGGCAAAAGAGTCTCTTGGGATGAGGGCACATGTTAAGGATGGAAAAAGTGATTCAAGACACATGAAGTAGTGCCTTGATGTTTTGAGAATAAATATGAATTGTTTAAGTTTTGGGTCCTTATTAGGCGCATGTTAACTGGACCCGATAATTAAATAGTATATTCTCTAACTGTTGCAGCATGCACATGTATATTTATGTATGTATGCAAGTGTTTATGAATGTATGTATGTGAATGACATGAAATAGGAGGAAGGGATTTCCCCTTTCATGTCTTATTATTACTGATTGTATCAACGCATGAAGCTGTAGTGGCTCGATTAGAAATTTTTAATTGTATATTTTTCTTCTTGATGTAGCATGGGGGTGATCGGTGGTATGACTTCGATGATAGCCATGTTTATCCCATCAGCCAGGAGAAGATAAAGACTTCAGCTGTTTATGTTCTTTTCTACAGAAGAGTTGTGGAAGTATAACTTCAGAATAGGTTTATTAATTGTTAAATCATTATTTGGAGCTAGAATCAGCCGAATCGTAGTGAAGCTACAAGCTAGATATCATTGGTGAAGGCATTACAGTTTTGCTGCCTTATTCTTACAAATATTATCTCAAGAGTAGTATTATTTATTTATTGATTTTGTGTGGCATTTTTTATAGTTTAAATTGATTATATCCAGCATGGATGATGGTGATAGGAAGATTCAAAGATCAGAATAGGTGTCCAATGTGACTGTATCATAGTGACAAGTGAAGAAGGGTGACATGGTGATGAGCGAAGGAAGGCGGTGACATACAGAAGGTGATTCTTTTTTCTTTTTTTCCTTTTACTCCTGTAACCAGTTGTGAAAGAGCATGTTTTTAGCTGCTTGTAAGCATATAGAAAGTTTTATGTAGGGGATTATTGTCAACCTCTGTGAAATCTATATATCTTGTTTACATATTTTATATATAACAGATGAGAGAAGAGTTGGAATTATTTGATAGGCAATTTCATGTGGTGTTACAACTTTGTAATTTAAAAAAAAAAAAAAAATTTGTTGCAAATTTTGATTATTTCAATGATGATTTATTGGGGGAGTGAATTTGATTCCAGAGGTACATTGATTGTTATGTTATATATTTGAGTTTTGGTTAAATAGTTAGATGATATAGAATAGAAAAATGGTCTAGTTATTTAAGAAGTTGATGAGCTATAAAGAGTGGGGGGGTTAGGTGGACCAGTGAAGTTTGTGTTTCCAAATTTGTGTAAAGATGTGACTTGACCATGTTGATAGTTGTAGTAGCAACAATAGTACATTACATCAGGACCACTTTTTTACTTGGTTCTCCTTGTGCTCTTTTTTCTGTGGTTCCCTTCCCTTTTGTGTTTTCCACATTGTTTCCACTAATTACCTACACTTGCTCCATCACATTTAACTATTTCTCTTCAAATACCACCAAAGCCTAAAAAAAAATACTCTTATAGATACACTTGAAATGTCATTAATTTGCATAATTAATTAGCTCTCAAATTTGCTGTATAATTTTAAAGTTTTAATTTTCTTCTTCAATTACATTTCATGTTTGGAAAAGAAGATGATAATAATAATAATATGATTGTGGATGTGGGGGCCTTATTTTGGAGTAGCACATGTTAAGTGACAGCCAGTCAATATATAGATTGATTGCAATTTGCAAGTACATGAATGCATGTGAATGGAAATCCTCCCATCCCCAAATAACAAGAACAAGAAATTAATGATAAATGTTCCAAAAAAGAAATAGAAATCATTTTAATAATTGTTACTTGCCAACAATTTGATTAAAAAGAAATCATCAAATTTTTGTCAACCTACATCGATCAGTTGCAAAATTTGTTTTCCCTGATCTACTCTTTCTTAAAATAGGAAGTGATTATCTAAGCTTTGATATCTTAATTATACAGTTGTTTCCTTTTCCACGAAAAAAAGAAACAAACAAACCTGTTGTCGTCTAATCATTAATTTCAAACCCCCAACTAATTAATCTAATGATGGATATGTTAGGATGGTGAAATTGTTGTTGATTAAATGTCAAGCAAATCCTAATCTAGAAAGGTAAGCGTAAAGCATGCATCTTAATTCAGACAAAAAAGAAGCAAGGTCACTGCGTTTAATGTGACTTGATGGAAATTAAATGACATTTATTCAATTTGACAACGTCACATGTTCGAGTTGTTGTTGTAGCATGAGAGAGAGAGAGAGAGTTGGTATGGTCATTTAATATATGCTTTAATTTGGTTCCAAATTGTGAATAAAAAAGAATATTATTGGTATATTGAAGACCGACATAGCACGTGGAGGAAGAGATAGATGGAGTTGATTTAAAATGTGATAGAAGAATATATGTTAAGTTAAGTTTGAAGGATCGACATGAAAATTGAATGTTGGATGCATCACATAACATCATAACTAGGCTAGTCGTGGAGGACAAGTTCCTTAATTGTTTGAATGCAATTATGTTATTATGTATGTATCTTCAAATGATTATATTTTTGACAACTTTGACTTTACTAATTTCCCTCCACTAACTACAACTCTATAATTACTAATTAGACTTATGTCGGGTGTCTTCATGTTGGAGTACTAATAGGCTAATAGCTCATGCAAGTAAAGCTCATGCGAGGCATTTCCACAAACACGTGTGAATTTATTACACATCGTCAGCTTCCACTCTTCCAGCAGTAACCAGTAACATTAAACCATTAGGAGCATCTCTGATGCTAATGTGTATTGATGCTAATGTGTATTGTGAAAAAATTAGATGCCACGTAGGATGAACAGTCACTTTGTTAAAAAATTCATCTTCAATGCAACCTCTCTAGTACAACTTTAAGCTGAGGTGGTAACTTTTTTTTTTTTTTTTAGAGGCTGTCAACACGACTCTTTGATTTCAAAGGGTCTGTTGAACAACCATCTTGTTGGCCCAGTCAGCAACCACTCTTGTTTTCTACTTAATTTTATTCAACAATTCTAAAATATATTTAAGGAGACCAATAATAAATTGACATGTCATTAAAACATGTATTTTACAAGTGAAGCATTGGAGATCACTTTTTTTATTTGGATGTCTATCAAGTTTAGTTACATGTCATATATAAAGCAATTGGCTTGACAATGTTGACATATCACCATTTTTTCAAATGCAAGCCACGTTACCATTGGAGATGCTTTAAGCTTGTTAGCCATGTCAGCTCCTATTCAACATTGCTCCACATAAGCTCTAGATCAGACTCTTGCTTAATTTTGTGACTCTCCATGATATCTTGATAAAGTGAGTTAATTAGAAAGGTCAGTATTTTTGCTACTATATAAACACAACACATCTATAGTTATATCCATTCATTGATAGGACTTATTGTTTGCTAATTCTTCTTCAAATAATATTTCATTTGAAATTATTAAAACTAATATTAATATATATATATATAATTCATTTTGTATGAACTTTAAGGGGTTATTTGTTTTTTCGATTTATCACTTAATGACATTTAATAAGATTTATTAAGTGACATTTTCATTTTTTAAGTGATGAAGGTCTAAAATGACCCTTAAATTCCTTATTTCAAAAGTTAAAATAAAAATAAAAATCACTTTTCACTTATATAACAGCAAAGTTTTGAATCACTTATAAGATATTTACTTTCAAATTTATCTCATAAAATTTAATAAGATTTATTAAGTGACATTTTCATTTTTAAGTGATGAAGGTCTAAAATGACCCTTAAAATTCCTTATTTCAAAAGTTAAAATAAAAATAAAATCACTTTTCACTTATATAACAGCAAAGTTTTGAATCACTTATAAGATATTTACTTTCAAATTTATCTCATAAAATTTATTTATTTACAATTTCATCCTGCCTCATAACCCTAACCTATTTTTATGCCTACTTAAACTAACACATGCAAAATCCTCGTAGAAAGTACATGATGACCATTAGTATGAATATTATTTTTCTAAATATTTATGAAATTAAATAATATTTGATATGACATTATTAGTCATACATTTAAATTTTGAAATATTATCAATAAATAAATATTTTTGTTTTAGAATCTATCAAATCATTTGTTTTTAATTTGTTTATTTTAATATATTAAAATATTAATATATATAATACTTAATAATCAAAAGGGTATATAATACTTAATAATCAAAAGGTATACATGTAAAAGTATTTACTTTTGGATATTTCTTACTTAAAAATAATAATAAACTTAACACTTATATTCAATTTTAGTAATAATAAAAAAAAACATAACAAACATGTCATTCATTTTTTAGTCTTAAAAAAAAAAAAAAAAAAAACACAACCTAAATAACTTGGTGTTTTTTTTTTTTTTTTGAAATACACTTCAGTTGTTATTTATAATTTCAGAATGTACTTTGTTTATTTTAGTCATACATAAAATTTGCACTTAAAAGTATTTCTATTATTTGAGAAAAAAAGCATTTCAAATTATTAAAGCATTAAAAACAAGTTTGATCCTACTGTATAAATTAAAATTAAAAGTAAGAAAGAAACAGGCACATCAGAATGGTTTTAATAGAAATTAAATAGAAACATATTATTATGAATCAAGATTGAACATGCTACTTTTTGGATACAATTATTTCATTTACATGCATGTACAATGATAAACAAGGGCGGAGCCAGGACTTTAGTTAGGGATAATATGAATCAAGATTGAACATGCTACTTTTTGGATACAATTATTTCATTTACGTGCATGTATATGATAAGCAAGGGCGAAGCCAAGATTTTAGTTGGGGGATAAAACTATTTATTAAGTTTCATTGGTTATTTTACGGTTGAGCTTAAATTTCATTCACCCTTATATATCGAGTTTTTAGGTGTTATAATATATGTTGAGGAAGTAATAGCAACAAGTTGAAATTATCCGTCTTATAGATATTTATGAATGACCAAGTTACGAATTTTATTATCCGGTTCTATGTTTCTTTGATACTTTTTGGGTGTTTAGATTAACCTTCTCTTGTATTTTATTCCCAGTAAAGAAAATATCATTTTATACTAGTTTTGTGAATAAGATTTTTCAAAAAAAATAAAATTATTAAGTTAACAAAAAATAGATATTAAATATTCAAATTTAATTTTCATTAAAAAACTAAATGTAATATATAAATGTAGTGATAAAAAAAAAAATACAATTAACAATAATAAAAAAAAAACAAATAAGATTTAATAAAAGTATTCAAAATGTCATTATACCATTTATAAAGTCAAATAACATTTTTTTTTAAAAGTATTACAAGAACTATTATAATAGAATTATTGGGTCTGAGACCTGCTAAGATCAAACAACACATGTGAACAAAACTACTGATGAAGTTTCATCGATTGTTTTGCAGTTGAGCTTAAATTTCATTCACCTTTATATACCGAGTTTTTAGGTGTTATAATATATGTTGAGGAAGTAATAGCAACAAGTTGAAATTATCCGCTACAGTCTCATAGATGTTTATGAATGACCAAGTTACGAATTTTATTAACCGGTTTTATGTTTCTTTGATACTTTTTGGGTGTTTAGATTAACCTTCTCTTGTATTTTTATTCCCAGTAAAAAAATATCCTTTTATACTAGTTTTGTAAATAAGATTTTTCAAAAAATAAAATTATCAAGTTAACAAAAAATAGATATTAAATATTCAAATTTAATTTTCATTAAAAAAACTAAATGTAATGATAAAAGTAAACTACAATTAACAATAATTAAAAAAATATATTTAATAAAATATTCAAAATGCCATTGATAAAGTCAAATAACAAAAAAAAAATTGAAGTATTACAAGAACTATTATAATAGGATTACCGGGTCTAGGACCTGCCAAGATCAAACAACACATATGCGGTCCGGATATCTACTCTCATAAACTGGCAAGAAAACTCCCCACACATACTTGTAAAATGCGCTTGGTGGGATTTAAACCTCTCACCACTAATGTGGAAGAGAGGTATACTACCACCTATGTTAAGAGATGATGTGTGTCAAATAACAATTATTCACATGTTTTTTTCTATAATCTAAATTTATAATTACATTTATCAAGCAAAATTAACTTATAATAGCAACCAACAAATTTAAATAAATTAATTGAAAAATATATATAATTTTATTAGGGATGGAAGAAATAAATAAAATTAGTTGGGATAGGATAATAATAAAATTAACTAAAATCTATTTTTAAAGGAATAGATGAAATAATTGTATCTATATTCTATATATTAAAATAATGGGAGAGGTCAAAGGGTTGTAATTGTATGCATTGTACATATCATTGTATTATATACACAACTGTTATAGCAATGAAGTTAAAACAATTTATTGGTTGGAGGGGACATGACCCCTATGCCCCCCCCCCCCCCCCCCCCCCCCCCCCCCCCCCCCCCCCCCCCCCCCCCAATTCACCTATGATAATAAGTATTGACTCACAATAATTAAATTAGATTTTTCAAAAAAAAAAAAAAAAAAAAAAAAAGGAATATCGTGGAATACACACATATATAATTCACACTAGAGTTGCACAAAACTTTCACGGCCCCATCCCCGTTGAAGGTAAAATGACTTCTAAAAATGGGGATGTGAGGGAGTTTGTGGTGAATTTCACACCATATTTTATAATTCAATTATTTAAATTAATTTACTAGTTACTAAATACTATCCCACTAATTTTTATCTTGGCATGTTGATTAAAGTTGAAACTTTAAATTTGTTTGAACTTTTAGCATTTAATAATAGATTTCTTGTATTTACTTTGGATTAAATATTAAAATTATTTACTTTGATTGGATTAATATATATGGGTGAAGTGAGAAAAATGGAGTCAAATAGGAGATTGTGAGAAATGGGTGGGGACATGGATACTTCCTCCCAAACACTCCATCCCCATTTCCTCTAAATAAGAACGGTGGGAGGGGTTATGGAATGGGGATGGGGATGGGGAACCTCCCCTCACCTTCATTTCCCCCATGAACTTCTCTAATCCACACGCACACAAATATATAATGCGTGTATTAGAAAGACGCTTATGTGTGAAGGCTGAAACCACAAGTCTGGTTACCTATTTAATGGGATAATGATTCATGCACGATTAATAGCATAAACTATACGAGTTTTATTTTCATATAAAAGAAGTATAACAATAATCACAACACATTTATTAAAAAATGTAACATATATAGATTTACGTTAAATTAACTTCATGCATTTTTCGTTATAAAGATAAGGGTTAATTGCACTAAAATACCATAATTTTTTCCTTTTGGCAAAATATCACTAGCATTCATAAATTCGACATAAAAATGCCTTGTTGTTAACCTCTCATCTTCAACTGTTAATGTCATATGTGTAGTTCAATCTTCTGTTAGGATCCCACATTGACTAAGTATGAGATTAGTCAATGGTATATAACTCATTGAGTACCCTCTACTTACAAACCAGTTTTTAAGAATGAGTTCTACCCGGTGGGTTCGTACCATCTTCTTACAAATGAAATCATATATTTGAATTAAATAAGTGAATTTTATTTAAATAATAATGATTTATTATTTAAATAATTAAGAAAATAGATGTTGAAGATATGATCTCCTTCATCATTTAATAAATAAAAAAAGAAAAGAGAGAGAGAGAGAGATCTATTTGGAGCGACCCTAGATGGTGCAAATCTGTTCAATTTTGTTTAATAAAAAAAAAAAATTAATTGATTTTTTGTTTTTTATTTTGAAATAATTTTAGTTGATTTGTGTTTTCGTTTTTAGAATTGATTTGTATTTTTTGTTGGTTGGTTGTAATAAAGTGAAGTTGAGAAGAGATTGATGGGTTGAAGATGATGTTGGAGATAGGGTTCTTTACGTACTGAAAATGAAACTTAACTATAGATTTTTGATCGACGATTAAAGTTAAAAATGACTTTAACATGGTATATTTTTTTTGAATTGTACTAATGTTTAACTACAAGAAATAGACTGATGGAACTTTTAGTACAATTAAGTGATTAACCCTACAGAGGATCATAGCAAATTCCATAACATAGAATTGGATTTATTTATTTATTTATTTTTGAAGCAACATAGAATTGGATTTTGAATAGAATGAATAACAGTAAAAGATGAAAGAGTTGAAGAAAATACAGAATATCTATGATTTTGGAATTACCTTTTGAAAAATAATAATAAAGAATTTGACCAAAAAGATAGAATAGAGTTGAAAAGAAAGAAAAGAAAAGATAGGATAGTGTTTAATAATAATTATAATAACAATAATAACAAAGTGGGGCATGTCATGAGAATCGTAAAACGAATGAAGTGGGAAATCTCAAAGTATCCCCAGCAGCATTGATGTTGGCAACGAGAAAAGGTTATGTCATGACTGACTGACTGACTGACTGACGACCTTTGTCTCAGATCATGAAGAGAGAGAGAGAGAGAGAGAGAGCATTGCTTTGCTCAATAACTCAATTGCTCTTCTCGCCATAGCTATTTGGTTTTGGATTTGGGCAAGTGAGTGACATGACAGGCCAATCTAGACATGTTCAAAACCATAAAGTAAATATTACATATCTTTTTAGACAAGACCCACTCTCACATACTTCCAAAATACCAACTACATGATTTGACATTACAGATTCTGTATCCTTAACCTCATCCCAACAGACAATCCCCCACTTAACTATTAACATTTCTTCATCTATATGTATAAATATCATCTCTCTCGCTTTCTCTCTCTGGGTATGTATTTTTTCAATACATGCACACACACATATATAGATAGATAGGATTCATTCATGCATAATGCTGAGCTATCAACCATTGTACATGATACATGCCTCTTGCAGAAATACATCACATTTTTTTTTTTACAAGTATATTCAAGTACAAAGCTAGCAGGCATATTGGGGTTGTACAATATAAACGGGAGAGGGAGGGACCCATATATCTATGCATCTCAATCTTATTTGCTCTCTTTTGAGAAATCAACGGTAGTAAAGTTAGGGTTCAATTTTGATGAACGATGATGATGATCAAGTGAGTCAGCATGACAGCAGCATATATTGTTCATATATGACTGCTGCTGGTTTGACAGGTCTTGTTTAACTAATGAGTAACAGTAGAGAAAAAAGTTTGATTACACCTATCCTAGCTAAAGGGGTTGAAACTTGAAAGTTCTACTAGTACTACATTGTAGCGTGGTTGCCAGAAAATCTAGTTAGAAAATCTAGCTAATCTAATTTTCTTAATTTGCTTGGTCAATTCAGGCCAAAAGAAAAGTTGTTTGTGAATTCCAAAAAGTGCCCTGTAAAAGAAAGGCTAAAACTACGCAGAAAGTTTAGGGTTTCAGGGTTTGTATGCACTGTTAATTAAAAAAAAAGAAAAAAAGAAGCTATATATGTATATATATGAAGTATTAATTAAGGAAGGATTTGTATAGTCATAGATGTGTGAAGAATATTTGTATATGATTAGGTCGGCCAACCTAAGCATTATTATAAAAGTTGTTTGGGCATCCCAAGGTGATGTCTTTTACTGTCTGCATGATTTTCGTGCCATCAAATTTGGTGTTTCTTCTAAATTTTTACTCTTTTTTTTAATTATTTATTTTTGTTAATGCCCTAATAATTATAAGATTTCAGTTCTGGGTTTTTCTGACATTGGCTATAGATTTGATTACATGCTTATATCCATCTATTGGCCATACTGTTTTGGTAACATTAATTATTACAGTATTTTGAATTATTTAACTTAACTATTACCAACAGCAAACATGTGATTAATTTTCTGGATTGTCTTGTTAATATTTTTATTGATATGCATTACAAGTGACGGAGATTTGAACCTGAAATACTGTTAGGCTAAATTAACAATTTTACCATTAATTAAACTACATTGATCTGGATTGTCCAGTTAATTAAGAAGTTGAAAATTTTCAAAAATGAATAAAAATTAGGGTCAAAATAGGGTGAAGTATTTAGTGGAGCACCATGAAAATCATGGAATGCCATATATATTGGTTAAGTGGTCCTCTCAGCTCTCTCTCTATGTATATCATGCACAGTAGACAAGGTGGCTGTCCATTTTGTCCTCTGTGGAATAGAGAGAGAGAGAGATTTACCGTGAGTGTGATGAAAACAAATGCACATCATTCAAGAGAATGCTGTTCACTTAAAATATATATGATGAAGGAAAAGTTCAACATTTATATATATATAAATTATGAAACCAATAGAATAGAGAAATCACTTATTAAAGAGTTATAAAAGGAACAAAACACACAGTAATTTAGAAGAGGTTCTTAAGATCTCATGATCACAAACCCCATCATGATTCTTCGATCACTAGTTACTACTCACAGACACATTATTAATTATACCATTAATTATATTGTTGTTTTAATTAATTAGTAGAAGCCATTAGATGACTTCTGAGTGGTCTGATCAGCAAATGCCTGGTGATCCAATTTTGCTGTCTTGTTTCCATCCAGCTTCAGCCCAAAGTGAATGTGAGGGAAATGTGCCCACTACAACATAAACAACAACATATTAATTATAATCCAGTTTGCATTTCATTGAGACAAAGAAAGAAGAAAAGAACCTCTTCAACACAAAAACAAGGAAAAAAACAAAACAAAAATACTCAGAACATTTGGAGACCAAAGCATAGCATGTATGTCAAGACAAATCAATTTTAAATACGAGAGAAATTCTCCTCCATATATTATGATTACACTGAGAGAGAAAGAATCCAGTTTCTTGATTTCTAAAATTGTTTTTAGACATTAACATACACTCCATATATTCCATCAAACTCCCATACATGAACACATTTTAAACTAAATCTCCCTTTAAGATTTGTCCAAGGAGGATCAATCTCTAAACCTCTGAAAATGCAAGAAGTAATACTCTAAGTCTCTAATCAACAAAGCTATCCCATTGGAGACATTTTTTTTTTTAATTATTAAATGTAAATTTGAAGCTATGTAAGTATGCAAATAAAAAGACAGCTTCAAGAATCTATTCTTGAGTGCCTCTCAAGTAACATCTATATATATACAATGGCTGAAAACATATATAGCTTCAAATTAATTTACATACTCCATAGAAGTTTTACTCTTTAAAGGATTACAATTTATCCTATAATTAGAGTTCCCAAAACTAGGTTTGATAGACAGTGTTGGCTTGCGAGGAGACATTAGCTAAAGACATGTACAGCTTCAAATTGATGGAGAGTAATATATTTCTTATTTCCCCTCTGAAGAAAGGTATAAAAATATGATTATGGTAGTCCTAGCAATGCCTGTATCTTCAAAACCACTTTAATTCCTAGTAAAATCTTCTGGTGGCAGTACTAAATACATTTACATTTATATATATATATATATATATATATATATATATATATCCAATCAAAAAGGCTATAATTTAATTGGGCTAAAACATAGACTCCAAAACTAGGTCTATGTAAGCTTAAACCATTTTCCTTGTTAAGAATTTAATGCTTGCTTAATTTTGGCTTTTCAACATATATAATTAATATCATAAGTTGTGTACTTATATTTTTCTAATTACCTAATTGAACTTTGCTCATTGACCAAAATTATTAATATTACAAACAATTTTGTTAGTAGTTTGCATAAATTGCCAATGACTGGAGAAGAATAGTAGATGTGCTGAATCTAACATCATATGGTGACCACCAGGACCGAAATGCAGTATGAAGATGGTCATTATCACATGGTGTATATACACAGCAATAATTGGAAAAAAGAAAGATGAGAATTACTGGATTTTAAAGCGACATGACACATCTAACATAATGATTGTATGCTTTTGTAGGGCCAAGAGTACTCTCTTACAGGTTTCTTTTTATGCTTTTCAACTGATCAAACATGTCTTTATTAGATACAAGTATTAATTGATGTATATTATGTAGTTCAATAACTTTCAACTGGCCATGTAGGATTTGGTTGGCTCACACTATATTATATAACCTTTACACATATGGGTCCTCACATCAACCACTTCAAATTATCAGATATAGAAGTAAGGTGATTAATAAGACTCCAATGACAAAGTGATTAATTATCAGATATATAACCTAATTTCCTAGCTAGGCTAGAGTACCTGATATTAAATATCACCAGACTTTTATGTGCACTTGTAAAAAACGTGTTTCTTAAATATAGGAATTTCTACAAGAAACGAAGAAGACTTGTCATTAATGCTGAAACAATATATATGTAGACATGTACAAAAAAGTGAATAAGATGTCCACAAGTGAAAAATTGAGAAGAAGAAAAACAATAAAGCATAGACATAATCTTATATAACAGAAGACGATTGAACTTTTTCTTTGACATCATTTGATCTTATACTAATATTTTACAATATTTACAAAACTTTGTCTCTATGTAATTTTCTTTTATTAACTTTGTAGTTTATAAGTAAATAATGTTTATTGATCGAGTATTTGTTTTATGTCGACACAACAATTGATTTTTTTAATAATCATGGACTTTATATATCTAAATAATACAGTTTTGATCATATAGATTTAGTAAAACCAACTTCAATAAATGATTTAATTAGATACGGACATTTTAGACATTTTATTAGCATATAAAATTTTGTCTCCTATATAATGAACTTTAGAGTTTGGACGTCAAAATTTTACTAAAAAACAAAATGACTCAAATATCTAATAGGGTTGAGTTTTGACATTTCACTGCAAATGATAGCTATATATCCATTGTGTTTTCTTGTGGTGCAAAATAAATAAATAATAAATTACTTCTTCACGGGTCTAAAAATATTATGAGTTTAAGTGATGGTGTTAACTTGAGATACAAGATTACCTATTAAAGTAAATGGTCACATAGACAGCTAAACGCGTGAATTAAATGCATAAATGAGTGCATGCATACATATTTTGAGAATTAATTAAGTGAAGATAAGAGTAATTAGGTAGTGAGTAATTACATTTTTTGCTGCTGTGCTAAAAGCTTCCCTGTGGCTGATTTCAGGATTACTAGCCTTAATCCTTTGGATTTCCTCCCTGCAAATTACAAGAAACAACCACAAAATTTCACCACCAAATCCTTTATATATATGATCTACATGCTTTTCATTTTTCAGTTTTATTCAATCTTCAGCTTAATATTATCGTCATCATCATGCGGGTAACACTTATTATTTTATGTCCCTCTAACTAGGTGTATTTTGACTTTATTTATTACGAAAAATTGAAATAAATAAACCGAAAAGAACTTGTTTATAAACTTACTTGATAAACCTGTTGTAAGCAGAAGGAACTCTTTGTCTCTTCTCTGGGGCTGCATTAATATTATCCATTAGAGCACAGAATCAAGCAAGCGTAATTTATAATTAACACGGACCCTTAGAACATCAAATGACAATAATGAACATTTGTGCATCCATGCAGTAGCTTTATGGACTAATTTTGAAGTTAAGATGAGATTGGGACCATTATGGATGACCATGTACTGCTCAATCGTCATCTAAATAACTGATACTGTGTAACAGGTCCATTGCTCTTCGAGCTGATGAGAGGCGTATGCTAAACAGTGTAAACAAATATATATATGGAGCCTTGATTAGCTCGAAAGGGTAGCCTATTTTTTTGTTAATATTTTGAACCATGTTTAGGCTCTATGGAATCACTGCAATCTTCATATAATAGCTAGGCAAGTACATCAAGCGGCATGTCTAAAGAAAGTACTTAATAGTAAAAACAAATGTTAAAAAAATATATGAACCGTAAAATGACAACAACATGTATATATATATATATATATATATGTTGTAGAGGAAATATATATATATATATATAGCTAGAGAGAGCATTGTTTGGTAATTAATTAATATTTTCTGGTGGTGATGTTCGATCACACACTGTCAAATATTTAATAATGAGTTGGATTTGTTAAGTCAAGTCACCATCTGTGATGGGACCATGACTGACTGGAGAAAAAATCGGATGCTCATCTGGGTTTTTATAAGGAGAGAGATATTATATATATGTTGTTGCCGTGGAAACTAATTATATTGGACTTGCTGCTGCTGCTGATGCTGATGCTGATTTACTTTTGCCAGTTGTGTAGACACTTTTCCATGTCTATCATCATTAGTTAAGCATAGGACGTTTGGTTATATGCATTTGATTACCATCTGATATTTATTATTAGTGCATTTTAAATAATTTGTTAACATGATGCACAAAAAAGAACTCATCAGCTATATTATGTATATTTAATTTGCATCCATCCAATAGAATTTGAACATATGTGCATGATATACCAATAGAGAGTGAGAGTACTAACGGCGAATGGGAGGCATTCTAGGTGTTTCATGCTCTGCAGACTCAAATGATGAAGAAGAAAACTTGTTGCATTTTGAAGAAGAAGAAGAAGAAGATGAACCAGAATCCTTACTTGAATCTTCAGATAAGGTTATTACATGGTGTTGTTTCTGCAACTTTGCTCAAACAAATTAACAACCAATTAGTAAATTAAAAATTGTCATAATTAATTGGCAAATCTAGAACAAATGATTAAAATAAACAAGGAAAGACGTCAAATCAAACTGCAAACATTAATAATTGCACGTTCCTGTTATTTTATGAAAACCTATCATATGTTATCTTCAACATCATTATTTTTTTATTTTTTATTTAAAAACAATCAAGTTAGCAAGGAATCTGAGTTGTCACTGAAACAAATGTATTTCCTGCTTGTCTTAAATCTCTATCAATTATTACTGTAGCCAATATATTAATTATGATAAATAGTTAGTTAAAGATCATCATATATAAGAATGTTGTCTGAAAACAGGAGAATATTCAATATTTACCTGATGAGGATCTTGAAGAGGAACTACAGTTTGAAGTAGTGAAGATCCCATGTTTACAGAGAGCAGATTTGCACAATGCCCACATCTCACTGTTACAATGTTGAACATACTGGTGCTAGGAACACTCACCTGCAACAACATGTATCCATTTTTATAAAAAAATAATAATCAAACATTATATTAATTAACTTTAAATCAATCATTCAATCATATATATATATATATATGAACTTTTATATATAACTCACCACCAGATCTGACCTGATTGGAACTAACAGAAGCTTAAAATTTTCATACATCAACAAATTAAAACTAAATGAATATATATATATATATATATATATATATATATATATATAACATCTTAATTTTATGATATCTCTAGCTAGCTAGCATTTTGATACAAGCTAGAAATGTTGCTTATTTTACACTTAGAACACAAAAGGGTAGTTAGTGGATTCAACTTTCATCAAGTAGCAATGACACTGGCTGCTGTATAAAGAAAGTTTAAGAAAGCACAGATTTTCACTGCAGCAATCTTAATTGGAAAATACAAGAGGAATTATTAATAAGAGAATGAAAAGAGTACTCAAGATCAAGAGGAGAGATTAATATGATGACAAAAAATAAATAAATAAAGAAAATGAATATGTATAATTAAAGATCTGTCTCTCACATCACATGGGTAAAAAATAGGAATAAGGAATTTGTTGTTGTTGTTAATTAATTAAAAGGCCTTAAATTTCCTAAAAAATTACTCTCCTTTGGGTGCGCCTGACTCTTGTGCTGACACCGGAAGCAAGATGATAAAAGAAAGAAAGAAAGAAAAAAATAAGTCCAGCAGAGAGATGAAAAGGACTTGACTGGAACGGAAACCATAAAGGCCATCACCAGTAAAACCACAGAAATCAATATCAAAGATCTCGATGAAATATATACATACATTTAAAGAAAAAGATGAATATTGATTGATGATGTTCGATTTTACTGATCTTTGTGCAGTGTTTTGGATCTTGATCATTTCAAAGGGTGACAGGCAATAATATGGTAATGTTATGATGAAACAAGTTTTGAAAAGGAAAAGTATATTTTTTGCTCTCTTGAGTCTTGACCACATCTTCTTTCTTGCACAAAGAAAGATAAACCATCCTCTTTGTACTTAAAAGAAAAACCATTCCCTCAAAATATGCAACAAAGTAGCAACTTGATCATCATACTTGGGTTTTTTTTTTTTTTTTTTTTTTTTTTTTTTTTTTAAATTATGCTTCAGTGTCAAAGTCTACAGCAACAGAAGCACCCACCTTTAGAAAAAAAAAAAAAAGAACAGATTTAAAAAACAAAAATTGAAGTGTTTCCTCACCACCATGGAAGGGTAGCAATTGGAAAAGAAAGAGTGATAGATTTGTAAGCAGAAGAATTGGATGGGACACATGAAAGAAACCATTTAAAAGTTCTTCAAAGCTAAGGAGATTGAAAAAGCCTTGTTTGATCTCAACTCGTACCATCATCGATCATCAGCTGGTAAGAACCCTAATACCTACTAGTAGCCCTCGTAATATATATATAGCCTCAAGCTTTGTTTCTGCTAAAGTCGTTGCTTTAAGTTGACTATTGAAAACAAACTTCTTTTGCTAGTTTGAGACATCAATCAACAACAGTTTCAAAGGTTTTGAGCCTGCCAAAAACTTGTGATTCCAAATCATGGCTTCCATGTCTCAAACTCAATATATAAAATTCTCTCCCTGCTATATAAATGGGTAGTGATTTCTCATAAAATATAGACATGATGAGACAAAAATTCGGTTAACTATTTCCAAGTAAAAAAACAAAAGAAAAAAAACTCATGATCTATATGATGGATTCAAGGGAAATTTAGCTAGAAAAGGACATTTTACAAATTGGGTTACAATATATATATGTTTTTCTGCACGTCTTATCAGCTGATGAATTCCACTTTATGCTCCCACAAAGCAAATCATGGTTCACCTGTAAAAAGTCTTGCAGCAATACTATATATGAAGATGGTTTGATGGTGAATTGAGGTCTAGTGAGAACATTTGGAAATTCAGAAAACCCCAGATGTCTGTTGTGATGGAAAAGAGAAAGAAGAAGAACGATGTACTAGGCATGTATGTATATATATATATATATAGAGAGAGAGAGAGAGAGAGAGAGAGAGAGAATTGAGTTAGAGTACCGCTAAAATGGTGTTGCAGAAGTTGCAGTGAACATAACAAACACGGTCGGATGCCAAGTCCAGTGACATTTTTCAGATCAAGCTAGAGAAGAAGAGGAAGAAGAGAGTAGATATAGATCAAGAGAGATAGATGTATAGAGAAAGATACAAGGAAGAAGAGAAAAACAAAATGGTTATATTAGAGAGGGGGAGAGAGAGAGAGAGAGAAATTAAGAAAGAGAACAAAAATCTGAAAGGACTAGCCTGGTCGGGTGAGCAAGTGAAGTGGGGAGTGGGGAAGGGGAGAGAGTAGAAGAGAGGAGGGGTAGTGACTAGTGAGAGAAATTTATTGTCGTTGTTGTAAAATGTAATGTAATTCTAGAGAGAGAGAGAGAAGTGGGGGGTTAGTGTTATGATGATTGAGAGAATGAGTGGGTGGGAGTCACCCATCTCTAACCATCATGGCTTTCTGTAGCGGACGAGGGGGGCGAGATATTAATGCTTTCGAATGTTTAGGGATGTGAGTGAGTGAGTGAGTGAGATAAAAACAAGGTCATCCACTCATGGGGATTAGAGTTTAGGTCAAGCTTATGTTTTTTTACTAGCTACTTGCTTTTGTAATTAAGAGGACAACTACTCCAATTCCAACCCAACACTCACATCTCATGCTATTTATGTTCTTATAAATTTCTTTCTTTAAATTTTATTTTATATTTTTATATTTTTATTTACTTTTATTTTTTTTTTGACTTGGGAGAAGGGATTTGAACATATGGGACTTCAACTTCGTGGGGAAGGGGGATTTCAACATGAGACTTCAACTTCGTCTAGGGTATTGCTTTCAACCATTTGTTTCTTTAACGAATGGCTATTATATAACTAGTTTATTTCATAATATATGAGAAAAGTATAATGATAGTATATCCAAATTATTTGTCTAAAATCATGTTCAAATGATGTGATATATGAGTTGTAACCGTGTAAATCATGAAATGATGTAGTGGATAGTGTGTTAGTTGCAACTCATTTGTTACATTATTTGATTATGATTTTAAACAAATAATTTAGGCAACATAGAGCTAGCAATTTGGGTTCGTAGGTGAATTTTTTTTACTCAATCCAACACAATACGATTAATTAAACGGGTCAGTCTTCTTAATCCTGACGCGGCCCATTTAATTAAATACTCAACACCCCGGCTAACATGTACATGTTGTTTCCGGTCTTGACCTATTTGACCCAAAACCTCCCTTAAATATACCAGTCATAAATTACAACTATACCCATATTTAATTTAAATTTTATAAATTTTACCATATTCCTAGTAATCGTGTCAACACACAAACCGTTAAGCTAAACATGATGCCTTGTTTATTATCGAGTTAAATTGGTTGACGTGATTAGGACTCTGAACCCAATTAAATCAATCCGAACGATTATCTACTTCGAGTTATGTTAGTTCCTATGGTGCAACCTAAATTGCTAGCCCTAGTCTAGTATTACTCTATACAAAAAATATTAATATATCAAATTTCGCTTACATTATAATGGGGAGATATTTAGTTCATAATTATTGTAATTATTATTTTAAAAACAAAATGACTGCATCTTTATTAAAGACTTTCTATTGAAGTAGGGATGGGCATTTCCCCCAAAATCCCAAAATCCCCATCCCCATTTTTCCCAAAAAAAAAATCATCTCCAAATGGTGAAATGGGGAGGGATGGGGATGAATTTCACCCATCCCCATTTTCCTAAAATCCCCTTTTTTTTTTTTTTTTAATAATTAGTATTTTCCTCATTTACCCCATATTCCCCACTTTCCAAATTTAAACCCTAACTATAAATATTTTATTAATTCTAAAACTTAAAACCTAAACCTAATCTAAAAGGTAAAAACTTAAAGTATTGGATTTTATTTGTATCTGTATTGATCTTTTTTTTTTTTTTTTTTTTTTCATGTTATGAGTTATAAGTAAATTTTTAAATATGTACTTTTTAGTCAAACATGGTCAAAGGGGGAAATAGGAGAAACAGGGGATCCGGAAAAAATTTCGATTTGGGAAAATATGGGAAATGGAGGAAACGGGAAAATGGGGATGGAGATACCTCCCCCTAAACTCCCACATCCTCATTTTCCACTAAATGGGAAAATGGGGGCCATGGATGGGGGAAGAAGTTGGGACATGGTGATGGGGGTACCAATATTCATCTCCATTTCCCCAATACTCATCCCTAATTGTAAGAAATGAGAGAGAGAGAAAAATAGTGTAGGTGGAGCATTAAAAAGGTACATTCATCTTTTTAACTTTCAACCTTTAAAGTTGAGTTGATTAGAACATCTTAACATCCTAAAGCCTACTGACAGTTAAGGTATAAGTTTTTTGGTTATTACTTCATTACTTCATTACATATGTAGTTAGTGAGTTATAATCAATTTAATTGAAAAGCTTGGGTAGTTTCGCTGGTAAAAAAAAATTATATATTAAACTTGTTTGGGTGGCTCTATTGTTACCCACAAAATATCTTTCTACACCCATATTTTAATGAAACCTTTTTATTTCTAAAATACCCTTACATTTAATTACTTAAAAGTGTATGGTTGTATAATTGAAAATTTAAATTTACTTCATACACCAATATCAAAACCAACATCAATAAGAAAATATAATTTTCACATATCATCAAGGAATGGATGAACAAAGAATTGATTTGATGGATTCCGAATGCATACATGTATTTTTACTTTAATTTTTATTAATGTTTTGTGATTGGAAAAAAAAAAATGGTTTTTAAACTTTTTTTCTTTCGAAACGTGCACGGCAGTAAATAATTCATTTTTTTGATAATTGTTTTTTCTCACCTTTAGTTTGTTGATGTCAATATTTTATTAATTAATCTGATCCTACATTTATTTCTTGGCTAGAAATATAGGTGTAATGAGAATATATATATATATATATATATATGAAACTTTTCTCCTCGGTACGCACCAATAAATATATATTAGTGCTTTGTATGTGGGCTATTAGATTTAACTGTTTTGACTCAGTATGCATGCACTTATCTATACTATTCATAATGCGCATTGAGGAGAAATGGACTATGTATATGTATATATATATATATATATATATATATATATACATAGTCTTTCTATTGTCAGTTCGTCTTGATAATAAATATATCAGGACGAAGAATGTGAACCACAGATTATGGAGAAGTTTTGACAAGTGCATACACTTTGAGTCAAAGTATGTAAATCTAGTAGTTCACATTCTTCGTCCTGATATATTTATTGTCACGACGAACTGATAATAGAAAATCTGTATATATATATATATATTAGTTTTTCTATTGTCAGTTCGTCCTGATATAAAATATATTAGGACGAAGAATGTGGACCGTTAGATTTACATATTTTGACTCAAAGTGTATGCACTTGTCAAAACTTCTCCATAATCTATGGTCCACATTCTTCGTTCTAATATATTTTATATCAGGGCGAACTAATAGTGGAAAGACTGATATATATATATATATATATATACAGTCTTTCTATTATCAGTTTGTCCTGACAATAAATATATCAGGACAAAGAATATGAATCAAAGATTATGGAGAAGTTTTGACAAGTGCATACACTTTGAGTCAAAGTATGTAAATCTAGTAGTCTACATTCTTCGTCCTGATATATTTATTGTCAGGACGGACTGACAATAAAAAATATGTATATATATATATATATATATATATATTTATATATATATTGGTTCTCTAGTAAGGACGTTCTGAAATTATAAGTGAAGGACGTCAAACCACAGCCACACATTCATATTGGGTATGAATATTTGTAAATTTGAAGTGTAGGACTGTGGGTCCACTGTGAATGTGTAGCTGCGGTTGAACATCCTGAAATTATAAAGTCAAGACGGTCATGATTAAAGAAGTATTTTATATATATCTATATATGTTTAAATGTACTAACAGTGTTTAGGGGTAGTTTTGGTATTTTGGAGGGTGTAGTAAGTAAAAATAATAATTTTAACTTTTAAAATGGATATAGGAAGTAAAATAGGTGTAGAATTTTTTTTTAGGTTAATTGCACTAGCTTACCCTTACTTTATTGAATTTAGTAAGATTTCAAAAAGATACCCTAAATTAACACAAACACCCCTTGTCATCAAGTCAATCCGTTAACTTTAACGATTAACTAACTTTGACCTATTGGAAAACCAAATATACCATTGCCATATCATCTCAAACATAAAATATTTTTAATTAAAAAAGAAAAATAATATATCGGTTGTCTGCGAAAACATCCTCAATTCATGAAGGAGCCTCCTCTGTGAATTGCAAGAAGTCGATCTTCGAGATCGGTGAAGATCTTTTCTAGTAAGTAGGAGATCATCAAAGATCTCTTGTTTCCTTGGTAGATTATCTTTTTAAAAAAAAATAAAAAATTGATTTTTCAATTTTAATTAAAAAATCATTTATGTTTGAGATGATGTGGCAAGGGTATATTTGGATTTTCAAGGGTCAAGATTAGTTAACCGTTATAGTTAACAGATTAACTTTTATAGTAGGGGGTGTTTGTGTTAATTTAGGATATCTTTTTAAAATCCTGTTAGATGTAATAAACTAAGGCTAAGTTAGTGTAATTAACCCTTTTTTTTTTTTTTTTTTTTGTTGGCAATTAGATCCACTCAACTTGTTTTCAGTGCCTGGTTGTTCTTGATTATTAACACGTGGTCGTTTAGAGATTGAGATACGTAATATGATAGACATAAGTTTTGCTGAGTTTTTTTTTTTTAAAGTAAATTTAGATGAGTTATCAAGATTCTTTTTCTGCTCTTACTTTACTTGGCTGGTTGCCATTTGGCAGCCAAACTTTATATCAATCTGTATTTAACCGGTTTTCCAAAAACACTAAGAGCATCTTCAGTATTGTGCCGATGCTAAAATTTAGCATATGGTGTAAAAACCATTTTCTAATGAAGTGCCAAATGATGTGCCACACAATATAGCATATGCTAAATTTGGCACCACAATAAATACTCTTTTTTTAATTATAAAAATACCATTATATATATATTAAATAAAATAATAAATACATTAATGGAACATTGCATTGGAGCATTAAAATAAATAATGAATGTATTAATGGTAAGTGTTTACTTTTATAATTTTAATTAATAAAATAATAAAAATAGCATTTTAAATAGAACTGTACATTGGAACAAATGCTAAATTAATGTGTTAAATATAGCATTTTACTCTTTTTTATGCCAAATTTAGCATTGGCATTGGCATATGCATTGAAGATGGTCTAATAATGTATATTATTAATGGTAAGATTTTATATGTATAAAATTATTACTTAAATTTGTTACTTCAAAATTACAGTCTTTCTATTGTCAGTTCGTCCTGACAATAAATATATCAGGACGAAGAATGTGAACCACAGATTATGGAGAAGTTTTGACAAGTGCATACACTTTGAGTCAAAACATGTAAATTTAGTGGTCCACACTTTTTGTCTTGATATATTTATTGTCAGGACGAACTGATAATAGAAAATCTGTTAAAATTATTACTTAAATTTGTGCATCTGTATAAAATTATTACTTAAATTTATGACTTTAAAATTTATTTGGTTGTTTTATTTGGTTATATATATATATATATATATATATATATATCAAATTTTATACTATCAATTCGAACTGATAATAAATATATCAGTTCCTTATATGTGGGCCATTGAATTTAAATACTTTGACCTGGCTGCATGCACTTGTCAAAGCATCTTTTAAATCCAATGGCCCACATGTAAGGAATTGATATATTTATTGTCAGTTCGAACTGATAATAGAAAGAATGTATATATATATTATCTAAAGATGAAAAAGAGTAAATGAACCTTTGAATGGTAAGGAAAATGATGAAAGCATAAATATTCAAGCTACAAATTTAAACCATAGTTTTAAGTTTTAAGTCTAATGAGTTTTAAGTTATAAACAAAAAATTAAATAAAACACGTAAAATTAATAAAATATATTAATAAAAAATATTATGAAAATATAAAATTAAAATCAAAATAATAAAATTAACAAATAAAAAACGTCAAAAAAAAAAAAAAAAAAAAAAAAAAAAAAAAAAAAAAAAAAAAATAAAACTATAAAGGTAACAAATTCCAACCCAACTCCTTGTTCCATACTTCCATGCAGTCTCTGTAGTAACCATAGAGACATTGAAACCCACAATTAATTAATTATTATTATTTTTTTACAATGTATAGACAAATGGAAAAAAGCGTGGAAAGGAAGCTATTGTTCCATATTCTATAATCATGGGGCTATTTCCAATTAGCCAATTAAGAATAATTCTAGATGTGCCCGGTAGTCTGGTACATCAAAGATGCATTCATTAATTCTCTACAAAGAAAATTGGAAATATAAACTCTTACAATATTTAGATAATTTGTAAAAGGACTCTAATTTTTTTTTAACACTCTTTACTCCTTCACTTTGGGAACTAGCACCAACTTAATAATACCCTTCAAACACAATCACAAAAATGAGTCTCACGCTTTTTTTTTTTTTTGTCCAAGACTTATTTTTAATTTGGTCTTTCCATACTTCCTGGTAATGCAAAAAAAATAAAAAAATAAATAAATAAATAAAAATAAAAATTTAAAAAACCACAAAAAAATAAAAAAAAATTAGGCAATAAGTCTTGGGTGGGGCACCCAAGACTTATTGCCTGCCCCACCCAACCCAAGACTTATTGCCAAGCCCCAAAATTTTTTATTTTTTTGTTTTTTAATCTCTTCTTCATCGACCTCCATTGGAAGTCATTTCAACAACCTCCAATGGAGGTAGTTATTAGAGGTATGTAGGTTTTTGAAGAAAAAAAATCAAAGAAAAAAAAAGGATAGAAAAAGGAATATAAGTAGAAATGAGGGTATTTTTTTTCCATCATTCATATGTTAGTGCCATTTAAACTTTAATTATTAAGTTGGTGCTAGTCCCAAAAGTA
Organism: Acer saccharum; assembly: GCA_030490815.1. Lineage (NCBI taxonomy): Eukaryota > Viridiplantae > Streptophyta > Magnoliopsida > Sapindales > Sapindaceae > Acer > Acer saccharum. Next base: position 42,401,306 of record CM059868.1, on the reverse strand, counting down.
GAGATGTAAAGAGTGCTATTTATCCATATTCTCTCAATCGTAAAATATTACTAATGTTTAAAAAAAATTACTTAAATTTTATCAAAGCATTAGTTCTCGTTTAATTATTTAATTATTTTTATATTTATTCATTTTTTAAAAAATAAAAATATAACTTTTGTTAAATTATATCAACTTAAAATTTTGATTTAATTTGTTATTTGTTCTCAAATATCTCATTTTTTTTTTCACCATTTGATTGAAAACAAATGTTTTGATGGATGTTAAAGTAACAAATTAAAATTTTAAGTCATGTTAACACAAGACCCATAAATAAAAATATCTTACTGAAAAAGTTGAATCACCAAACAAAGTTGTTTGGAAACATGCTGTCCACATCACTCTTTTATATATATATATATATATATATATATATATATATATATATATGATGTTATATATTTAATTATTTTTATATTTATTTATTTTTTTAAAAATAAAAATATAACTTTCGTTAAATTATATCAACTTAAAATTTTGATTCAATTTGTTATTTGTTCTCAAATATCTCATTTTTTTTTTCACCATTTGATTGAAAACAAATGTTTTGATGGATGTTAAAGTAACAAATTAAAATTTTAAGTCATGTTAACACAAGACCCATAAATAAAAATATCTTACTGAAAAAGTTGAATCACCAAACAAAGTTTTTTGGAAACATGTTGTCCACACCACTCTTATATATATGATGTTATATGGTAATTCTCAATTTGCTGTCAATTACTTGTGAGTAATGGTCGATATCTAAAGTCTCTCCTCTTTTTTCTTTGAAAACCGAGTGAGAGTAGTTAGGTTTTCTTAGTCTGGTTTTATTATTTTGGAAGGTTTAATCTCAGTTTTTCATTGTAGTTGGTTGGGAGATGGATTCAGAGGATCTCTCTTCCTCGTGTGCATCTTTATCTATTAGTCATCATGATGGTCCGATCCAATCTCTGGATGGACAGCTTGTGGTAAACGCTCGACGCAGGATGTCTTTATGTTTGGTGGGTAAAATCCTATCGAATAAACGTATTAATAGAGAAGCTTTTATGCGGGTTATAGGTAGGATTTGGCAGGTAAAGGAAGGCATAAATATTGAATCAGTGATTGGTAATACTTTCACTTTCCACTTTAAGAATAAACAGGATCTTGAAAGGGTTCTAGCTGGAGGTCCGTGGAGTTTCGATAATGCTCTCATTGCTATGGAGATACCTGCTGGTAAGGGAACTATTGAGTCGTTAAGTTTCAAGCAGGCAGATTTTTGGGTTCAAATACACCAAGTACCTCTTTTGTGTATGACTAGGGAGATTGGAAGATCTTTGGGTGGTAATACTTTCACTTTCCACTTCAAGAATAAACAGGATCTTGAAAGGGTTCTAGCGGGAGGTCCGTGGAGTTTCGATAATGCTCTCATTGCTATGGAGATACCTGTTGGTAAGGGAACTATTGAGTCGTTAAGTTTCAAGCAGGCAGATTTTTGGGTTCAAATACACCAAGTACCTCTTTTGTGTATGACTAGGGAGATTGGAAGATCTTTGGGTGGTATGATTGGTTTAGTGCTTGATATGGATGGTGGAGCTTCGGGAGATTATGTAGGTGAGTTTATGAGAGTGAGAGTTCGTGTTAATATTCAGATAACTCTATAACGTTGTTTACGGGTGGATATTCTAGGGGATGGTGTGGAAACTTTGATGATCCTCAGATATGAGAGGCTTCCAAACCATTGTTTTAAATGTGGTATGATTAACCACATGACATCAGAGTGTAAGGATGAGGATTCAACTTCAAGTGTTACAGGGAAGGATGATCTTCCATTTGGTCTCTGGCTTAGAGCTTCAGCTTATCAAAGGCAGAACTACTCCCAAAATCCTAGAGGTGTGATCTTTTCTCCGGTAGGCAAGAGGGGCAACTGGGTTTCAGATAGAGGAAGAAGAGAAGCTGTTCTTGAGCCAGTGGAGGTGGTGGTGGCTGAAGAGGATGTCATGCATGAGGCTAGCATTTCGAAAAATGCAATTGATGATACTCAAAAGCAAAAGCAAGTGGAAGATGATCTGATGGGTTTAGAGAAAGCGGAAGTCCTGTCCAAATAAATTGCTTCGAGGCATGCAAATCTAGTCTCTATGAAGAAGAATGAGGAGGTGAGAGCACTGAGTGGAGAGGAGTCAATGGGGGTTATTAAATGCAGCTCAGTGGTGGAGGAAACGTGTGAGCCATGCATATTGGGAGAATGTGAAAGTGTTAGTGGGGTCCAGGTTACAATAAATGAAGGAAATTCTTTGGGTGAGCCTCAATTACAAAAGAGCCAGGAAGATAGTCCAACTGGTGGGCTTCTAGGTATTATTCAAGAGGAAAGCCCACTAGTTAAGTACAGTGAGATAGAGGTACAAAACCAGCTTCAAAAGGTTAGTGTTGGGCATAACATGGATTTGGATAAGGTTGGGCCTTCATCTGGAATAGCTAATGTTAATTAAATAGAGGGACAAATGGGTCATGATGGATCGGGTACGGAGCAGGATCGGAAGGAGGGTAGTAAAAAGAGGGTCTGGAAAAAGAAAATTAATCAGATTAGGGATTCGAGTTTCAATAAGGGAAAATCAGAGCTCCAGTGTGGGAAGAGGAAATTGGAATCGGTGATCAATGATGTTGAGGCAGGAAATAAGAAAGGAAAGAGTTATGAGGGAGGAGTTGGGAGACAAAATCAGATTCGTCATAATGGTATGGAGGGGGGGTATTTCTTCTGCGGTTGTTACCAGCTTCTTGGTTTTTTCAGCAGATACAACAGCTTCTGATGCACAGTTATCGGCCGGCCACTCTCGATGATTATCATGTCATGGAACGGTCGGGGGTTAGGAAGTGCCCGAGCGTTCAACTCTCTGCTCTCCCAAAAGCAGGTGGTGAATCCAGATGTTCTGTTCTTAATGGAAACTAAATCGAATCACGCTAAAATGGAAGTGTTGCGAGTAAAGCTTGTATTCATAGGTAAATTAGTGGTTAATTGCTCGGGAAGGTTGGGTGGACTTTGTTTGTTTTGGTCTAATAACATCCAAGTTAATCTTTTGAGCTACTCCTTGGCACACATTGATGTGAGTGTGGTTTCTTTTGGTGATAAGTGGTGGAGGCTGACGGGTTTTTATGGAAATCCAGATGCAGCTTAGCATGGTCAGTCTTGGTGCTTGTTGCGAAGGATTTCTAGTATGTCTAATCTCCCATGGATTTGTTTGGGTGATTTTAACGAAGTGTTGGATAACTTTGAGAAGTTGGGGGGGGGGGGGGGGGGGGGGTGGTTCCAAAGGATTGAAATTCTATGGCTGGCTTCCGTGAGGCGCTTGATGATTATGGCCTCGAAGACTTGGGGTTTGTTGGACCACATTTCACGTGGTGTAATAGAAGAGAGGGAGCATTTATGATTCATGAGAGGCTTGATAGATGCACTGGTTCTATTGAGTGGAAGATGCTGGTCCCTGACTTTGTGGTCACTCATCTTGATTTTTGGTGTTCAGACTATCGGCTGATTATTTTGGATTTGAAGGATTCTAAGGTGTCTGCAGGAGGGCGTTTTAGAAAAAGAAGATTCTTTTTTGAGGAATGTTGGCTTGAGGATCCGATTTGTAGTGAGATTATTTCTACAGATTGGGTGAATTTCATATGCTTAAGTGCAGTGGAAGCGGTTATTGGTAATATCCAAGTGTGTGGGGATCATCTGGATAGATGGAACAAGCAGTGTAAGAGTAAGATAAAAGAGTTGATTATTTGCAAAAAGAGGGAATTACAATATGAGTATGATAACATTAGTAATGGTTCTTGGAGGAGATTTCATATGATTGAAGCCCAGCTGCATAGAGCGTTGGAAACTGTGGAGAAGTACTGGCGTCAACGTTCGAGAATTCAGTGGCTTAAATGTGGGGACCAAAATACAAGTTTCTTCCATATGAAAGCATCGGTTCGGAAAGCTAGGAATACCATCAAGGGTCTGTGGGATGAGACAGGTCAGTGGTGTGACTCTAAAGAGGGGATTGAGAGGATTATTATAGATTATTTTGGAGGTTTATTTCAATCTAGTAATCCTTCCTTCGAAGATATGGAGAAAATACTGGAGGGGGTTCTCCCGAAACTCTCTCCCTCCATGTCTAGCTTTCTAGATTCTCCGTTTACTGAGCTTGATATAAAGAATGCTGTTTTTGACATTGGTGCGTTGAAGGCTCCGGGAAGGGATGGACTTCCGACGTTATTTTATCAGAGATTCTAGGGGACAGTTGGCTCGAGTGTTACCAGGGCCAGCTTAGACTGTTTGAATAATGGTATCTCGATGGAGAGGATTAATGATACGTTAATTACGCTTATTTCGAAGAAAAAGGTCTCGGATCGTATTACGGATTTCAAACCTATTAGCTTATGCAACGTGGTTTACAAAATAGTGGCAAAGTCTATAGCTAATAGGTTCCGGAGTGTGCTGGATGGAGTGATTTCAGAGGAGCAAAGTGCTTTTATCCCAGGAAGGATGATTTCGGATAATATTATGATCGGTTTTGAATGCATGCATAGGATTAAAAGAAGTAAGCGTAAGCATGGGTTTATGGCGATCAAATTGGATATGTTCAAAGCTTACGATCGAGTGGAATGGATTTTTGTGGAGAGAATAATGGTTAAGTTGGGGTTCCCTGTGCGTTGGATTAGCCTTGTGATGCGTTGTGTTTCGTCGGTTTCTTATTCTTTTGTTATTAATGGTGATATTTTCGGTGATGTTATTCTGGCTAGGGGGTTGCGGCAGGGAGACCCGATATCATCTTATTTATTTTTGTTATGCGCTGAGGGCTTCTCTAGCTTAATTAACAGGGCAGTTGACAGTGGAGCTTTACAGGGTTTCAAGTGCACTTGTAATGGTTCGACTATCTCACATCTCTTCTTTGCAGACGATAGTCTGCTTTTTGCCGAAGCTTCGGTTTCGAATTGTTACTTGCTCAGGAATATACTGGATTCTTATGCAAAAGCATCAGGGCAGATTGTTAATTTCGATAAGTTAGCTTTTTGTGTTAGCTCCTCTGTCCCTCCTCAGGTGTGTGAGCTGTTGGCGAGAATCATTGGAGTTGGCTTGGTGGACAACCATGATAAATATCTAGGCTTGCCTTGCTTCATGGGTAAGAAGAAGAAAGAGATTTTCTCAGTTATTTCTTCTCGTATTTGGGATAAAATTAAGGGATGGAGGGATAAGCTTTTGTCATTATGAGGGAAAGAAGTGCTTATAAAGGCTGTTTTACAATCCATCCCAACATATACTATGAACCTCTTTCAGCTTCCAAAGGGTTTATTGAATGAAATATACAGGTTGTGCGCTCGTTTTTGATGGGGTAGCAATGAAGAGTCGAGAAAAATTCATTGGTGCAAGTGGGATAGGATGTGTGAGCCAAAAGAAAGAGGAGGGTTGGGTTTTCGAAAATTGGAAGTTTTCAATAAATCCCTGTTAGCGAAGCAGTGTTGGAGGATACTAAAAAATGAAAATTCCTTGGCTACTCGTGTGTTGAAAAGTTGATATTTTCTTGATAGTGGTTTTCTTGAGGCATCCTATAAATCTACAAATTCTTTTATCTAGAAAAGTCTGATGTGGGGGAAAGATATTATTTCAGTTGGAGCTTGGTGAAGAGTGGGTGATGGAGTTAATATCCGAATTTATAAGGACTGTTGGATCCCGAGGCCGACTTTGTTCAATCCTATTTCCCCTCCTATTTTGGGTGAAAATGCTTCAGTAGATTAACTGATGACACCCTCTAGAAGTTGGAATGCAGAACTGATAAAAGGTGCTTTTAGGGAGGAAGATACAAATGCAATTCTTAGCATCCCTTTAGGAAAAAATCGAGGGACTGATTCTCTTCAATGGCATTATGACCAGAAAGGATCATACACGGCCAAGAGCGATTATTGGGTGGGCTGCAGCCTTATCTCGGAAACAGGTACTTCAAATTCTGATCTTTCCTCTGTTTCTTCTATTTCTTGGTGGAAAGCTTTGTGGAAACTTCATATACCTGTGAAAGTGAAGGTTTTTGTATGGAAGGCATGCAATGATATGCTTCCTTATTTTGAGGCACTGCACAAGAGGAAAATTCTAGTGAATAAACTTTGTCCTATGTGCAAGTGGAGGAATGAATCTATTTTGCACTGCCTGTGGACATGCAGCTGTTTAAAGATTATGCGCAACTATTGGTACCCAAAGCTGATGGGAAATCACAAGGGTAAATTTCATTTTTTTGAGTTTATTCGTGACTGTTGTGAGAAGTTAAATGTAGATGAGTTGGGTTTGTTGTGCGTTTGTGTTTGGAAAGTCTGGTTTCTTCGGAATGCTGCGGTTCATGAGTCTGAAATTGTCAGGGGTGTGGAAGTGGTGGAATGGGCTTGCAATTTCATTGGGGAGTACCTTAGTGTTCATCAGGTATAGAGAAGGGTGCCTTTTTTGCCACCGCCCAGATGTAATGTTTGGATCCCACCTGATCCAGGAATATACAAGATTAATTGTGATGCGGCTATTAATGTTGCCGGTTGTGTGGCTGGGTTTGGGGTGGTGATTCGGGATGAGAGGGGGTTTGTGATGGCTGCTAGTTCTCAAGTTATTGAGGCTTCCTTTTCTCCGATTGTGGCAGAGGCGGGAGCTATTATCAGGGGTCTCCAATTGGCAGCGGACATGGGATTGATTCCGATGCTAAAGTCGTTATGGGCTGGGTGAATAGCAGAACTCCTATTAACTCCGAGGTTGGCGTTTACTTGGATGATATTTTTTCCTTATTGGAGCAGGTTAATTGTATCTCTGTTAATTTTGTTCCCAGATTGGCTAATCAGGTAGCCCATGGTTTAGCTAAAAACGGTCTCTCATGTGTTGAGGACTTGTTTTGGCTAGAGGAATATCCTCCTTGTGTTAGTTCCTTTGTTTTGGCTGATTGCTGTGGTTGTTGTTTGTAGTTTATGTTTCCTTCAAAAAAAAAAAAAAAAAAAAAAAAAATTCTCAATTTGCTTTATACAGAAAACTATGAGACATTTTGATGAATACATGAAGCCCAATTAAAAAAGTTGTTTGTGAGGTTTCGCCATTGAAGATCTATTTCCTCTAATGTTTCTCAAATGATATAAAAATCCCATACAATTCTGTACTTGATTAATACTTGCTGGCTGCTGCCTCTCTTTAATTTCTCGAATACACGAAATGCCCATTAGAATTGATTGTCAAGTGTGTTCAGTTACTGGCATTTAATGTTAATATATCCTGAATCAGTATCTAATATTAATTGCTTAGATTATTTTAGTAAACCAAAACAAAAAATAAAAACAAAAAAAACATTCAATGTTCAAATTAATTAAGGTGAGGTCACCTCACGGTCAAGTTAGGATCCTCTCATATTCTTGTTATTTTTCTGGCTTTTTTTTCAAGTGCAAGTGAAACACTAATTGCATGAGAAAGAAAAAAGTGAATAAATCTTGGCAATGTATTTTGTTTAATGCTTAAGTGTCATTAGATTATGAAAAGTCTAAGAAAAAAAATATAAGGAGAGAATCTTGATCCCAGTTGAACACAACCGATTTAAGCTTGCAACCATGTTTGTTTATTATTACTATTATATATATATATACTACTAATATGAGATTGTCGAAATAAATGAGTGTCTTCATGTTTGTTTAATATATTGAAAATCTTGTTTTTTTTTTTTCCTTTGAAATTTCATGTTGCATATTTTCCATGTTCACTTCTACCTAAAAACAGTCAATTATTTGTCCAAAAAGATTTCAAAATATAAATATATTTTTCCCAAAAAGAAAAATTGGAATGAAATAAGAAGTAATTCTCTGAATTTTCTTTTGTGAATTACGACCTCTTTTTTATTTTTATAGATTAAAGTCATTAAACTAGAGGAAATTCCAACAATATCCTTATGATTTTACGAAATACCAAAAAAAATAATTCACTATTTGCAAAGTTGACCAAAATTGTCCCCTCAAAATACAAGATTAGTCCATCAAATCGAAATTCTAGTAGTCAACTTAACAGTCAAGGGGTGTAATAGTCTTTTTATCATAAAGATTTAATATTCTTTATGCTATAAAAGCAAAGAAAATAAATATTAAAATAATATTTGATTTTCATAAAAAATATATATATATATAAATTAAAAATCTTTCATTTTGAACATAATTACTTTATAGACGGAGGCATCACACCAAATTGAACCGTAATGTGCAACTGTTCACCCTGAAAAATGTATTACTTTTTTCAATTTTTAATTTTTGCTTTGATTTTGATTTTTACTTTTTTATAATTATGTATATATTTTTATAAAGTTGTTTCACTTTTGTTGGTTTTATTCATTTGTTTAAAAGATAATGCGTATTTTTCTTCAAAAAAAAGGGATATAATAATCCCTCCCCCCAGGTTTGCCATATTAGTAACTTACCCCGCTAGTTTTAGTAATGACCGTTCTTTCCCCTGAGAATGAAACTATTCGTCATTTTCCTCCTACCGTTAGCTTTTCCGTTAAAACCTCCCGTTGACCATTATTTTTCACGTTAAAATACTTTAATGCCCTTCAACAATTATGAATAAATGAGTTTGAAAAAATTATATATTATTCTTAAAAGCGAAAAGAAAAAAATGATTCAATCTCCACCGTCCATCTCATATATGGACGGTGGAGATAATTAGAAAAAAAAAAAAGACAAAAAAAATAAAAATAAAAAATAAAAAATCATCAATTCATCACCATCATCATCAACACCAAACCCAGAATATCATCATGATCAACACCACCATCTCCAATCTAGATTCAACACCACCAATTTGGATCCAAAGAAAAAAAAAAAGAGTGCTCTTCCCCAAATTTGGAAAAACCAACCACAAAATCTCCATCTAACAACCCCTCTCACCACCAAAACCAAACCTAACAACCTCTCTACCACAAACCCAGCCACCCTCCATCTCCATCAAACCCAAACCCAGAAATCCCATTTCTTCAATTCAACCATCATCATCAACAACATCAAACCCAAACAAACCTTACTACGATCTCCTCCCAACAGACCTTTGTTGGGAGGAGATCACACCACCAACATCCAACACCCACCCACCAACCACCATTGAACCCAAAAACCAAAAATCCAAGATCATGCGATGCAGATGCACAATTAAGATGCCATATGGAAATGAAGATGAGATGCGATCGAAAATGAGAGAGAAGAGTAGAAAAAACAAATGCAGATGCGAGATTGAGATGCGATGAAGATGAATATAAGATAGAGAGAGAAGATGTGTGATGGGTTTGGGTGGCTAGGGTTTGATGATGATAATGATGATGATGATGAGATGTGGGAGCTTCTTCAACCATCATCATCAACAACACCAAACCCAAACAAACCTTCTTGCTGCGATCTCCTCCTAACGGAGGTCCGTTGGGAGGAGATCGCACCACCAACAGCCAACACCCACCCACCAACCACCACTGAACCCAGAAACCAAAAATCCAAGCCCATGCGATGCGTAGATGCGTAAATAACATGCAAGATCAAGATGAAAATGAGATGCAATTGAAAAGGAGAGAAAAAAGAAGGAAAAAAAACAGATGCAGATGCGAGATTGAGATATATATGATGAAGATGAATAGGAGATGGAGAGAGAAGATGTGCGACGGGTTTGGGTGGCTAGGGTTTGATGATGATGATGAGATGTGGGAGCTAGGGTTTGATGATGATGGAGATAAGATGGTGGAGATCTAAGTTGGATCTCCACAATTTTATTATTATTATTTTTGAATTTATTTTAAATTTTTTATATTTTAATTTTAGTTTACCTTTTTACCATATTATCCTTATAGTTTAATGGTCAACGGGAAGTTTTAACGGAAAAGCTAACGGGGGGGATGACGAATAGTTTCATTTTTAGGGGGAAACGGTCATTACTGGAACTAAACTGGGTAAAGTTACTAATATGAAAAACCTCAAGGGGAATGACTATAGAGGAAATGGACTATATCCCTTTTTTAAAGTTCAAACTAATTAAAAAAATTGAAAGTGCATAACAGTATTTTTGTTTGTAAAAATAAAGTCAACCTAAAGGTGTTAAACTTCAAGGGAGATTGTTGAATAAAAACATACGTTCTACATATCCAATAATAGTTGAAGGATAGGGGAGGTTTTTGATCTTAACCATTTTGTTTAACTAGATTGTGTTAATTTTGGTTAATATTCTGGTTAACGTTTTTATTTATGTATTATTATTAATTGTTGTTTAGATGGGTATTTCATTTTTTTTTTTATGTTTTTATTATTATTATTATTATTATTTCTATGACATTCTCAATAAAATTAATTATTTTATTTATTTGATTTTTTATTTAAAAAACTATCTTGATTATAAAAAGACAATTCTGTCCTTTTAAAAGTTAAATAAAATAAAATAAAATGTTTAGGTGATTGAGGGGTGGTTTCATGTTTGTTGCTTGCACCTAATAGTTAATAGATCTGAATTGGATCTATTAAATTGTTTTTATTTGTTTTTTTTAAGTGATCTTAAAATAAAATGTAAAAAATCCCGACTTTTTACTTGATACCAAATCAATGTATTGCATTTAATATATTTCTTTCCAAGAATATCCTACAAAGATAACATATTTCCAATAATATCACATGAAAATACATAGTACTGTAAATAGGATATAAATGTGAAATTAATTGTTTTCAAATAATAATAGGTTTCAGTCCCTATTCTCACTTAAGTAAAATTCAGAACTGTTCATTTTTTTTAAAAATAAAAATAAATAAAAAATAATAATAAACGACCCCGACACTAAGGACGAGGACTTTTTTGGTTACTTTTTAAAAATTTTAAAGGGCTAAAATGGCACATGCTTAAAACATTGAGGATCATTTTGGTTAAATTGAAAACAATAAAAAAGAGTGGTATTCATTAAACAATAGGGACATTTTTGGGATTTCCCCTTAAATCAACCAAAACACATTCCAGGATATATAATGTTTGTGACGATGAAGAAGAATAAAAAAATAATACTAGCAAATAAGATGAAAAATATGAAGCAAATTAACACAACCACAATAAATAGACATGTGAATTTTTTACATGGTTCATCAAATTAGATACACCGAGGGGCCATGGAGGCTATTGATTTCACTAGATTTGAGAGTATCACAAATATAAGAAAACTATATCGATCATCTAGTCCCTTGGCTCTCTATCACTCTTAGATCTTAATCTCTTCAACCATTTTTTTTTTTATTTTTTTAAACAGTATATTCATTCAAATGAGGCACAAAAGCACCAAGCAGAAACAAAACACCAAAGGCAAGTAAGCCAAAGACGAGACAACAGCAACACAGCAAGGCACAGCCCGCCCCAAGCAAGAGAAAACAGAGCACGACAACACAAACAAGCCAACCCGTACCCCGCCAAAACACCACAAGGAAAACCGAAACAAAAAACAAAAAACAGAGCAGAGCTGAAAACAAAAACACAAAGAGAGCTGATAATCTCTTCAACTTTACCCACCATAAAACCTATAAGGTAACTCTTAAAAGAGTACAAGTCTCTCAAAAACCTCACCTCACATTGTAACACTCTCACTTATCTTTTTTGATATATCACCTAGGGGTGGGCACATAAACATAAATCGACCCGAAACAATTTGAGTTATGAGATCTGACTATATGTTTTACAAAGATGTCACATGAAATATTACAAAAAAAAAAAAAAAAAAAAAAAATCTTCCAAAATCAAGAAGTAGAAGAGATGGGTTGCCATCAAGTATGGGCTTTAATAGGTTAAATGGCCTTAAAAATTTGTTAAAATCAATATATGGTTCAAAGGTCCAATAGTGCCCAAAAATAAAAACAACCCGAACCGACTATGTTCGGTTATGTTCAGTTTTCTAAGCTACAACCGGTCTGTTTAGTTTTCAAAATTGAAAACCGAACCTGATTTGCACACCCCTAAATTATATTATCATGTTACATACTTACATGCAAGTCAAAATAAATAAGTGATAATATATCATTTGTTGTGCGACGACTCTTTATTATGATATTATATGTGACATTGTTACTCGATGATAATGAACTTATGACCGCCAACAGGGACATAGCTCAGTTGGTAGATGGACGAGCTTGAAGCTTGGATAAATGACTCTCAGGTCAACGGCTCGAATCCCACCAACAGCAAAAGCTTTCAAAAAAAAATATATAATCCCGAATTAATAGATATTGTCAAAAAAAAAAAATGGTAATGAACTTGTGACCCGCTATTTGTCACTTAAAATTACATTGAACCCGCTATTATAGTAAAAGTTTTCTCGTTCCTTGTAATGATAAATTTTCCTATGACTTGCATAAAAAATAAAAAATAAAATCCTATAACTAAAAGACTTTTTAAACTAGATTTCTAAAGAAATAATTAATTACTTTCTTCAAACCGAATGAGATTCATCTTGTATTCCTTATCACGACCTTATAGCGTATGTGTGAGGGGTTTACCTCCAAACCAACATCATCTTATCTCGGAGAAAAGACTTTCACACCAAATAGTTAGGGTTTTTTTCTTTTCCAACCTTATTACACACGCAATCCCGTAGTCATTCTTACCCAATATGCACAAACATAAATTCAATTAAATCTTTCTCTAAATTTGGTATGATCAGGGAATAAATTCTTAGATTTTTTGCTTTACCACAATTAATGTAACCTACTTGAACTATCTTGTTGAAGACAATTCCAGCTAATCTGATTGATTCTTACTTAATATAATATGTTAAATTTTAAATAATAGGTGAACTAACTCAAGAAGAATATTGATAGATCCTGGAAAAATTGGTGTAACACTTTTAAAATGTGTAGCTTTTTTAAAACGTAACCAAAACATATTTGAGTGGTGGCGTGGAAAAGCAATGACAGCCTCGCCGACTCAACAAATTTACTAAGAATGGAAGGAGGGAAGAATAAAGTCAATCAGCCACCCACTTCTCCAACTGGACCTTTATTATTTTTCGATGGCTTGCTCACTTTGCTCACATGCTTTTGGTAAACGATTGTCTCCTGATTAACCTTGGGGTTCAAAAATTTTCTAACACTCTTTACTCCCTTACTTTTAAGAGTATGACCAACTTAATAACTTATGTTTTAATAGCATCTAAAGTATTATTCTGATAAAAAATACGTTTAAATTAAAACACACTCACAAAAATAAATCTAACGCATTTTTTTTTTAGACTTATTTTCGTGTTTTCGAGACTTATTTTGTATTTCTGAGACTTATTTTGTAATTTTTGAGACCTATTTTATATTTTCAAAACTTATTTTGTAACTTCTAAGACTTACTAGGCATTTTTATAATTTTCGAGACTTATTGGATAAAAATGAAAATTTCCATTTTTTTTTTTTTTTGTTTATCTTCTTCATCGACCTCCATTAGAGGTTTATAGAACTCAAACGGAGATCGAATTGGAGGTCGAAGCTGTTCCATCTCCATTGATGGAGGACCTCCATTGGTGCTCCATCAATGGAGATTTTTGAAAATAAATAAATAAACCTAAAAATGACAGAAAAAAATTAATAAAATGAGAAAGTTTTAGGGTGTATTGGATTAGGATTTCAAAAGACTTTTAAAGACTTTTTAAAACTTAAAAAGTTTGGGTGTATTCAATATAGATTTTTAAAGACTCTTTAAAAGTCATAGGGTATTCAATATAGACTTTTATAGACTTTTAAAAAGTCTATAAAAATCATGGGGTATTCAATCAAGACTTTTTAGAAGTCCATAAAAGTCCAGAGGTATTCAAAATGTTAATGACTTTTATGGAATTCATACAATCAATGACTTTTGTAGACTTTTGGGTTAGAGATATAAATACCAAACCTCACAAATTCTCTCCCACACTCCCAAGAAACTTTTGAAGACTTTTTATTTCAGAAGACAAAAACCCACCACTTTTCTGGAAAAAAATAAAAATAAATAACGTTTCAAGACTGAAGAAAGCCAAACCTTCCATTCAACCTTATCGTCTACAGCTGATCGTTGTTGATTTCTTGGTAATTCCCCTCTCTCATTAATTTGGGTTAGAGAATTAGGGTTTTCATCCTTGATTAATTTGATGAATAATTATGTATTATGGGTTTCTTACTATTCTTTTATTTTCCTGTAAAATATTTGTATGTTTGCTTAGCATGATTGCGTTGAGTAGAGCAACAATCGCAATATATAAGGCTTAATTAAGAACTGTTTGTTGGTCGAGTTCGAGAGACTTTTCTGGTAGAAAAATTGATTTGAATGTTATTATGTTTATTTGGTGCCCGAGAATTTTTTTTTTTTTTTTTTTTTTGTTGCTACTTTTTACCTACAAGAATGTAATTGTTTGTGTTAGATATTGTTACCATTCTAGAAATTTGCATTTTGTCAACGTAGAGTTTTAAATAAATTGATGATTCACAGTTGAGATATGAATGTTCTTTTCTCAAATATATATATACATTTATTTATTTATTTGTGTTTTACACAGTTAATATATCTAATTTGCACGTTCATTATTGTTTCCTCCATCAAGATAACAGAAGCAATAATCAAAAACCAGTTTAGTATTAAACATATCAAGGAAAAAAAAAAGTAACAAACTCTAGCATCACAGCATATCATGACAAACCTTTGAGCTATGCTTGTGATATGCTATTTTATGGGTTTGTCTCTATATGCTCATAGTACCCCATTTTTAAATCATATGGTGGTGTATCAAGTGATGGTTTGTCTTAACTTTGAAATGTATTGACTATTAATTTATTCTGATATCCTGCAGCAATGTTTTTTTTAGTATATAAGTATGTGTAATATTGATTGTTCTATTGCTTTGTTTTTTTTTTTTTAGGTGGTTCCATTTATATATAATGTGTCATTCCAACATGCATGAAGATGATGTAGAGGAAGAAGAAATGGAAGAAGAAGAGGAGATGGAAGAAGAATTGTATGAAATTATTAAGTGTTCATTGATGGCAATTCAATCAATTCTCTATCTGCTAAATGGGATGCATCGCGAACGTGTCCAACGTCCCCTAACTAGGCGACCAATAACTAGAGGTGGATATGATTATATGCATAAAATCTTAAATGAGGAACCGGCACACTTTCGACAAATTTATAGAATGTATCCTGATGTGTTTGTAAAGTTATGCAACATCATTAGAGAAAAAACACTTTTATAGGATACGAGGTTTATTTGTGTTGAAGAAATGCTTGCAACATTTTTACTCACTGTCGGTCACAATTCTCGATATTGCTTAATTCGTAAAACATTTAGTCGATCACATTTCAATACTAGCCGAAGTTTCAACAAGATTTTGAAGGCATTAAACACAATTGCAGTAGATATGATGGTCAAACCTGGATCCACAGTGCCGGAAAAAATAAGGGAAAGCACAAGATTTTACCCTTACTTTAAAGTAAGTGATACAATTATTTTTTATGAAGCTTTATTTATTTATTATTATTATTATTCTCATTTATTATTTTTTTTAAATTTCAGAATTGCATTGGAGCTATTGATGGCACCCATATTCCAGCAAGTGTAATTAGACGTGATAAAAGCGGTTATCGTAATCGACACGGGATAATTTCACAAAATGTTTTAGCTGCTTGTAACTTTGATTTGGAATTCATATATGTGCTTAGTGGGTGGGAAGGATCTGCACATGATTCAAAAGTGTTAAGTGATGCTTTATCAAGGAGGAACGGACTTAAAGTGCCACATGGTTTTTTTTTTTTTTTTTTTTACTATTATTATTGGCACTTATTATTATTATTGTTGTTATTGTTGTTGTTGTTTTAACTTTTATTGCCACTTATTTGATTTTTTTATAAAGGTTAGACATTGCTTACTATTTGTATAAGTATCTTATGTTCAGGTAAATATTTTTTGGTGGACTGTGGATTTCCAAATCGACGCCAGTTCTTAGCTCCTATTCGAGGTGTCCGTTATCATCTTCAAGATTTTGCTGGTCAAGGTCGTGACCCAGAAAATGCAAACGAGTTGTTCAATTTTCGTCATGCTTCCTTGAGGAACGTAGTTGAGAGGATTTTTGGTATATTTAAATCGCGGTTCACAATTTTCAAAACAACTCCTCCATTTCCATATAGTACACAAGCAGAGTTAGTGTTAGCTTGTGCAGGATTACACAACTTCCTTCGCAAGGAGTGCCGTTCCGATGAATTTTCAATTGAACTAGATGATGAAGCTTCATCATCATTGCCATTATTAGTTAATCAAGAGGAAGATTTTGAACCATTTTTTGAGACTCAAGAACAACAAAAAGAGAATGCTAATGCATGGAGGACTGCTATAGCTGCTAATAGGTGGAGTGATGTTAGACATATTGATAATAATGAACATTAGAGATTTTTTTTCATCGAAGACATTGTTGATAGTTAGTAATGAAATGTTTAAAAAAAAAAAAAAAAAAACTTGGCAGTTTGTTTATCTATTTATCTAATTGAGGTGACTCATATGTGTTTTTTTTTTTATTTTTTTTTTTTATCATAAATTATGTATTTTGTTTATCTATTTAACTGTTTGACAGTGTATGATTTTTTATAGATATATGAGCAACCAAACTTCTATGGAATTGAACTTGTACAGGGAAAGATTTTTTATCTATTTAACTCTGCCTTGGTTGTGGTCAATTACTTCTATGGAATTGAACTTGTACATGGAAAGATTTTTGAGCAACCTAATCTCTTGAAGAGAAATTTTGGTATTATTCGTATGAATTTGTTGCTTTAAAAAGCTGTCAACTACATAGATCTCTGAGAAGTTGTTTGGTATCTTAAGAACATATGCTCCTTAGTATGACCTTCTCTTATGTTACAACAAATTAAGTATTATTTTTAGATGTCAAAGTCAATGAAAGTATATCAATTGTCTTTGAAAGTTCATCAAAGTCTTTGAAAGTCTTTAAAATGAATGTATATAAAAGTCTATGAAAGTCTTTCATACTTTTACAAAGTCTATAAAAGTCATTAAAAATCCATAAAGTCTACAAAAGTCATTTACTTAAAAAAAAAGTCTTTAAAAGTCTTTAAAAGTCATTTGAAATCCTAATTGAATACACCCTAGGGTATTTTGTCCATCAGTGCTATTTAAATTCAAATTATTTATCGAGTGTTAGTCTTAAAAGTCGCTATGGATTTAGTGCTATTTATGCCTATTTTCACTTAATCTTTGCTCGTTCTGATAATTGTAAGGGATAATTACAAAAATCCCTTTTAAGTTAAAGTAAATTTAAAAATATTTTATTTTTCAATATAGGTTTAAAGTATATTGTTATTCTA
Source organism: Acer saccharum (assembly GCA_030490815.1). NCBI lineage: Eukaryota > Viridiplantae > Streptophyta > Magnoliopsida > Sapindales > Sapindaceae > Acer > Acer saccharum. The sequence goes on along the minus strand of CM059868.1, from coordinate 42,383,944 downwards.
AAAAATTCATACAATAACTTAAAAAGTATCAATAGACATTCAGGGGCGTATCCGGGATTTTATTGTTAGAGTGGGCTAAAATAAAACTATATATATAAACTCTCAATAAGAAAACATTGTTTTTATTCCATTCTCACTTGAAGTAGATAAACATCTTTTCTTTTCTTTTTTCCGAAGTATGGAAGTATAGTTTTTTTTATCTTTATAAATTATAATATAACACTATAAATAATAAATTATAGTTGGAAAATAAATTCATAAAAATAAAAAAAAAATTAAAAAAAAACCTAACTTAAAATTATAACTAACAAACATAAGGCTCTAACTTGTTAATTAGAAAAAATAAATTGTAACTAAGAAAAATACATGAATTAAAATAACCGAATATAAATAATAGATTAAAAGTAATTTTATGCAATCCAAATAATTAATCCAAAATTCAACACAAATAATGCTGCAATTGAGTTGCTAGGTTGAAGATAATTATTAATTAGAGAGAATTGATTTGGGATGTGTGATTGAGAGAAAGAGAAAGAATTAAATAATTGAGATATTGGATTTGATTGAGAGAGAGAGAGAGAGTGTGTGTGTGTGCGTGTGTGTTGAGACTTGAGACATGAGCGGGTGAGAGATAGAGTGTGTATGTGTTGGGACTTGGGACTTGGGACATGAGAGAGGAGAGAGGTGAGAGGTGAGATTAATAATTTTTTTTTTTTAAAAGTTGGCCCGGCTATAGCTCGGGTTAGCCCCCCATTAAGGTCCACCCCTGTAGATATATCAACTCTATAGCTTAATTCATATTCAAACACACGTACAATTATGTAAGAGTAACAATCGATGATCCCTTAGGACCCTTACCATTAAGCACTTGATAAATACTATCGTGCAATAACAAAGAGGCAAATGGAAAAAGGATCATGCTTCATAGGGGGCGTCCAATCTATGTGTGACACCTAAGTTGGGGTATTTACGTGAAAAAGCCAGCTAGAATTAAAAGGAAACTCAATAAAATGGGCATGCCACTTAAGGCTAGTTTAATATTGCTTTTAAAAAGTTAAAATCAGTTTATTTTATAATTTTGACAAAAAAAAAAAATGATGTTTGATAAAACTTCTAAAAGCGATTAATTGATAATCTGACAAGTTTTGACACTGATTTTACTGATTTTGCAAAGTAAGTTAGGGGTTACTTTTTGAAAGTGATTATGGAATAATCTATTTTAACATTTAATAAATATTTTAAAATATCATTATTATCTTTATGAATTCAAGTTAAAATCATTTATATACCTTATTTCTTCTCAAAATTAAATATTCTACTTAAATATTGATTTGATTTATAAAATCTTTTAAAAATATTTTTATTGTTCCTATGGAATTTTTTTTTTCAAATTTAAATATTCTATTTAAAGAGTGGTGCTATTGGCACACCCACTACTAAACTATTTATACCCCACTTGTAAAATTATTTAGAATTCTTTTTTTCTCTTCATCAAATTACTTAAAGAGACATACTATTTTTATTAAAAAAATCCTATACAAAGTAAAACTAATAAAACCCCACTTTCCTTATTTCAAAACCCTAATACCCTAATGACATAGATTATTTCAATTCACCGAATGCTTACTATTTTTGTTTATATTTTCTTTCAGATCTTGATCTCATTTTTCCCATATTTAGTATTTATTGATTTTATTGTTTCACATGTTTGTTTTGTTTTTCTTTTCAAATTTCAAATCCATGTTTGCTATTTTTTCTCTCTGGTTTATTTTCTTTCAGATCTTCCAAGTATTCTATGATTTGTATCAATTCTTTTGTAGATTTTATTCTGGATCTTCCAAAGTTAGTTTAATGTTTTCTATAAACCAAAAAAACAAAAAAAAAAACAAAAAAAAAAAAACAAAAAAAAAAAACAAAAACAAAAAAAAACAAAAAAAAAAAAAAACAAAAAAAAAAACAAAAAAACAACAAAATTGCACCAAGAAAACCTAATCTCTGATGAAACGAAACAACACCAAAACCCTAACTCAATCGCTTAAAAAAAATTACCATATGATCAATATCACACTCACAATCTACCACCAACAATCCAATCGACTATGGAAAAAAAAAAAAAAAAAAATCACATCTAATAAGGATGGTTTCACTATGAAATAAAAAGAAAAACAAGTCCTACGAATGAATATGAGAAAACCGTATATAAAAATTAGAGATGAAGTGTATTTGTATTTTTACTTTTTTGAAAAAGATATGGGGTGTATTAAGTTTGAAAAATATGTAAAGGGTAATCCCGGAAATAAATCAAAAAATTAATAAAATCATTTAATTTATATAATTAAATCAAAATTTTAAAAAGTGAGGTATAAATAGTTTAGTAGTGGGGGTGGGGTGCCAATAGCACCACTCCAACTTAAATATTGTTTTTTTTCAATATCTATTAAATCGAGACCAGGTATTTTTTTGAAAGCTTTCGCCATTGATAGGATTCGAGCCGTTAACCTGGGAGTCATTTGCCCAAACCCCAAGCTCGTCCATCTACTAGCTAAGCTACGCCCTTGTTGGCTACTTAATAAACTATCAATTGATTTAATAAATATAATTAATGAAAAAAAAAAAATGAATTAGGGTTCTAAAATTATGTATATTTTAGTCATTATAATTAATCTCAGCATTTTTACAATAAAATTACCAAACATATGTATACTGTTTTTGACCTATACAATAGTTTTAAAAATACAATTAACCAAGCATCTACTGATTAATTTCACAGCTGATTATTCCTTCAACACAGCTAACAATGATTATTATAAAAGTTATAGCAATACCAAACTAACCCTTAGACCAGAAGATTATGACCTAGTAGAACATTAATAAAACACTGAGGTGACAAGTCAATGAAGGGACAATCACAACGCTCCACGTGGACCAATGGTAAGACATCCCAAACAATATAAATATTTTTCTCTTGCATTCTTAATCATGTCAAAATTATTTCCTAGAAACTCTCTTTCTATGCTTTATCTTTGTAGTATTTTTAGGCCCGGTGTGATTGTCCAAGGTTTCTTTCTGACTTAAGCAACGAAGCAGTAATGCCAACACTTTGCTGGCACTACCTCTAACCCGAGGCGAAGCCAGCCCAAGAATTTGGAGAGTTAGTTTGATAGAAAATGTAAATAACCAAAAAAATACTACGGTAAAAAGTAAATAAAATTTTAAAACAAAATTGTGGGCTTGGAAAAGAAAATTGTAAAGGCATTTGTGTCTTTTCATCTTTTCTATCATGAAAATTGTTACTAGTAATGTTTAGTCAGCGTTTTCTCTGACGGTTGTGTAGTAAAAGGAAAAATTGAATATGCATACAATATTACTTAAACTCAATAGTGTTTGTCAAATTAACCCCTAACATTATGACATTCATTCATTCTTCTCTTTCCCATTCACCCATTCTCACCTTTTTGTCTTTCCATTTGAGTTGTTAACTTCACGGTTAGTCAACTGTTTGGTCAACAATTTTTAAGGATGTTTGTGTAATAAAATGAAAACTTGCCTGAATGTGCAATTTCACCTAAAGTCATGGATATTTGAGAAATTAACCCTTTGTTTTTTTGGTATTTTATAAATAGTCAAGTAAAACTCAAAAAATAGTGGATTGTACTTCAAAAGGAAAAAATATATATTTTGTTTTATGAAAAAAATTATGAAATCAAAATAAATAAATTTATAAAAAAAAATGCTTTATCAATTTTATTTTTTCTTTCTAATGTGATCCTATGTTACATCCAAAATAGGACAAATCCTATCCTATTTTTCGTGCGACGAAGGACACTATAACTGTCATTTATTTGTCGATACAAAACACCCCAGAAACACACCAGTAAACTACCAATGAGCTCCGGATAAAATTCATATCCAGAGCTATAGATTTGTGTATGCAAAATTAAATTAGTTTTAGAGGTCACTTCTACATATTATCAAAACACATTGATTCATTCCTGAGGGCAAAACTTTAAACAAGACAAGTTGTAAACTGCAACAAAAGGCATGAGAACACTACCTATCCATAGCTTCCCATCCTTCTCTTCCACCTTCAAAAATGTTTTGTGTGTCAAACTAGCACATCTCCTAAACAACCATAGCATAGCATTGGAGTTTGGAATTGCTGAATTTTTGTAAAATGAACTTCATCCAAAGTATATTATTGTATACTTAGAAAATTTTGAGATTGATTTATCATGAGATATTGACTCATTTCTCAAAGACATTTTCAGAAGAAAAATTGTTGAAAGTAAAACAATTTTTCCCAATGAAGTAATTCTTCAAAACATCTCTGCAGTGGCTTTATTTTTGTACTACCCTACTTTCTCACCAATTGACAATTTTAATCAGAGAATGTTCTAAAGAAAAGTTTAAAAACATGTCAGAGAATCAAAGTATTTAAATGTGACATAGATATGTTATTTAAGTGGCCTTTACTTCACGATAGATAGATATATATGCCTCCATTTAAGTGGTCTTTCCTTTTCTCCTTTTTGGAGGCCGTGATCAAGACGTCTTTATGCTTTGAATTTTGGTGTAGGAGAGTGAGATTCCTTAATGACTGAATTTCCACATTGTCTAGGCTGTGTTCGGTAGAAAACTGTAGAAACAACCAGTTCTCCTTGTTTCTCTTCCTCATTGTAGCCGTCTTGCTGAGGTGATACTGGTGCATCACCCAATTCGTCTTCTCGGGCTTTTTCTGCTTCCCGTAGTTGGTGTAAAGGACAAGAATTTTCTTGTAACTTTTGATCTTGCCATGACAAATACTGGCCTTATCTTGCCTGTTTTGTGCTATAAATTCATCTTACTTCAGCTACATTAGAACATTACATGTTGAAGATACAAGATACAATTCACCGGTACAATGTACAAGGCAATATCAAAGTAATTATTTAAACAAAGAGAAACAGAGATAAGATAAACACTAAGAAAATACTTAACATCTTGGACCACAGTGTCCACTTCACAACGAGAGAAAGAGTTCCCTAAGCAAAGGTTAATCACAGTGAGCTTATCAGACTCCACAATAACAGGGTTCAAGTTCTCATGGATCGCCAACTGAACACCCTCCAAAATAGCTAGAACCTCAGCCGTATCCACCCCAATAAAACCTTTGAAGCAATTCGCCCCCAGCCCACAATTAATATCGAGTTTTGTTTCTTTATATTTAAAGCAAATTATGCTAATATTTAAATTAGTATCGTTACTAAATAAAATAACAACAATTTGTACATAAGCTTGAAGCTTTTGTAGAAAAACTAACCTAATCCAACCTCATTCCAGTCATTTATTTACCCTTTTTTCGGCCTGATCTCGATCCCTTGGACAACAAGGCCATGCTTCCAGTTACCACGATTAATCACCAAAATAGTCATTAACAATTTTCCCTCTTCATCACTTCCATGGAAAAATTCCCAATTCACTTTCCAACCACCCATCTCCTCCCTCTTTGGGGAAGAGGTCAGGATTGTCTGCAGGCACAATGTTTTGCTGCCGCTGATCAAAATAAACAGTTCGGTTTTGGAAATCACCCTCAGCAAGTCCAACGGCAACTTCTACCGGGTTATTATCAAATCCGAAAAAGTTATCTGTTGGCTTGAACACAAGGTAAGCTACATAAGTTGTCGTTGTGGACAGAAGTGAAATATCAATCTTGCCATGAATTTCAAACCAACACACAATTCTCAGCTCGGCCACCTCTGGGAACCTTTTTGTCATGCGTAGGCAATCAAAATGAAGAAAGACTGCCGACTTAATTAAGCCTCTTTCTTGAATGGCGTTTCAAGAGCGTAACTCTTCTTTATATACATATACACAATTGTCAGTCTAGTTCGCCGCAATGCATGCAAGCGAGGGGGCTAGCCTATGTGGAAGAAATAAAGAAGTAAAGCTCGACAACAGCAAGAGAAAGGCCAGTCACTGAACATCAACCCAATCTTTGTGAATAAGGGGATAAACAACGACACCTGTGAACTTGGATAGCCTTGTAGCAGACCGAACTAGACGAATTTCTTTCTTATATTAAGAACTTGATCGTTTTACGATAGCACGTAAGGTATTTTAGGGCGGCTATGCTCCACTGAAAAAGATTTGATCCAGCAAAAGATCTAACCAAAGGAAATTTACCATCAACAAAATCAATCAAAGCCTTTCCTTACCATGGTTCAATGCCTAGTCCAACTTTCCAAGCATGGCTATCTTGCATCTCCTTACGCTTCGAATACCCAAACCACCTCTTAATCTACTTTCTGTAATATGTTGTCAACCAACAAGATGAACTTTGTCTTTCTCATCCGTAGAACCCCAGAGAAAATTTATATTCATCATATCTAATTTATCACAAACCTTTTGAAGGAGGAGAGCTGTTTGCATTGCATACATATATAGGCAAAGCAAATGTTGTAGATTTCATAAGTGTCTCCCTTCCCGCCATATTCAACAATTTTGCTTTCCAACCAGAGAGTCTTCCCTGCACTTTCTCTAATAAATCTGCATAAGTTCTCCGAGAAACCCTTTCATGAATTAGTGGTAGTGGCACACCAAGAGACTTTCCCAAGTTCTTTGTGATAGGAATCCCTACAATTAACTTGATTTAACACATCTTGAGAGGTATTCAGAGACACAAATACCTGGGATTTACTGAGACTAACTCTCTGACCAGAAATGTACAAAACTCGCACAATGTATGGCGCATCACTTTTGCTCGAGACTTTATCGCTTTAGCAAGAAGTATGAGGTCATCTGTGAAAAACAAATGAGATGACCTCCTTTAGAAGCCACAACTAGACACCCTTCCTTCCCCTTTTTAGAAATAAATACGAAGAGTTTACTTGCTTACTTGTTATGGAAGATCACTCAATGAAAGGAAAGATCAATCCGACAACAGGGAGGGTGCACAGAGGTGAGGTTAATGGTTGAAGGCTGGTCCAATGGCCAATAAAGAGAAAAGGTGGGCAAGGAAGGCTCAACTAGCTAAATGGGCCACCGCTGATGAGTAGTGATCCGATGTTTAATTTTTTCAATGGGTTGACAACAAACTTATCTTTTATCCCACCCGGAATAAGATAGAATTAGGGTGGATATATGTTGACTGCTTTATCTTAGGGTTATCTACCCTTCTTATTCTCACCCTACTCGTATTGAATGAATGTTGGTATAAGCATGAAAACTCCAATTCAAAGTTGTCCTTACCGTACCTAGCTGAGGGAAGGATGGAGGGATGGAGGGATAGAGCCCTAAAACAAGGCTAATCTATTTCCATTGAGTATCTCAGGTAAGGTTCTCGAGATTGAAGTGGCTCGGGTCAGGGCTGGACAAAGGATATCCCTATTATGATCCCTATGGGGCTTGTATTGAATCTATATCTCCGACTGACTTCAGTGTCTGAGGATGGCACAAGTATTCGCTAAGGAAGTCTTATGGTGCTATCTAATCGTCTCTAGTTTATGGCCCTATCATGCCATGATGAGATTGGTCTTTACACTTTCAATGGTATCAAGATAAGGTGATTCGTATGCCACCATGATTCCCTTTAAGAGTTTAGTATCAGATTCTAACCTAGCATTGGTCCCCGTTGCATATGTTGAGCTAGTAACCCTAACAAGTGCATGCAGCCAAGTCAAAACATTTAAATCCAATGACCCACAAGCAAGGAACTGATATATTTTATATCACTTCGAACTGATAATAAAAAAACCGTATATATATATATATATATATATATATATATATATGAGTAGTTTTCAAGTGAGGTATACCTTATTTTAATTTCGATAAGGATCTTGATGAAATCACATCTACATTTATGAATTTTGATCTGAATTTTTTTTGTAGATGATAAGTTCGTTGAAATTTACCTATTTTACCTATAAATAAAATTTGAAAATTTTTCAAGTACTAGAACTATTTTTTTGAATTTTCCTATATTTATCTCATTTTTCTAATGTCTTTATATTTAACAAAATCGGGATAAATAGTTCTGGTGCTTGAAAAAGTCTCAAATTTTGTTTGTATGTAGATTTCATTAAACTTATTATCCACAAACAAAATTCAGATCAAAATTCATAAAAATAGATGTGATTTCATCAAGGTCCTTACTGAAATTAAAATAAGGTATACCTCACTTGATAACTAATATATATATATATATATATATATATAAGATGCATCTCCAAAATTTTAACCCATTCATTTTTATTTTTATTTTTTGATAGTATCTATCTATCCACTTATCTATACCAGATATTTTTTTAAAGTTTTTGCTATTGGTAGGATTCGAACCGCTAACTTGGGAGTCATTTGCCCAAACCCCAAGCTGATGAAAAACTAAGGAGTCGTTTGTTTTTTTGTCTGAAGACTGAACAATCCTGAATTTTTCTGAAGACTAGATAAGGATTGAAATCTGAATCTGAATGACATGTTTTTTTTTCCCCTCAAATCTAAATGTACTATCAACATGTTTTTTTTTTTAAAATAAAATTGTTTGAAAATAAATAATTTTACATTTATACACATGCTATTCAAAAGAAGTAATTTAACATGTACCATTATTTATAATATTTTGCATGTTCTTTTGCAAATAAAGTTCAATTTAACAAAACAAAAAATTCATCAAAGAATATAAATTTGCATGTTCTACAAACAAAGTTCAAGTTCAATTTATTGTCAAAAAAAAAAAAAAAAAGGTTCAAGTTATTTTGCATGTTGTCTACGTTTCCAGTGTATATAATCGAGGAAACCATTTTTGGTTTTTTGGTTTCTTAGATCATATGCACCGGAAACCAAATTAAAAAAAAAAAAAGTTATTGATTTAAAAAAAAAAATAGGTTCCTAAATTATATGCATCGGTCTCCATTAAGAGTGATTAGGGTTTTTTTTTTTTTTACCCCTTTCTAAAAGCCGTTTAAAATAAGAAATATGTTATAAGAAATAATTCTACACCGTATCAAATTAGGATAAATTTGAAAATATATTTTCTTTGGGAGGATAAACATGGAAGAGAAAATTTTAATTATAATCCAGTGATTTGGAATTAAGTTCAAAGTCAGAATTTCTTACTTTTATTTTTAAGAAAGTTGTTTTTTTTGATATTTTTAAGTTGTTTGACCACTTAGAAAAACAAACAAAACAACTGAATAAATTCAATTTAGACCCATTAAGTTTTAAATAGAAAAAACAAACGACCCATAAGACTACACACTTGGTCATATCCATCTCCTCTTAATCCCAAATTTTTACATACAAAAATTATGATATAGTTATTTTGTCAAAAAAAATACCAATTTAAATAATTCAATAAAAATTGTTTAGGCAAATCGCAAAAAAGTACCCCCACAGTTTACATTTCAACTGTGCCGGACATTAAGTATTTGTTATAAAATATAGTAGGTTGTGTTAACTAATCACTCAACTAAAAAGCTTAATGAAATTGAACCCAACAAAGCGTTTTAAGGATTTTTAGTTTTGTGTTAAAATTTAACCACGGGATTCTTAGAATTAAAAAAAAAAAAACAAAAAAACAAAAAAAAGCACGAGAATTTTGGTTGAACCAAAATAATTAACCCAAATGATGTGGCAAGTGATTTATTCCTTACCACAAAAATCATGGGATAATGTGGTTAATGAAAAAACCACTTACCACATTATTTTGATTGGTTTTTGGACTAATTTTTTAAGTTACGAAGAGATATCTCTCTATCACGAGCATAGTTCGAGAATAACTATGCGAGGCGGGTCTTAAAAAAGATCCAAGTATAGGAAATTTGAGTATAAGTGAATTTTCAATTTTTATCAAAATCTTGAGTGAAATTGTCAAAAACCTTCCTCAGCTCCCTCAGCTCAGGTGTCAAATTTTGTCACAAACCACCCAACAGGTGTCAACTAATCTAATGAATTTGAAGACAATCCAAATTGGCATAAATTCAAGAAAGATCTAAAACTCCAGAATGGCATAATGTTAGCAATTTATCTTAAATCACAAGACAAATATTTATAACAATGTATTTGTAGGGTAAACTGAACAATTTTAACACTTGAAAATATTCAGGAAATGGGAAAATGTCTATAAAATCTATCTACCGAACTGCATGAGGATAGCAATGTACCTAGTTCCAGTCACCGCCGTAGCAAGTGGTATATATATTGCACGATGATTAGAGGGTCAGATGAATACATAGGCTCAGTTGAATTTTTTTTAATGTTAAAATCTCTTTTGAAAAAAAAAAAAATTAACAGAGCTTTTTTTTTTTAACACACCCTAAACATACCAAGAGCATGGCTTTATTTTTGTACAGCCCTACTTTCTCACCACTTGACAATTTTAATCTTACAAGCCAATCGAAAATGTTCTTAAGAAAAGTTGAAAAACATGTCATATAATCAGAGTATTTAAATGCGACATGTATGTATGTTTTCAAGTGGCCTTTACTTCTCCTTTAAGTGGCCACCTTGATCAAATGAAATGAAAGAAGGATTGCATTGGTCAACAAGGCCAGGATTTTTGAGGCCCTGATCAAGACCACTTTGTGCTTTGAATTTTGGTGCAAGACTGTAAGAGAGTGGGATTCCTTTTAATGACTGCATTACCAAATTGTCTAGGCTGTGTTCGTTAGAAAACTTTAGAAACAACCAGCTCTCATTGTTGCCGAGGTGGTACTGGTGCATCACCCAATTCGTCTTCTCAGGCTTTTTTTGCTTCCCCTAGTTGGTGTTCTTGTAACCTTTGATCTTGCCATTGACTAATACTGGGTTACTGGCCTTGGGTTACTTGTTTTGTACTATAAAGACATAGAATGATCTATAACATTATACAAGATACAAAGGCAATATCAAAGTAATTATTTACTCGGTTTCCATGTCACTCATTGAATCATTTGCAATCCACCATGTGGAAATCTAACCCCAGTCATTTTCAAAATGCAACTCTGTATTATTATTCTCTCGTATTAATGTGTAATATAGTGTAGAAACAAACAGGTCCAAATAATTGACTGCCCCAACACTATAATTGTGTTTTTTTTTTTTTTTTTTGAAAGTAAACACGAACATTACAAGGAAGAAAAACAACACGATGGGCTGCAATCCAGCCAGAGACTCTCCCTCGCTGAAGAGAAGGCCCAACACTATAATTGTTACTAAATAAAATAACAACAATTTGCACATAAGCTTGAGGATTCTATAGAAAAACTAACCTAATTCAGCCTACTTCCAGTCATTTATTTACCCTTTTTTCGGCCTGATCTCGATCCCTTGGACAATAAGGCCACGCTTCCCATTACCACGATTAATCTCCAAAATAGTCATTGACAATTCACCCTCTTTATCACTTCCATGGAAAAATTCACCCAATTCACTTTCCAACCACCCATCTCCTCTCCCCTTGGGGAAGAGATCAGGATTGTCTCCAGGTACAATGTTTTGCTGCCGCTGATCAAAATAAACAGTTCGGTTTTGGATATTACCCCCTGCAAGTCCAACAGTGACTTCTACTGGGTTATTATCAAACCCGGAAAAGTTATCTGTTGACTTGAACACAAGGTAAGCTACATAAGTTGTCATCATAGACAGAAGTGAAGTATCAATCTTGCCACGAATTTCAAACCAGCACACAATTCTCAGCTCGGCCACCTCCGGGAACCTTTTTGTCATGCATAGGCACTCAATATTACTATAACAAGTTGAAAAAAAAATAATCTAAGAACAATAATAAAGACAAGAATTTGAGAGAAAAATATACCTGGCCTCAGGGAAATCATCAATCCAGCGCCAATACTGAGGAGTATCACCACTGGCCCAGATAATAGTGAGTTCCCTAGCCGATATCATGTAACATTTCTTTCCACTAGGGCGATCCAACCAAAAGCTCTGTTCAATATGTCAACTAAACAATCAGAAATTCATTTAAATTTACAAAGCGAAAACACTTACAAGGGTTGTTTGTAATCAACATTCTTTCCCAGAAAACAAATAGCACTCAATCAATTTACAAATCCGGAATCCGAAATTCCAATCACACAATAAACCTACCAGATGCATCTAAGATTCTCAATTTTTAAGCAAATGCTTCAGGATCCATCATCCACAGATTCTGGATCCAAATATCAATCTCATAACATACAAACACAAACCCCTAAATTTCTTTCAAATTTTCTAGACAACAAAAAAAAAAAAAAAAAAAAAACACTGAAATTACCAATTTGCCGTTTTGAATGAGAGTGGGACCCATTCGGAGGTAGAGCTCCTTCTTCGACCACGTAGAAGAAGAAGAACAGTAGATGGGGACAGGGTCCGAGATGGCGGACAGGTATTCGGGAGGCAGGAAGCGGTCCCAAACGGCGTCGGAATCGGCGATGGATTTGAAGGTTGTTGAAACGCAAGCCAAGCGGCATGCGTCGCGAGGGCTAGTGAAGGAGATCACAGCCGCTATGCAATCCTCCGGTAAAGCTAACATCACACTCATCATCACCGAAGGTGGAAATGAATGGACCGGTTGTGAGGTCGTCGGTATTTTTATGATAGATTCGAGGTTTTTAGGGTTCTTTACAGAGCGGTGAAGACTGGAGAAGGATGAATTTATATTGTTTTAGATTCAACAATGCTTAGCTCTTAAGTTTTGTTTTTTTATTTTTTTTTATTTTTTTATTTATTTATTTATTTATTTATTATTTTTTTTTTTTAACAAATCTTAGCTCTTAATATTCCCGGCATAAATAATTTAAAAGGGTTAATTGCACTAAAGCACCTCGAGTTTCTTCCTTCGAGCAAAATGTCTCTAACTTTCATAAATTCGACACAAATTTACCATTCTGTTAACTTCTCACTGTTAGTTGTTAATGTCAGAAGGTAATTCAGTCTTTTTACCATTGAAATATTAAAAAAAAAAAAATTAAATATTTTAAATAAAAAAAATAAAAAAAATAAAGAGATGGAGTCTCACCAGCTCGAGCAACATCATCGCTCCATCTGAGATGAAGGTTCAGAGGGAGGGAATCAAGAGTTGGAAATGGTGATGAAGGTTAAGGGGAGGAGTGTGTAAGTTCAAATCAAGAAGAAAGAAAGAAAGAAATATATATATATATATATATATATATATATATATATATATGTGTGTGTGTGTGTGTTTGAAGAAAAGAAAAATCTATGTAGAGATTTGTGGGGGCTTTTTTGTGTTTTCTGGCTATGTTTTTTTTTTTCCTTGTTGATGTGCGGTTAGTTTTTGAGTTTAGCCGCTGTAAGCCTGTAAAGCCTATAATCTTGTAATAGCTTTTTTTTTTTTTTTTTTTTTTAAGAATCTTGTAAGAGCTTTCTTTTATCAATATTTCAAGTATAAATTCCCACCAGTTACTGATTTTTTTAGGAAGAAATGGATAGGTTGGTGATAATGTTGGGGATGAGGTACTGAACTTGTAATTATGTTTCAAATTGAAGACGGAGTTGATGATATTGTTGGAGCTGGAGATACAGTTTTTAGTTTTAATTTAAATTGTTTTAATAAATATATTTTTGATTAGAGTGCATTTTTGCTCACCCACACTAACTAGGGTGAACCATTACCACCCACTTCAGGTGTTGACACGTGTCCTAAACCTTAGTTAAATTTGGGTTGAGTTTAGGACACGTGTCAACACCTAGAATGGGTGGTAATGGTTCACCCTAGTTAATGTGGGTGAGCAAAAATGCACTCTTTTGATTATGTGGCATGGGTAAATTTATCATTTCAAACATTTGACAAAGTCAACAATTAAAGTTAACAGTTTGACTTTAATCGGAGAGTATGTTTGTATTGAATTTATGAAACTTATCTACATTTTACCTAAAGGAAAAAATCCAAAGTACTTTAGTGCAATTAACCCTAATTAAAATGATACGAAATTATTAATGATAATTATTGCAAGCGGAAGTATAATTTAGTCCTGGCTTTTGACGAAATATCGTTTAAATTATCCTTCTTAATAGGTCATCAGGAAACTATCATTTTCCCTCTTATATGAAACTATTAGCCATTTTCCTCATTTCGTTAGATTTTCTGTTAAAAACTACTGATGCGCTACATGTACCTGAATGAGAATTAATTATACATTCGCAAATTAAGCTTATTCGGCAAATGGGAAAATGTCAATAAAATCTATTACCAAATTGCATGAGGATTTTGAAAAAGAAAAGCTCTCCCTAGAGCGTTGATGCTCTTTATAGTGCAGCAATCTTATAAAGCATAATGTACTACAGTAATGAATCATTAAACAGCCATCATGATGAGGCGACGGAAGAAATTCAGAAGAGAGGCAACTGGGAAAGGACCTAGATACCTCTGGCATGAGAAACAACAGCTTTTCATCGTAGATGGGTTCGTGCTTGTACCTCAAGACAAGTCGTAAACTGCAACAAAAGGCATCAGAACGCTGCCCATCCATAGCTTCCCATCCTTCTCTTCCACTTCGCTAACTGCTTTAACAACCTTCCCCTGACTGTCCTCCAATATCTGCAAAATCTTTCCCTCTGGGCTGTATTTGACAACTACTCCGTGGGGCCTTCCGCCAATTTGAAGCAGGAAATGAATCTTTGCAGGAATTGGGAGCTTGAGAATGAACTTCCTAAGTTTAGGGTATTGACCCATTATGTGAGAGTACAAGTTCCGCCTGCAGTGGACTCCCACCCAAAAGTCACCATTTTCATTTGTTCGGATGTTGTCAGGAAATCCAGGCACTATGGCCATCACTTCTGAGGTACCTGCTTTCTCTCCCTTCAACCAGTACTTGCGTAATCTGCATTAACAGATGCAACAAGAATTCATGGAGTAAAATAAAGGCAGAGTTATTCCTGAATGATTCAGAATGACTTCTACTGGCCATCAAATGTTTTTTTTTCTTTTTTCTTTTTTGTCAACCTAGTACATCTCCTTACCAATCACATAATAGCATTGGAGTTTGGAATTGCTGAATTTTTGCAAAGAAATGCGAAATTAAATTCATCTAAAATATAGCATTGCACATTAGGAAAATTTTGAGTAAGGCAAGCTGATTTAAAAACTGTTGAAAGTTAAACCATTTTGCACTATGAAGTAATTCTTCAAAATATATCTGCAGTAATTTAAAAGATAATTTTGTAAAGTTCCCACAGCGCCAGGGTCTGCATGCCTTTTCTTTGTGTCAAGGAAAATGTCGCAATAGATTTTACGGACTCCAAAGTCATTAGATATCAAATCCAAATCTGCTTACCGGTCACGTATCGGTGAATGGATTAATGTAAGTATAGCAATTCTATATATTTAAGGAGAAAATTAAAACTCACTGTGTAGATCCTAGCCATAAATGTGGCCCATATTTATGTAAGGGGAAACTATTCTAGGAAAAGTCACAAGAATGTAGAAGTTATGTGCATTTCAATGAGAAGGGAAGAAGTCTCACCTGCCAATGGCTCCTTCGCAGAAAACAAAGAAGGATTTGTCCTTGCTTAAGGACAAACCATTAGGGAATTGGATATTCTTCATAAGGACAGTAGTTTGTTTCGTAGCTGGATCATATTTTAGCACCCTCCCAGTATCCTCCGAAGAGAAAACCAACTGCATGAAGTTCCTGAGAAATTATGTTGCATCAGAACCAATGAACCACAAGTGACAACCAAGCATTCTGAGGGTGGGGGTAGACTAAAATCGTCAATACCAACTCAAATGAGAGAAGCAACATCGAAGACTAATTATACCTAGAGCATGGCTTTATTTTTGTACAGCCCTAATTTCTTACCACTTGGCAATTATAATCTTGCATGTCTTGCGAGCCAATCGGAGAATGTTCTTAAGAAAAGTTTAAAAACATGTCAGATAATCAAAGTATGACATAGATTGGTTTTGAATTTAGAAATTGGTCTTGGATAACATATGGAGAAATGTAAAATAAGAAATGGCTAAAGTTTTCTATCTAGAGCTTGGTGAGAAAAGAAGACTTGGGCCAGTTACAATTAGCTCTTATTCTTAATTCTCTTATCCTTTTGACTTGAGCTCTTTATAACCGTTTCTAAATGCAATAAGTATATTCTAATGAACATCAAGTAAAATACAGTTGATTAGACAATTCTACTTGGCCCTTAATTGGCAAAAGAATAGCGCTATTAAATGTTTATGATTTGATGGCAATAAAAAGAAGCTTATGAGTCAATTGAAATTGTAAATAAACTAAAACTTGACTAGTACACATGCAAATTTAAGGAATTCTCATGCACACCGGACACCACATTATACGCGGTTTCCTCGCATATTACAAAGTACATAATAGGGACAGAACGAAACATACAATACAATCTTAGAATTAGACACATTCTAGTCTATAAAAATGTGAAAACCCTTCTTCTGGAAACAATTCTGAACTGCATTCAACTTTTACGCGAAGAAGGACAAATGACAACTTAAAGCCTAGGTGAAAGTGTATTATCATGCATTGAGATACAATGGATGTCTTCATTAGCAGAACAAAATTATAACCGTCAACATCTCAGAAAGGAATTGAATTAAATGCTCACTCACCTCCTTTGGTATACGGTGCTGCTATCAGTAAAGTAAACATTGCCTTCATCATCGATGTCTAAATCGTTGGTAAACCTCAGAGGCACACCTTCTGCTTCAGATGTAAGTGATGTTGCTAATCCTCCTTCTGGTCCCACCTTCATCAGCCCAAAATATGCATCAGCAATGTATAAATCACCAGTTTTCTTATCAAATCGAAGCCCCAAAGGCCTGCCACAGATGTGCTCATTCTTCAAGTAACCCCAAGGCGATGGCTTTGGGCCACATAGTTCCTTCCTGAATTCCAATATATATACGAAAATGAAATTATCACGTCAGAAGTTATATTCCAGAGGTAACAACCATAAGGACAGCTCCGAGAGATTTTCTAATAAATCAGAAAAAACAAACAGATAATAAACCAGACCTCTTGACCAGAACAAGCCAAATTTCATATCAAACCTTATTGATTATACACTTCACTGATTAATAAACTGGGAAACTTGGAAACTTCCATGGAAACACATCTTTTTTCTTCTTTGGGTAAGTAGATTTTTTATCATAAATAACAAACATATTATCCAATGAAAGTTCCCATGAAACTAACCTCTTCACTGATATCAACTAATCATAAGAATTAAATTTAATAAACAGTAGACTGTGCCATGAAAATGCAAACTAATCATTTGATGAAGAAACATATTGTGTTTGGATTCAGCTACATTTACAGATTAGTACTGGACAAATGATGACAACTTTTTAAACCATGATAAAGTTATAAGATAATGAATGGGCAGTCTGTATATTATATCAAATCAGTCTATTACACCAAACCTTCTTTATCACCAACCTTTTATTTATTTATTTATTTATCTATTAAACAAGAAACAATGATAAAGTAATAACAGATTTTCCAGAAAACGAATTGAAAACACAAAATGGCAATCTCTCAATTACCCATATCTGATATCTCCCACAGAACCCCAAAGCCAAGTCATTGACTCGTCCCAAAAAAGACCCATTAAGAGAAAACTCACCTGTTATCGGACGTAAAAGCAAAATCATTCCATTTGATGCCATCCCAGAAGAGAACTCTGCCATCAGCAACACCAGTGTAGGGTCCACGGCCAAGTGGGTCAAACGCCATGCTCTCAGGACCCTGAATTTGATTGAAGAACATGATTGTGGAGTTTTGAAGCAAGTTTTGATCATCTTTGTCAGTTGGGACCTGAGACCAAGGAGGCAGGTCCACATAATAGGAAACAAAATCGGGGAATTCAGAGATTGCACTGTGCTTAAAAGGATCAAGGCCACAGTACACGGCTACAAGGAGGAACAGTACTCCAATGAATCCTCTGGGTGTCATTTTGATTGAGAGTTGAAGGAGAGATTGGAGAGTGATGATATAAGCGAAGACTACTACCTAGTACCAACTAAAATAGTTTTGGTTGAATGTTGTTTATAAAGTATCTTGAAATGATCACCAAGATTTTTGGTTCCTACTTTAAAGAAAAATAAAAGATGGGTAGGTGGGTGTATGCGTAAGTGTTAGATAGTGAGATGGTTGGTTGTATAATTCTGTGCCCCAATTTTATTTTATTTTATTTTATTTTATTCTTTTACGATATTTATTAATTCGGGATCAAGTTTTTTTTTTTTTTTAAAAAGTTTTCACCATTTGTAGGATTCTGTGCCCCATCTCTTAAAATGTTGTTGAGCTTTTTCAAATCAATGCCCATTTTAAAAACTAGAATAGGTTGGTCCAGTGGTAAAACTTTTCACACCTGTATCATGAGGTTACGTACCCCATCTCTTAAAATGTTGTTGGGCGTTTTAAAATTAATGCCCATTTTAAAAACTAGAATAGGTTAATCCGGTGGTAAAACTCCTCACACCTGCATCATGAGGTTACAAGTTCGAGTATTCCCCCTCTAAAAAAACCTTGATTTATGTAATAGTGAAAAACTTCAAAAATAAATAAGAACTAGAGTATGAAATCACACATTTACACCTACCCGAGGTTTCGTGTTCGAGTCTTGACGCCCAAACAATTTCAATTTTTTTGAAAAATTGTAACTCACAGTACTTCTGGTTAATAAATCATGATATAGCCAGAGGGTATTTCAGCCATTTGATATATTAAAAATATATTAAAAAAATGATAATGTAAATTAAAATATTTTAAAGAAAAAAAAAAAAATATATATATATAAATCAAACTTTCAAAATATAAAAGCCACCGGGGATTGCTTTCTCAGTTTCTTGTGCGACGACGAGGCCATTGGTGCTTGGTGGTCTCATGTATTTTATAAAAAAAAAAATTAATATGTTAATATTATTTTGAATATTTATGTTAAGGATATTTTAGTATATTCCTTTGTATGACAAGGGTAATATAGACTTCTCAATGGTCAAATGTTAAAACTAACCGAGTCAAATTGACAACAAAGAAGGTAAGTGTTGTTGTGAACCTATGTAAGTTTGGTGTAATTTGCTCAAAAGTTGAGAAACAGTCGCATCTTATTAGGTTTGATATAATTGTACCTGATGATCGAAGGTCATTTTTCAACATTCAGTCATTCATACCCCCACCTGGCCCTACCTGTTATAAAAATAAATAAAAAAATTGTTACACATAGGCCCTATGCCTTGGTGGCCTAGAGTCTTCCTAAGACTCTTACCACCAAGGTTCGAATCCTGGTTTGGTGTGTATATGGAGGTTTTCCCACCATGTTTGTGGGTCTTGTCCCACCTTCGTGTGGGTGCGCTCTCGCCTTATAGGAGTTGTGTGTCCGAGCTGTGCTTGTAGAGCTCCATCTCACTGGTCCCCGATAGATGTTGATGTAATTAAAAAAATAAATATTACCTTTGACGCTCAAGGTATAATATTTTTTTTAACTAGTTATGAAATAAAATATATTTTCTAGCAGAGTAGTTAAAGGTAGTTTTTTTTTTTTTTGAATTGAGATGAAACCAATTACAACACAGAAAAATCGGAACAGGGGTTGGGATCCAACCACAAACACTCCCGAACAAAGGAGAAGGCTATCGAAGCTAGTTTATGTGCCAAGGAGTTCCCCTTTCTAGAGGAGGCTTGACACTTACAAATACCAACTTCAGAACATAGAGCTTTGATATCATTAATGATAAAACAGTTTTCCCTTAAACTAGGCAAAGGATTGCAAAGAAGAGAAACAACAGCAGGGGAGGAACATTCAGCTATGAAGATTGGGATATTGTAGAATCTGGCCAGATTCAGGCCTTCTCGAATTGCCAACAAATGTCCTGCTTCCACTGAGAAAGCTCCCAGAAGAGTGCTAGACCGTGCGGCAATTACCTTTCCTTTATAGTCCCTAATAGTAGCCCCAACACCAATGCTTGAGGAATTCCTCCGGAAAGCAACATCAGTGTTTAATTTGAGGCGACCAGGGGGCGGGACCATCCAATCAGCAGGGCGACACGGGGGAGAAGTAGTAGGGGTGGGAGAAAGGGCAAGCTTGGAGTTCCTAAACTCTTCCAAAAGCTTAATCGCTCCATACACCACCATTTCAGGCGCTTTAACTCTACCACCGTTCAACCTTGCATTCCGATTCTCCCACACCGCCCACACAACCATACAAAACTGATAGAAGGAATCAGGATCACGCTGTTCAGCCAAAAGGTGGAAAACCTCTGAAACAGAAGGAGCTCTCATATGGACCATGTTGTCCCTGAAACGAGAAGCAGCCCAGATCTTCTTTGCCAATTTGCAACCAAACAGAGCATGGGCCGAGGATTCAGTATACACACCACAGCTATCACATTTAGGATCAGCAACAATCTTCCTCTTCCATAAATTCTCCAAGGCAGGGATGGCATTTTGGCAAGCCCTCCAAACAAAAATTTTTATTTTGGGAGGGAGATTAAGCTTCCACAACGAGGCCCACCACTTACTTCTAACAGAGGAAGTCGAAGCACCGTCCATGTTATACTCCTGCAACGCACAATTATAGCCACTACTAACAGAATACTCACCCTTTTTATCGAAATGCCATAGGAGGAAATCTTGCCCACCTTTCCAACTAATAGGAATCTTCAGAATAGCGGCCTTATCAATTGGGAGCAAGATTTGGTTGAGTAACTCATGATTCCAGCCTCTCCGATTTCTGTTCATCAGGTCAGCAACTGTGATGTTTGAGCCAGGATCATTTGTGATCACCTTAAAGGAGTGACGGCGAGGTATCCACTTATCTTTAAAAACACTTATGCTATTTCCACTCCCGACTGACCACCTTAGGCCTTTGGAAAGCAAGTCCTTGCCCCAGGCCAGACTTCTCCATAAATGAGAGCAGCCAGCTTTCGTGGAGGCCGACATGAAATCACCATCACTGAAGTACTTTGCCTTGAGAAACCTGGCAGCCATAGAGTCCGGATTGGAAAGGATTCTCCAAGCTTGTTTTGCCAAGAGGCCCTGGTTAAACAGAGAGAGGTCTTTGAAGCGCAACCCTCCGTGGCTTTTCGGGAGACACATCCTCTTCCAGCTAACCCAGCTAACCTTCCTTTTCCCCTCTCTAGAGCCCCACCAGAATTTAGAGGTCATGGCACTAAGCTCGTTGCACAGCCCACTAGGAAGCCTAAACATGCTCATCGTATACGTGGGGATGGCTTGTGTCACTGCCTTAATCAGGACTTCCTTTCCCCCGAACGAAAACATGTTACCACGCCATCCCCTAAGCTTGTTTCCCACCCGCTCTTTGATAATGTTGAAACTTCTGCTTTTATTTCTGCCCACCACCGTAGGCAGCCCAAGATAACTATCATGGGAATTACAGGCATCAAGCTCCAAGATCCTCTGAATCTCATTTTTAATCGAACCCCCAACTCTCGGACTAAAGTGACAAGGAACTTATTAAGATTAATCTTTTGACCCGAGCCTTTCTCATAGCAATCCAAAATCGCCCGGATACACTCGCTGCTGCTTCTGGAGGCTTTGCAAAACAACATACTATCATCGGCAAAGAGCAAATGGCTAACTAATGGACTCCCTCTACAACTACAAACCCCCAACACTCGGCCATTCCTCTCAGCCTTTGTAATCAGGCTAGAGAAAGCTTCAGAGCAGAGAATGAATAAGAAAGGGGAGAGAGGACACCCTTGTCTTAAACCTCTAGAGGGATTAACCGTACAAGCTACCTTGTTGTTTAACTAAAAGGAGAGAGAAGAAGTGTTGATGCAGTCCATTACCAATTTAATCCACTGACAAGGAAAATTAATCTTCTTCATGACTTCAGCCAGAAAAACCCACTCGACCCTATCATAAGCTTTACTCATATCCAGCTTAAGGGCCATTTGACCATTCTTCTCCGCCTTCTTACGACCCAAAGAGTGCAAGATCTCAAACGCAACCAGCACATTGTCAAAATCTGACGGCCCGGAACGAAAGCAGACTGAAAAGGAGAAATGATGTGCGGGAGGAGACTTTTAAGCCTGGAAGCCATAACTTTTGTGACCACTTTGTAAACCACACTACAAAGAGCAATATGTCTAAAGTCTTGGATTTTCGAAGGACACTTCACCTTAGGGATAAGAATCATGTTTGTTTCATTAAAGTCTTTAATCGACTTCTCGCCATTCAGGATGCTAAGGCAGACCTTAGTGACGTCCCCTCCAATGACACCCCAAGCTTTCTGGAAGAAGATAGCCTGGAACCCATCGGGTCCAGGGGCTTTAGTTGGGCTTAAACCGAAAACAGCAGATTTAACCTCATCCGCAGAAAAACCTGATCCTAACTCCTCACACCTTTCTACAGTCAGTCTAGACTTGATACTTCTTGTGACATTATGGATATCTTGGGAGAAAGGATTAGAAGAGCAAAAAAGAAAAGAGAAGAAATTTTCCACCACCTTAGAAATACCATCCTCCGATTCCTGACAAATCCCATCAGAATCCAGGAGACCCTTGATACTGTTTTTCTTTTTCCTAGCCGTAGCTTTGGCATGGAAAAATTTTGAATTTCGGTCCCCCGATTGAAGCCATTCAATTCTTGATCTCTGCCTCCAGAAGATTTCTTGTCGTTCAAGCAGGCCTTCAACAGACTTCTCCAGGAGTTTAATGTCATTCATAATTCCAAGCTTTCCACAGGATCTGTAGAGTCTCTCAATCTCTCTATTCTTTTCCTCAATTTGCTTCCCAAAATGACCAAACCTAGCCTTACTCCATACGCCTAACTTTGCAGCACATCTTGAAATTTTAAGCTTCAAATTTCCAACAGGATCCTGGATACCCAACTCCTCCCAGGCCTCTTTAACCACACTACTGTAATCTTCCTCTTTTAACCAAAACGGCTCAAATCGGAACTGCCCCCCTCTTATCTTCATACACTGACTCTCAGGATCACTATTAAGAAGGATGGGCCGATGGTCTGACGAATTGAAACCCAAATGGTTAACGTTCACCAGGCTGAAATTATCGCACCATTGATCGTTAGCCAGAAACCTATCGAGTCTCTCTTGGATATTACTCTTCCCTTCCCTCTTGTTATTCCAAGTATATCTTGGCCCATTGAAACCTAAATCCGTAAGATTGCAGTCCTCAACCGCTTGTCTGAAATTGAACATCCCTGTGAAAGACTTCTCCGAACCCCCTAGTTTATCATGGACACTAAGCAGCTCGTTAAAGTCCCCTCCACAAACCCACAGAAGGGAATCCACATCCTTCAACCGTCTCAAAAGGTCCCAAGAATTCGACCGATTACTTGGATTCGGCTCACCGTAAAACCCCGTAAACCGCCAACGGAAGCCATCCTCCATACTCACACGAGCATCAATATGCCCTAAAGAATACGAGAGCACCGACACATCACAAGAGTCTTTCCAAAGTAACAACAGGCCCCCACTATTTCTTATACTATCCACACAAAAACAGTTGTTGTAACCAGCCAATTCTTTACTATTACCCGCTTTAGTGCCATTGAACTTTGTCTCCGAAAGGAAGACAATATCAGGGGAATGCTTTTTTAGCAGCCTTGACAAGGCCGCGAACGCCCGGGGATCCCCAAACCCCGAACGTTCCAGCTGAGGCCTATCATTGTTCCCGGCGAGCCTGTGCCTCAGGCTCCGCCGATATTGGGGTTTCCGAAATGAGGGTCGAACACTTCCCTTTTTTAGATTCTCCATTCTCTTCTTCTGAAAGTTCAAAGACCATCTTCCTCTTGCAAGCTTGGCCATCCTCCACCTTCCTAAAAGTCGAGGTATCACATTGCTTATTTGGGAAAGTACGGGAGTTAGGAGAGGTAGTTCTGGGACTTTTCTCCTTTTTTGGGTGTTTACTATGGTTCCTAGTCGACACATGGGATTTCACACCTTTAGGCGATTTTCTAGAAATCAGGCTGACTCCAAGCATTTTCTGAAGGGGGCTTGTAATTAGACCAACAGCTTTTTTCTGGGTTGATTCACGGGCAGCTCTCTTCCACTTTTTGGAAGTTTTCGTTGATGGAGGTGGAGGGGATTTGAGGGGTTTTGTTTCCATAGGTTGCTCCCGATTCTTAGCATCCCCAGTATGCGGGCCCAAAATTGGCTGGACCAAAGGTGTAGGCTAAAGCTGAGATGGGTTTACTGCCCCTTCTAAAAGAAGTTGGGGACTTTGAGTTTGAATATTTTTGGGCCGGCCCAACTCCGTAGAAGAGACCTCCACACCTGGGCCCAAGCCATCAATACACATTTCTGTGGATCCGGGCGGCCCATTACCCTCCACAGAATCTAGGTTACCTTTCCACTTTACCATCAGCAGAGGCTGAGGCGCCGCAGCCGAGGCTGCCGAACCATATTCTTTCAGCGACGACTTAATACCAGATTTTAGACTAACCGACCCATCTCCTTCAACTTCCTGTGAGTTCTCCTGAGGTTTCGATCTGTCAGACGAACTAGCATTCACTTGCACCCCTCCCATGATTTTAGTTCTATCTGGAATTGGGGCCTTCAGCCATGAGCCATATTTGCTCACCGCCCCCTCTAACGCCGCTTCTCTAGCCTCTTCATCTTGACATTCCTTATTGTTGTGACCAATTCTCCCACAGGTAAAGCAAAATTCTAGGAGTCTTTCATACTTCAAACTAACCACCGTAACTTCCTCTATCTTGCCCAGTTTCAGCCTCAACCACCGTTTAAGGGGTTTGGAGATATCGATTCGCACCTTAACCCTCATAAACTTCCCCCAACACTCTCTAGATTCTGCGGGGAGCTCCACTGCTTCTCCAATTTGTTCCGCCATCCATTTGGCCATTCTACGATTCATACACATAATGGGTATATCATGTATTTGAATCTAGAAAGCTGCTTTGTTAAACCTTAGCTGAGAAATGTCGTCGATGCCCACCGATTTTTCCAAAGCTATAAGACTATTTACAAAATGCCACAGTCCTCTGAACCAAACCCGGTTCCTATCTTCCCGATTGATGAAGTAAAACATAAAGATGTTTTCCCCAATGAGCTCTATTTCGACATTCCCATAGGGGTTCCAGATCTGCTCTATCAGTCCTTTGAAAGCTTCTCTATTGACTTTCTTACCTGTTAAGACCTTACCAACCAAACATCGATCTACATCCTCTACACCATCGAGATTATCTTTCTCAGCAATTTCATGTATTGCCCCATCTTCTTCTGCTATGGAGAGATTTTGGTACAACTTGGCTAGATCCATATCTACCAAATGACTGAGAATAAGAAAACGAAAGAGAGAACGAAACCCAAAACCACTTGAGAAACAAACAATAAATGCTATTAACTGGCTCTACTTGCTACTTCCGATTAGAGGAAGACGATCTACCTTATGGAACTGGCTACTTTCACACTCTAACTCTTAGACAGAGAGATAGCAGAGAGACATATTTTAGTTAAAGGTAGTTAAAGGAAGCCTAATGTACCTTTCTCTCTCTCTTAAAGGCTTTCCTTTTTCAATGATATCTAAACCCCTAAGTTATAATCGGTTTTAATGGCTTAAAATAGCTTAAAATCGATATCCCTTTACTTTAGTACTCCACTCATTACTAGTTTCCAAGGAAGAAAATATCGGATCGGTATCGATATCAGGCTTCCAAATTTATAGATATTTCGGAGATAATATCGATATCATCCGATATTCTGTCAAAATTCACATCTAAAGTTCAAAAAAAATTGTTAAATTTTAGGACAATCTTAAACAAGTAATTATACATCAAATTAATCATATTTTAACAATAAATTAGCATAGTTATAAACTTATTAGAAAATATAAAATAGATAGAGTCTGTATATGATTTTTATAATTAAGTATTTTATAGAATAATATCTTGTTTCACTTTTACAATATATAAAAAAAAAAATAGTTAATAAACAAATTAAAAGAAAAATATATATATTTCCATGATTTTTTTCATAATTCGTACATAATACACTGCATATCTGAAATTTGATACCAAAATGAATTCCATAGTGGTTCAAAGACATAAGATGTATTTTCACATTGTTTCGAACAATAGTTTTTCCTAGGAAAACGTGTTTGCATAGTTTTCAAGGTAATTATTAATATGCAACGTATATGTTACTTGATCTCTTCTGGTGGATCCATGAATTGGGTAGTTTGGATTTACTCAACTTGGTAGATATTGCTGATTTGTATGCTTAGATATTGTATAAGACATTTGAGGCGAATGATAATCAAATACTATTTTCTATGTCTATACTTGTTATAGGTAAAAATCGTCATAGAAGACACATCATCATAATGAGAATGTCAGCATAGCCACGTAAGCAAAAAGGTCAAAAGAAGTCAGCTTAAGGAACAAAGCTACCTAGAGGATGATTTACTCGGCATCAACTAAGACAACCTGATCAGAGCCAAGTGATACTACTCAGGCATATTCGGCACCCAACAAAGAAGATAGATTACAAATACTCTGTTTAGGCACAAAGGTAGAATCAGCAACTGACAGCTCTAAAGTAGCTACGGTACAGCTACCCAGAGTCCGAAAAGGAAACAGACAAGTTCTCCACGCATAAGGAAATTAAAGTCCTGCTTAGATTCAGATCTAATTGAATTAAAGCACATGGCAAATATTAAATAGGAAAGCAAGTCCTAAAAGGACTCTACGGCCAACCGCACCTTGTGGCCTACGATACCAAACCCTAGTAGAACTTACAAACCCTAATATTATCATGTATAAATACCCCTGCAAAACATAAAGAAAGGGGTACATGAGAGTTAGCGAGAGACCAGAGTGTGTATTTTTGCAACAATCATAGTGAATTTGACTACGTTGCTAAGGCAACAACCCATGGATGTTTCTCCGATCGTCGAAGTTTTACCACATATTTTACGTCTTTCATCATTAACTCTTTTCATTCCTATTATTTCGCTCATAATTACAGGTTTTTACTGAGACAATCTGTTGACGGATTGACTACGAAAAATCACCGTCAACAATTGGCTCTAGAAGAATGGGGGCTCGTACATTTACACCATTTTGAACGCACTTCGAGAACCTTTGTGAAACAATGGCTGGCAAAGGAGATGGTAGCGATTTCAGGTATAGCCAAGGACCACCAAATAACGAGTTAAAGGAAGATACCGTTGTTAATGCCATAAATGCCATGCAGACAACCATAGATCAAACAACTGCCATAGCTGGCATCCAGCGTTTCCCTCCAACCAGCGAGGAGATCGCTCAACGGTTCCAGGCATCTTTACAATAGCTCATATCTGATGCGGCCAAGCAAGGGATTAACCTATCCACCACGGAAGGTTTAACCTCGTTACAAAACTTGATTACCCCAGATCATCAACCAAGGAAGTTGCACTCTGTAGTAGTTGCCCCAACACCAGACGCACCCTTAAAGATAGGTTGAAATCCAACAGACCGGGCCGAAACACTGTCTGAAAGACAAGCTCGGGACAATAGGGAGCATAGAAGGGAAGACTACTCAAGCAGAAGGTATAGCCTCGATCAGGCGGAAGACCTGAACTGACTAAGAAGACGGACACGCAAGAGAGACCGGTTATCATCTTCAGAAGAAAGCGACCAAAACCATGGCCATAATTGAAGGGGCACAATCCGATTGCATGGCTTGAACTAGGGAACCAGAGATCAGGAACCTGAAGGAAAAAGTCAGAAGTTGACCATCAGTCAAGGATTTAATTTAATGGGAGAACTGGAAAGAGATAGGGATATACTCATACAAAGTTTAACCCCGAGAGGTTCAAAATAATCGACGGCAAATGGATGCTTTAGTCAGGCGTTACAGATGCAACGAGTTATCAGATGACGAGTCAAGAAGCCCTTTCACCAACGAAATCCTAAAGATGCCCTTCCTAGAAAGGTTCAGGATGCCACATGTAGAGCAATTCAACAAGGATACTGATCCAAAGGAGCATGTTAGAAGATATATAAGTGCTATGGCCCAGTACATCAATAATGATGCCTTTCTATGCCTAAACTTCCCGCAAACACTTGGGGATTTAGGCTCTCGATGGTTCGGTAGATTACCAGCAGCAAGCATAAGCGATTTCGGGGAACTGAGCAAGGCGTTCTCGAGACAGTTCCTTGGAAACGTGCACAGAAAGAAGTCAGTTGCTCACCTGTCCCAGCTCAAGCAAGGGAAGGACAAATTGCTCAAGAAGTATTTGGGAAGATTTGGCTAGGAGGTATCAGAAATTGGGAGTGCAAATGACGAAGCCATCATTGCAGCATTCATTAATAATTTACAAAATGGCCAACCGTTGTTCAATTTAAGGAGAGCCCGCCTGACCAGTTATGCGGATATGATGGACATGGCTGGGGGTTACGCCCTAGCCGAGGAAGAAGAAATTGCGATGGGAGGTTATTTTGTACATGGTGGGCACCCAGAAGGGTCAAAGGCAAAAGATCAAACCAAAGCGCAAGATACAAAAGGCGACAAGCAAAAGAACAAAACGAGGGATGGTCGGGACGACCGTCGGGCTTATGACCCAAAAACAGACCAGCCGCGCTAGAAATTCCAAGGAAGATACACAAATTACACCCCGTTGAAGAAAGATCAAGAAGAGGTACTAGCAATCCTGGAAGAGAAGAACATGTCCAAAGAACCTCTTAAACAGTCGTTTTATGCTTGGAGGGACACCACGAAATATTACAGATTCCATAAAGAAAATGGACATGAGACGTCCAAGTATTTCCAGCTTAGGGATCACATCGAAACCCTCATCAGAGAGGGACACTTGAAAGATATTGTCTTAAAGAAAGCCGACAAAGCAGATGGACAGAAAGACAGCCGGCAGGAAGGACGAGGAAGGAAGCAAAGTCCAAAGAAAACCGAAGATGAAGGAGCAATCAACACCATCTTCGGTGGACCGATAACTAGAAATAGCAATAGGGAGAGGACACAGGAAATTCAGGAAGCGGTGGAAGCCCGAAGAGACCTCGATATTAATTCCATTGAACCTGACCCAAAAAGGATCAAGGAAGGTTGGGACCCAATTAGGATCAAGGAAGGCTAGGACTTAATTGTATTCACGGAGGCTGACTCACATGGAGTAGATGTAAGGCTGAACGACGCATTGGTTATTAGTGCTCGGATCGGTCACAGAAAGGTTCATCGGATCTTGATCGATAATGGAAGCTTGACGGATATTTTAAGTGCAAAAGTGTATGACCAGCTGAGACTGGATAAAAAGGATTTGCAACCCTTTCATACCCCGCTTCGAGGATTCGGGGGAGTGGAAGTAAGGTCGCTTGGTATGGTAAAACTACCAGTTAAGATCGGGAAAGCCCCTTGCCAGAAGACGGTGCTACTCGACTTTGTAGTCGAGGACACAGAAAATTGGCCGTATAATGCTTTACTGGGCCGACCATTCCTGAATAAAACTAAGACAGTAACAGCTACGTATGCTCTCATGATGAAGTTCCCGACGGAGTACGGAGTACGGAGTAGGAGTAGGAGTAGGAGTAGGAGTAGGAGTGGTCAAAGGGTCACAAGAGATGGCACGAAGGGCGAATTTATCGGTCTACAAAGATAGGGAGGTACACCAAGTGTGCGCAGTGTTAGCCGAGCAAGCCACCAAGGGATTAGAGGAACAAGCCGAAACACCTAAGGAATTCGAACTTGACCCCAGAGAAGAGCCCGAAGCCAAAAAAGATGAACCAATGGAAGAGGTGATGTTAGATCCTAAGGAGCTGAGTAGGACAGTTAAGATAGGGGCAAACCTAAGCGAACACATAAAAGCCGAGCTGACAGCAATGTTGAGAGATTACAAAGATGTATTCGTATGGAGTCATGAAGATATGCCCGGGATAGACACGAAAGTGATTTCACATTACCTATCCGTCAATCCAGAGTTCCGACTGGTAGTGCAAAAAAGACGATTGTTCAACCCAGAAAGAAGCACAGCTATCAAGAAGGAGGTAGAAAAATTGCTCTCTACGGGATCGATAAGGGAATTCAAATACCCGGAATGGGTGGCCAATGTAGTGTTGGTAAAAAAAAAACAAAACAATCAATGGAGAATGTGCGTTGACTTCACAGATCTAAACAATACATGCCCAAAAGACAGTTTTCCCTTGCCAAGAATTGACCAATTAGTAAATGCGACGGCGGGACACGAGTTAGTAAGCTTCATGGACTCTTACTCGAGATACAATCAGATCCGGATGAACAAAGCGGATGAAGAAAGAACGGCTTTCACCACAGATCAGGGTTTATATTGCTACAAGGTAATGCCGTTTGGGTTGAAAAACGCTGCGGCGACATATCAGAGGCTGGTGAACAAAATATTTGCTCGGCAAATTGGGAGAAACATAGAAGTCTATGTAGACGACATGTTGACCTATGTAGACGACATGTTGACCAAGAGTGTCACAGCGGAAAAACATTCAGAAGATTTGAAGGAAATTTTCAATGTCCTACGGAAGTATAAAATGAAGCTTAACCCGAATAAGTGTGTATTCGGGGTATCATCGAGAAGGTTTTTGGGTTTCCAGGTCTATTAAAGAGGAATCGAGGTATACCCCGAAAAGATTAAAGAGTTAGAAGAAATGGCCTCACCAAAGACAATGAAGGATGTGCAGAGACTGACAGGATGTCTTGCCTCGCTTAATCGATTCATCACAAAATCAACAGATAGGTGCGCCCCATTCTTTAGAGCAATAAAAAAGGGAAAAGGACTCGAGTGGGGTGAAGAATGTGAAAAAACCTTCTAGACATTAAAAGACTATTTGGGACGAGCACCCATTCTCTCGAAACCAATAGTCGGGGAAACCTTGTACTTGTACCTCTCAATCACGGAGGTGACGACAAGTTCAGTACTGATTCGACTGGAGGAAGAAGTACAAAAGCTAGTGTATTACACAAGCAAGACATTGTTAACAACTGAAACCAAGTACTCACCAGCTGAGAAAGTAACACTCGCACTGATCACGGCAACAATGAAATTGAGGCCTTATTTTCAAGCACACACGATAAAGATATACACCGACTGCCCGTTGAAACTTATATTACAAAAGCCAAAACTGTCAGGAAGGCTGACCAAATGGGTTGTAGAACTAAGTGAGTATGACATCAAGTACATCCCAAAAGCAGCAATAAAAGGGCAGGCGGTGTCAGATTTCGTAGCAGAATTCACTAAGCCAAATGTCGAGGTAAGAAGAATGATAGAAGGGAAACAGACGAACAATTTTTAGTGGAAGTTACATGTTGATGGGTCATCAAACACCCATGGCAGCAGGGCAGGAATAGTCATAACAACCCCAGAAGGGGATGTTGTGGAGTGTGCCATGATGTTTGATTTCAAGGCAACTAACAACCAAGCCGAGTATGAAGCTATGTTGGCTGGCTTCAGGGTGTGCATAGCATTGGGAGCAAATGAGCTAGAAATTTTCAGCGATTCACAAGTAGTGGTTAACCAGGTGCTGGACGAGTACCAAGCAAGAGAGGAGCACATGATAACTTATCTGGACATTACAAAAAGATTGCTCAGAAGATTCAAGAAATATAAAATCTCTCAGATCCCTTGGGAAGAAAATGAAAAGGCAGATGCCTTATCCAAATTAGCATCAGCTACTACTTGTATCAGATCCAAAGCAATACCGGTGGCACACCTAACCAAGCCAAGCACAACAAAACCCAGGGAAATCACGATAGCAGAAATCCAACCAGGTCCGGATGACTGGATGACTCAACTCAAGAGATACTTGGAAGAAAAAATATTGCCAGAAGATACCGCAGAAGCCAAGCGCATCAAATACAAGTTAACCCGGTTCACAATTCTGAATGGAAAATTATACAGGAGAGGATTTTTGAAACCATTGCAAAGGTGTGTCTCTGGTAGTGAGGCCAACCAGATCCTAAAGGATGTTCATAGTGGGGTGTGTGGAACTGGGGGTAAGAGCCTAGCACATAAAATACTTAGGCAAGGGTTCTACTAGCCGACCTTGTTTGCCGAAGCACAAAGGTTCGCAGAAAGTTGTGAAACATGTCAAAGGATAGCCAATGATATTTGGCAACCGCCGGAGCTGCTCAAGAGCTTAACATCGCCTTGGTCGTTCGCCATGTGGGGCCTCGACCTTATAGGACCAATGCCTATAGGAGCAAAAGGAGGAGCGAAGCATGCCATTGTCGCAGTTGACTATTTTACTAAGTGGGTAGAGGCGGAAGCACTCGTGCACATCACTGAGGCAAACACCACCAATTTTGTCAAAAAGAATATATTATACAGGTTTGGGATCCCGAGTACCATCATAACAGACAACGGAACCCAATTTGACAATAACAAATTCAAGGAGATGTGTGAAGAGCACAAAATCGCGAACTATTATGCCTTGCATGCCCATCCTCAAACCAATGGCCAAACTGAGGCAGTAAACAAGGTGATCAAGCACACGCTAAAAGCAAAGTTGGAGGCAAAGAAAGGCAACTGGGCAGACAAACTGCATGAGGTTCTATAGGCATACCGAACAACTGCAAGGTCATCCACAAGGGAGACCCCCTTCTCGTTAGCATTTGGAACGGAAGCCGTCATCTCAGTAGAAACAACTTTTACCTCTCCCAGGGTTCAGATATATAACCCAGAACACAATATCAATGTGCTACTACAAAATTTGGACGAACTTGAAGAATCTAGAGACAGAGCACAAGCAAGGAACACTGCCTACCAGCAAAGAGCCGTGAGGTATTACAACTCCTATGTCCATGTGCGAAAATTTCAGCTCGGTGACCTAGTATTAAGAAGGATGTCCCCGAACACCAAAGACAAAGTAGCGGGGTCCTTAGCCGATAAATGGGAAGGACCTTACATCATCGACGGTGTGACAGGACATGGAGCATACTGGATAACTCGACCAGGGGGTGGCTTAGTGCCTCGACCATGCAACGCACAATATCTGAAGATATTTTATCCCTAATTCCCCAAGGAATCCCTTTAATTTAAATGCTTTAAATATTTCAAGTTTTTTGCAATTTTACATTTATGTCTTAGATTTTAGTTTTTGGATATTCAATTTCTAATAAATGAATGCTTGTTCGCTAAAAGTCATGGTCAATCCAGTTACGCAAAAACCGAAGATTCCCTAGCAAAAACCTTTCCCGAGAATAGGGTGGTCAGCCGAGAAGAATCTGTAAGCATTAAAAAACTCAGGCGCCATGAAACCGTGAAAGA
This sequence comes from Acer saccharum, assembly GCA_030490815.1. Taxonomy (NCBI): domain Eukaryota; kingdom Viridiplantae; phylum Streptophyta; class Magnoliopsida; order Sapindales; family Sapindaceae; genus Acer; species Acer saccharum. The sequence continues at coordinate 42,350,778 of CM059868.1, read as the reverse complement.
GCGGGTGGATAGTGCCCGAAGGGGCGGAAAAGCTGAAATAGCATGCCCGCCTAGTTAAGATGGCATAAACATGCCACCTAGCAAAAAGGCCAACCCGAGGCACCAGGTAACTGGAAAATTACTTGGGGCGCCGCTAGAGAGGCTAGTGAGATGCGTAGCTGTGTTGGCCGGTATGAACTACTCCAACGATTCGGCAAACCCCTACACAGACAAAACCAGGAGATGTCCTAGATGACTTGTGTAGGAACCCGAGTGTATGGTCGGGGCGAGCCTTGACGTAACACCAAGGTAAAGAGAAAATAATAGACCTAAACGCCAGTTCATAAGATACTCGGCTAAGAAATGTTACTCAGCTCGAGCAAAAATAATGAATCTCCAGTTCATAAGATACCTGGTAAAAATGAAGAATGCTCCACTCAAACATATCTAGTAAAAATATCTCCAAACAAAATAGAGACCCGGCCGAATACGGGCCGTCAATTAAATAAAATGCGAGTACAAGTTAAGTTATGCTCACCCCTCTTATGATAAATATCATTATGTTTATTATTATCATGCAGGAAAGGGTCTAAAAGTCAATCCGCGAAGGTAGTAGAATAAAATATCAAGCATTGGGCAAAGGATGTATATACATATATACAAAGTTCATTACAAAAAAAAAAAAAAAAAAAAAAAAAAAAAAAACATGTATACAAAGTTCACTACAAAAGATAGTACAAAATCAAAAGTCAGGAAGATGGCGCTGGGGGTTGCAAACCACTTCCACTGACGCTCGGATCAGGCTCCATCATGTACTCACTTAAGAGGCTGTCATCAGAGGGCCATATGATCTCATCATCCATCCAGGTGCTGTAATCTTTTCCAGGCATGAGCCTAACGTCAGGATCCTCACCATTAATCTCTGCCTTCTGACAGGCATGGAAAGTAGAGAAGGCACTGGCAGTAGGGAGCTCTAGGTGTATGGGATGTGGCACCTTCCCCTTGCTCCGACAATATGCGCGCAACTCCTTCATCTGAATCCGGAGAGATTCCAAAGATGTATCCACATGCTTCTTAATTGAGAGGTTCCAGTTGGCCCTGGCCCGATTAGTTGCCCTGTTTTTCATCTTGAAGAACTCTTCAGCCGAGACCATCCCTTATTGAAATTCTTGGAGAAGTAAGGCATCATAGGCTTGGGACCTTTTAAAGCGATCCACACCCTGTATCTCCAGCTCCAGCCTAGCCTCCTTTGATAGGGATTCGACAGTCAAAGCCTAGTGTTCTAAATCCTTCTTCAAGTGTTTGACCTCATCAACAACAAGGGAAGCCTTTTGCTCAGCTTCCATCTGACTCGCCAAACACCGGTCCATGAACTCTTGATTTGCTCTAATCTTCCTCTAACAAGCTGACTCGATCCGAACACGGCGATCTTCACTTTCCTTCAATTAGGCTTCCAAGTGCCTTATCTTATCTGCCTGGGCGCTTCTAGCTTGATAGGCTTCCGACATCTCAGCCACCATCTGCAACCAGTTTAACATAGAAACAGTGAAATAGCGAAAAATAAAAAGATAAAAAGAAATCTGATTAAGAATTACTCACATAGGAAGCGCTATTGAAGAAGTTATACAGACGGTCGGACGAAGAGCCAACCCTGAAGCAGCTCCAGCTATCCTCCCCTATATAAGCATGGCCAGAAGCCATAACCTTCAACATGGCCTGGTGGGTAGGCACACCAGGCTGGACCGACGGACCTGGACCGTCAACACCAGTTTCAGGCAATCCGGTGGACGATGTTGCCCGAGGAGAGCCAATGAAGTCCCCTGCATTAGTCCCGACCTAATCTCACGGGGGAGTTCGAATCATTGCTTCTTCAACCCCAGCACCACCCTCATCACCAGAGGATGAATCGACATACATGACCACCCAGGGAATTTTCGGGGCAAGACGGCCGGGCGAAAATGAAGCCTTCCTCTTCCCAGGTTGCCTCCCGCGTGTATCCAAATCGACAACAGGGTCTTCTATGTCCGGGTCGAGGTCTCTTGTTCCAGCATCATCCCCGACAGCCGAAGAAGGAATAGGAGTTGGCTCAACAAGGGTCGGAAGTTCAAAAGCCACCACATTAAAAGGCTCTCGAACCCTTTCATTACCTTAGGGCACGGTAGCTGTTTCACCTGCAACAGAACCCCCCGTTTCATTATGTTCACTCTCCTCCTCACCCACATTGCCCGAAGCACGGGATGGAGAAATCCCATGAGAAGCTGAAACCTGTGTCCCGGAAGGCTCCCCAATTTTTTCCTTGCCTTTAGCCTTCAAGGAACTGGCAGGATCCCTCATCTGAGCAGTTGCCTCATCTGCAGCAGGTTCACCCAGATCAAGTATATCCTCTGCCAAGTTCGGTTCCTCATCAGGACCCCGAGTCTCCTAGGGCACATACTCGGGAACGCCTTCATCGATTCCTTCCTCATGAGGGCCTTCGGGTGAGCTCTCGTCAGAATCACCTTATGGAGGAGCTATGCGCCTCCTTTTGGCGTAAAACCTCTTTTCAGCTCACCTCAACAACGAACTTCATTTGGCGTGCCTGAACGTCACATACAATATCTACATCGAACACTAAGGAAAAACTAGCACATGTCAGTAAGCCGACCAAAAAAAAAAAAAAAAAAAAAAGAGTAGGCGGAAAGAAAACTCACGGCGTCATCGGCGGAAAAAGATCTGGGAAAAAGATAGCTTTTATCATTTTGTCCTCGTTGAAGAGATACGGCTTGCCTCACTTCTCCAAGGGTCGTACGGCTGCCGGGCCAGGTTTACAAGCTCACCATCGTAAAAGAGGGGTCGTTTGATTCCAGTTCTCAGGTGAACAAAATATCAAGGAACCTTGCGCTCACTCGAGTACTGTTGAGATCAAAAGAGATCGACTGACCCCAACGACCGCTGATAAAAAACCAGCTATTCTTCCAGAATTTGTTTGAAGAAGGGAGCCCCAAACGAACCCCTTCATCTTTTCATCATACTCAGCTCAATCTGCCCACGGACCTCCACATCCTTTGGAATCCAATACTCAGCTAGGTCGAGAGGAGAAAATAGATTCCTCTTCCCAACTGTCTCAACGAGTAGAAATGCCTAATCTCGTGAGGGTCGGGGGTGGCCGATTCATTCTATGCCACATGACATTAAAATCCTATAACTATTCGGAGTCAATTGAGCTGGGGCAAGCTTACTTCGTCTAGAAACATAGCAAAAAGGTTTGAAGAGGGACAGTTACACCGCAAGAGAGCATCACCCTGTAAACTGCTACCATGCCTGCGGGGGGTTCCATGCAGCACGACCATCGGTAGGGCTCAAAGTAACGAGGTTATTGTCCAAGTCAAATCAACTTTTATATTTACAGATTTCCTCGGGACCGACCACATTCGGCTCAATATCGTAGGCGCATACCCGCTCAGAAGAAAAACGATACGGACTGCCCTATGCTCTTCCTTCACATCGCTCTCGAGTAGTCTCTGAGGACCAATACGACTCTCTCGAGAGTGAGCATCCTTATACACCTTGCGCTTGCTCGGTAACTTTCCCATTTGTTTCCACGGCCAAGTATCGCCACAAACAGAAATAGAAGAATCAGACTGAACCTCAAGTTGATAAGATTCAGGGCTTGAAGAATTAGAATCGGAGGAACTTCAGAAGCAAGAGGAACTTCAGAAGTATGAACTTCGCGGAAGAGCCTTGAAACAGCAGCATTCAGAAAGGGAGGTTGGTCAAACAAAGGATCTCCTAGCAACTTGTGACAACCGTAGCATAAGAGTATCATTTCGCTCATAGCGGCCATTCCAACAGTAAAAAGATGATGTCTAGCTTTAAATCCATGAGAACTCACCTTGAGATACCAGATAGTTGGAATGGGAGACACGAACTACAGAAAAGCCTTCAATCAAGGGGTCTGGGGGTTGAAAATCTTGAGCCTTCAGGCAAAAACAAACCAAAAAACGTCCAGACTAAAGCGAACCAAAGGGTCGAGTTAAACAGAGTTCCCCAAAATCTGTGTTAAAGATAGTTGTTCTCAAGGAAGAAAAAAGAAATGGCAGAGGATAAAAGTGAGATTTCTCTTCGTTGAAAATGAGAAATCTCTCTCCAAAAACGAAGATATATAGGCGAGGTGTCAAGTTCAAATTCGAAACCCTAGAATGGATAAACAGGAAGTGGGAAATCGAAGACGTGGATTGTGACATGGGCAATGCATATAGAAAGCAGAAAGGTCGTGTCCCATAAATGCCATCTAGCACGACCAACTGCAGAAAGACAAGTGACTGCAAAGAGAGCTCGAGCCGTCAGAAGGCCAAAACGTCACTATCAACAGATTTTTGATTGAAGGGTGAATCGAATGTGTGCGGACACAATTAAGACTCGTCATTTATGGTTCAAATAAAACAAGGATGATGGAACCCCACCATTAATGAGGAAACGCGAACATGAACAATCGTAAGTAAAGAATCAAGTGAAGGTTAAATATTTTTTCTGAGTAGACCAAACCTGATCCATTCAGCTCAAATATTTAAGGAGGTATTGTTATAGGAAAATCGTCATAGAAGACATGTCATCATATGAGAAGTCAGCATAGCCACGTAAGCAAAAAGGTCAAAAGAAGTCAGCTTAAGAACAAAGCTACCTAGAGGATGATTTACTCGGCATCAACTAGACAACTAAGACAACCCGATCAGAGCCGAGTGATACTACTCGGGCATATTCGGTACCTAACAAAGAAGATAGATTACAAATACTCTTTTTAGGCACAAAAGCAAAATCAGCAACTGGTAGCTCTAAAGTAGCTATGGTACAGCTACCCAAAGTCCGAAAAGGAAACAGACAAGTTCTCCACACATAGGAAATAGAGTCCTGCTTAGATTCAATCTAATTGAATAAGCACATGGCAATATTAAAATAGGAAAGCAAGTCCTAAAAGGCTCTACGACCACCGCACCTTGTGGCCTACGATACCAACCCTAGTAGAACTTACAAACCCTAATATCCATGTATACATTCCCCTACAAAACTAAAGAAAGGGGTACATAAGAGTTAGCGAGCGACCAGAGTGTGTATTTTTGCAACAATCATAGTGAATTTGACTACGTTGCTAAGGCACAACCCGTGGATGTTTCTCCGATCGTTGGAGTTTTACCACGTTTTTACTGAGACAAACTGGTTTTTACTGAGACAAACTGCTGACGAATTGACTACGAAAAATCACCGTCAACAATACTTATTAAAGAGAGAGTCATAATCAAAGAATCTTCATCACTTTGACTCATTCCTTCTTGTTGTCTACCATGATTTGATCAAAATTACCTGCACCAACATCCTAACCTGCTGCACTAGCATCACAACCTGTTGCACCAACATCCCAACTTGTTGCATCAGTATCCCAACCTCCTCCCTCATCCCCCATCATCCCCATTATCTCCATCATCTTTTCGACTTTCATCCATCTATTTCCATCATAGTTATGTTGGTCATCAGAAGAGCTACTAATAATAACTCAACGATCTACACCAACTTCTTCTATAATCATTTGTTCAACATTTATTCAATGTCTCGAGCTTGAGAAGCAATATGGGGATCAAGATTTCTCTCCTCGCCATCCAAGTAGGCAGGTCTAATCTATTAAAATATAGGATTCTTATTATCGCCCCTACTTAAGTAGCTACTTGAAGTAGATTCATAAAATCAATTTCATTTACTTTATCTTTTTCAACTGTCATATCTTCAAGTTTCAACTACATATTATAATAACTAATAACGATAACCAAGTTGTTCAAGTTTAAAATAGACAAGACAGTTCTTTTGTTTTGTGTAGATTAAAGCAAATGTGGACAAAAAATTTTCACATGCAAAAGATGATGCTGTTTGAGACAGTATGCGAATTGATATTGCATGCAACGATGGATCATTGTCTCCATCCATAATTAGGGCTTTTTTTTTTTTTTTTTTTAGATTGCTTTCAACTTTAGCAAAAGACAGAACATGTTCTACGCATTCACTATTTGTCCAATACTACTTCAATAATTTTACTATTAATCATTGTATTGGAAATTTTTATAAATTTTGTAATGATTCTTCTAAAATAATTCTCACTCTATATTATTTAAACAATAATTTAAGTGTTTAAGATTAAAAAAATATTTTAATAATTTGCAAAATATCCATGGGTTTTAAGGTGAAATTCACAAAATTTCAGGAATATCGGGATATTTTTGTAGATATTTCGAAATCGACCGGATATTCGGTTAGATATTAGATATTTGTCTGTTTCAATATCGGTCCTTACAAAATATGGATATATTAGTGGTTATTTCGGTGTATCTTTGAATATTTAGTTCCCTTCTAGTTTTCCACTTTCCGCATAGGCACATTGCAGTAGTGTCAGCCTAAGCGACTCATGCACGGCAACAGCGCAGTTGGGACAACTCCTTTCGGCGGCCTGTTTACTTGTAGAAAAAAGAGAAAAAAAGTTAACGTGAATGCAGGTAAAATTACCAAAACATCCTATGTTTTGGTAATTTTGTCCTATAAAAAGTTAAAAATATGGTTTTAGAGGAAATGTTTAAATAATTTTCAGTTGTAAAATAAGGTCCGGATGTCATGTTTTTACATGATTTCACATTTTTTTGGGTGCAAAAATGTAACATATGTTATATGGATATTCTCATAATTTGTAGTCATGGATTGAAAAGAATTTTATAATGTATTATTAACCATTTAGTTAAAAATAAATTTTATATAATTTTATATATTTATGTGGTTAAGCAAAAAATAAATGATACCCTTTTATGTAAATCCAATTTTAAAAGGTGGGTTTGGCTAAGTTGATGTTTGCGGGAAGTTACTGTATCAATTTCATTCTTTAAATTTCAATTTAAGGGTGCATAAAATTAAAGATTTAAAAATTAAAATTAAAAAAAATAAATAAAATAAAATAAAATTATCTCTCACATAACTGCCCACCTACACGGTAATCTTGTTGTTAATGGTAAGATAGTAGGGGATCTCAATCCGATAGGAAAACCCATAAAAGGTAGAAACCGATTCCAATTGCATAGGAATACAGGAGGCTTACCGTAGAGAATGGTAAAGTGTGATTGGTAAATGAACAATACCGTACCTGGGCTCACCGTAGAGAATCCTAACCTTCTAGCAGCCCCTTCGTTTTATTTTTTGAAATAGTAAAATAATAAAAGAGTGGAATCGAGAGAAAGAGAGTTCAAACTCTATGTAAAGTGTGGAATTTTGAGTGAGGGAGGTTTTGTGTGTGTTATAGTTTTATGTTAGAAGAGTAAAAATGGGAGAGTCAGAGGCAGACCAATCGTTTTTCAAGAGGCACTGGGAGGGATTCAAAGATTTCTGGACAGAGAGGTTTTCGTTTCTAGAGAACTATTCAAGATTCGTCAATCGCGACGAGCCTCTTCCCTCTTGGTCCTCTTCTGATGTCGAACAATTCATCGCTTCCGATCCAATTCATGGCCCACTGTAATTATCAATTCCTTTTTTATTTATTTTTTATTATTTTTTTTTTTTTTATGTATTGGGTTTCTTTTGATTTGGTGTTTCATTCAGTTTTGTGGATGTTTCGTTTCTTAATTTGGTTGCCCTTTGCTTAGCTTTGCTTATATCTCTTTTCTATTATTATTAGATAGAGTCTTGTGTTCATCTGTCTGTGTTCATCTGGGTTTTCTCATCTCAGATAACTTTTTTTTTATTATTTTTTTTTATTTTTTATTTTTTTATGGTGAGAAACAAATGTTAATATTACGGGATGTTTCAGATTAATCAAGATTGACTTTTTGTGTGTTAATTTATAGTTTGATGATTGCTGGAGATTATAATCGTTGATTTGATTTTATATGTTTTGTTTGTTGGAATATGGTTGAGGTTGAGGTTGAGATAATAATGTTCGATAAGGCATATGGTTTGTTGTTTAAGGAACACAAAGATGCATAAGATGATGGTTTGAAAAAGTTCAAGCCACAAGGCATAGGCTCGATAGTTTGGAAAGGTCGGCAAGGATAGTGCAAAAGGGTTCCTTTAGCTGTAAGTAACTAAGTTGAGTTTAATGGTGAGTGCAAAGTTAATCTTTAAATGTTAAAAATGCTCTTTTGAAACCTATCAACTCCTTTGTTATCTAAGATTTTCTTAGTTTTCACTCATTTGCTAGACTAAATACAGCCTTGTTTCTGGTTGATGACTTTTTTCAGTGCTTAATAGTTTTCTTAAACCTGATTTTTACTTCATAAACCTGCAATTTTTCTAAGGGATATTCCACCTTTTGGAGTTGCACTCATTTAATATAATTTATCTGTCTTATAAAAGAATAAATGGGATACTGAATGTTTGATTGACTAATTAGTTTTATTTCATTTCTTTTTCTTTTGCTCAGTGTTTGACTATTTATACATTTGGATATATGGGTAGGGTCTTCTGTTTAGAAGAAGCAAGACTTGTTAGGAGGTTCCAAGATTTGAGAAGATTGAAATCTTAGATTACTGCATACTTTTACATAATGCTGCAAAATTTGAAATAATGCTGGCTGTCATTAGAATTACTTTCCTTTTCCCCATTACTTTGCATTTCTTTTATCTCCGGATTTCTCAGCTGCTTACATGATGTTCTTGTGAAGCAGATAAATTTAGAAGTAAGCAGTTCATATGGTCTCATTTGTTTTTCCTCTTTCTCAAAATCTTACATATATTGAACTACTTTGGAGAAAAATCAGTAGAGAAAACCAATATTTGTTTTACACCCATTATTAATTGAAACAATAACGGCGTTAGCTCTTCTGCTATGGTGCAATCTCTCATCTTATGTCTTCTTTTTATGTGCCTTTGATACTGGATTATAATTGTATTCATTTACGTAATTTATTTCTTATTAAGTATCAGAGTTACAGGCCTCCTCCTGAGAATGACCAAGTCTTTTCCATTTCAGTTGAAGACTGCTAGGCAAGCAGTGAACTTCGCTATCACTGGAAGTGTTATTGGAGCAGCATCAACTGCAGGTGTTGCCTGGAAGTATTCTAAGAGTCCACATGGTAATTTACTGCCTCTTCTTTCTATTAGCTGTTATGGATATCTTACTTATATTGGTGCATATGCCAACTGGCAAGGGATGAATTGTATCCTTCTACTCCAAGTATGACTATTTAGAGCATATATTTAATTGTATTTTATGAGTTTCGGTTTTAGTTGTTTTATATTAAAAGAAAGAAAGAAAGTTAATTAGTTCAGTATTTCCATCTCCTCCACTGAATTTATCAAATGAACTATGAAGAAGAATATGCAAATGTTGTGATAGTAAAAGATGTTTATAGAAAAAAATGATGTTCTTTTGTGTTTAATTTCCTCTGTCTTGTTGGTCTGCCCAGGCCTTTTATAATGTTTAATATATTTGGAGCCCTAATTAGGAGGTGGGTTGAAGAAATGAACTTGTGTCCAACTAAATAGCCAAATAGGTTGTGATGTTGCAGCTATCTCACATGAACACATATGAAAGAGAAGTTTATAAAAGAAAAAGAAAAGGAAAAGTTTATAGGATGCTGTAGTATTTTACTTCCTCCTCCTACAGAGACAAGGCTTATTGTAAAGATGTTTTGTTTACATTTATATTTTTACTTGGTGCTTAGTATAGTTCAGTTCGTTTGCACAATGATGAATGATTTTTTACTAGATGAAGATTTGGTTTTGACCAACCGACCAAGACAATTTGGTTTTGACCAATCTATTCCAGCAGCTGGCCATAACATTTATCATGTCAACTGGGACTGGGGTTGGTAGAGAAGGTTGAAGACCATCTCAATGATCTTGCTTGATTGAAGGTGTTGGTGCCAACACCATGTTGTGGCCCAAAAGAATTGTGCGACTATGAAAGCATTCTGATGGATAGTAACATAGATAGAAGCTTATGGAAAGAATGACCATCAAGTTTTTCACTAGTCTTTTTACGTATGCAACACAGAGAATTGGTGTTTACTGTTTAGCTTCTTACCCCAGTTATTTAATATTACAGGTACTGTACTGGCACTTGGAGCTGGAGCTGTCTTTGGTGTTACATTTGGACAGGAAGTTGCTAGCCACTGGTATCAACTTTATAGGTTGGACACCATGGCTGCACAGGTTAAGTTTATGGAGTGGTGGCAAAGGAAATCTGAGGGGCGGTCTTAAATTTAGCATGGGGTTGAAAGCAATGTCAAAACTTTGTTTCCAGTTCTACAATAAGAGTTAAATGGTTTCCCTGTTGAAAATGTATGGGTTGATTTGCTTATGTTTGATGTTAGAATTTTTCGCGTTTGAGGAATTATCAGGAAATTCTCTCTTTTTTTTTTTCCTTTTTTCAGGAAGCAAATTTGATAAAAGCCAACTAACAGCGTGATTATTTTTCTTAAATAAGTGAATGGGTGGTAGCTTGAGCTTCCTCTTCTCATCTTCTTGTTCCAATGATGTTGGTGATAAATTGAATTGAATTGTCAGTCTGTGACAAGGAATGTTTGGCCAGGTCTACTATTGGGAATACATGGGAAATTGTTAGTTTTGGGTCCGGTTTGTTTATTCAATGCGTTTGCTTGCTTCTATTGAAGATTAGTTTTGAGTCTGGTTGTCAATAAGAAAATAATTTCTTTGGGTTTGGGAAAGGCAAATTCCTTGATACTTATAACTTCAAGCTGACATAAATATGCAAATTTTGGAATCCTTCCTCTTATCACCATTCACCACTCACCACCTTATTAAAAGGTTCCTTCATTTACGTCATAACATTTCATTTCATAATTAATCTTCTAATTTATTACTATAAATTAGTAAAAGTTCTATCCGTAGAAAATTTATTACATTGATTTGGCATGCACCTAATTCACAAATTTATCTCACTAAAAAAAACATGATGAACATACCATAAATAAAATTAGGGTGGCAAAAAGCACCGTTTCCAATGGAACCGGTCCATATCCGCAAGATGTGGGTATGGTATATACTCGAACCGCATCATCAAAATACCCACATGAGTTTTAAATGATCAGACCCGCATTAATTACGGGTCGATTATGGTTCAGGATCAGTTTCCAGTCAGACCCGCAAAAGAACCGTATTTAAAAAATAAAAAAATGTTCTGAGTTGTCTCACGCCGCTCACTTCTCAGATCTCTCACTCTCATGCCACGTCAACTGTCCCCTCTCATCTCTCACCGTCTCCAACTTCCACCATCTCGCCGTTGTCGACAAATCACGCCTTTCATCACCAACGTCAGCTCTGCTCGCCTCTCACTGTCGTCGACAACTTTCATGTCTCTTCTCATGTAATTGTTTACATGGATTTTCTTTACTGGGATTTTTTCACTCTTCTAATTGTTCATGGCTTGTCAAAGATACCCACTTTGATTTATTCATGGGATTTACGTGAAACTTTTGTATCTTGTTATTTAGGTTTTCTGTTGACTATTGAAAGCCTAATAAGCTATTTTGAATCTCTCTACGTCTTCAACGTACAAGTATATAGGGATGGCAAAAAGAACCGGATCTAGAAGGTTTGGCCCTTATCCGCATGATGCAAACCCGGACCACATCATTAAAATGCTTGGAATTTACAGTTTTTAAAAAACCTTCATCGGTTGCGGGCCGGTTAGGGGTGTAGACCGTTGCTTATTTCAAACCCGCAAACAACCCGCTTACAAATAAGAAAAATAGGATTTTTTTTTTCAAAACATTCTCCAGCCAACAGCCTCTCTCATCTCTGCTCACCAGTCACCGCCTCTTTTCTCATCTCTCATCGGCCATCGCATATATCATCTCGTCGCCGTCGACACGGCACGTCTTCCGCCGCCGGCCGCCGCCATTAGCGCATCACGTTCCCTTCATCGGCGAAGCTTCTCACGGTAATTTCTTGCTTGGTCGCAGTCTGTTGAAAACCCCTCAGAAACTCTCCATTCGCTGAACAATTTGTCTTCAATCAAAACCTTTTTTTTTTTTTTTTTTTTTTCAATTGGGTATAATTTTGAATTTGATGGGTGTCTTATCGAAATTATTTCGATCATACGACATTTTGTGAACCCCATTTGTCGATTAATTTCAATCTGTTTCTGGGTTTGTTTTATAGTGTAAGGAATTGGAGATAATGGGAATTTTTTTTTTTTTTAATATCTTGTTGTTCATTTTCCTAATTTAGATTAATTGTTCACGTGTGTTTTGCCTTTTATCATTTTGTTCTAATATATATTTGGGTTTGGTTTTTCATTTGAGTCATTTTTTTCGATGGATTACTGATAAGAGTTTGAGAGGATATTTCATTATTTTTTATTATTATTTGTATCGGTTAGTGTTATACATATTTGTTCATTAGGGTTCAACTTCTCTGAGTTCTCTCACGCCGATCACTTCTCAGATCTCTCACTCTCACGCCGCGTCAACTCTCCCCTCTTATCTCTTCTCTCACCGTCTCCATTTTCCACCATCTCGCCGTCGTCCACAAATCACGCGGTCGCCAGTCAGCTCTGCTTGCCTCTCACTTTCTCCACCCTATCGCCGTCGTTCACAACTTTCATGTCTCTTCTCATGTAAGTTTCGTTTGTTTCCGTGGATTTTCTTTACTGGGATTTTTCTCACTCTTCTTACATGAATTTTTTGTATCTTGTTATTTAGGTTTTCTGTTGATTACTGAAAGCCCAAGAAGCTATTTCGAATCTCTCTGTGTTTTCAACAGGTGCAATTATGTTAATTTATTTCTATGTATTGGAATTATAAGCTACTACGTCTCCTCTGTTTTCACCGATTTTTGTTATAGTTTAGCTTGAACCATTAACACCAACTACTTCTTTTCCTATAATGCTTAGAATTATAGCTAGTTTTTCCTATTAATGCTTTTCTTAAGTTTTATTGTTGGAGCTGTTCATATGACAATGTTGGTTTTATTCATAAATCATCACTTTTTTTTTATCTCAAACATTTTAGATTAATTTGTAGGAGAGGTGATTATAATCTGGGTTGCTCAACAAACTGATGTTAGATTAGTAAACTTCTTTGAATTTTCTTGCTTCAAGGTGTCTTCTAAAGCCAAATAAGGTAACTTCATTAATTAGTAAGTATTATCATCATCATGGTCTTCGATTAAGGACCTGCAGTCATGTTGCTTGCAGCAGTCTTGTTTATCGGTAGGTATTGAATAAAGTAGTTGGGTGCATCATCTAACTCTTTGCTTGGAGAAAGGTGCTTCCCATATATTCTCAGTTATTTATTCTATTCAAAAAGTGAACGGAAGTTATAGAAAAAAGATTGCTAATTTGTTAACTGTTAGACCATTCTGCAAATATTTTAACATAATGTCACAAGTTCTCCTGCTATATTTTCATAGACTAATTAGAAGTGGCAATGGACGCCTTGAATTATGTTCACTTCCTTAATGGAGCTCATCTCTTTTATTTACTACGATGTTTTATTATTATTGTTTTAAGTTTTGGTGGTGGATAATTTGGTTTTGATCATATTGGGTTCGTTTTAGATATAGATTTCCTGATACGTGTTTGTTGACTATATATATTCAGCCTGTTGTTTGATGAAATCTGATCATGATGTGTTATTGACGAAACTAGTTTTTTAGGAAATATATAAATTTAGTTATAATATATAATATTGTTTGCTACTAATTTCGTTTATTTAATTTTTTTTTTTAACTTGATTGTTTTTATTAGGTGGCATTCCAAAGGGAGAAATATATGCTCACGAAGCAATAGATGAAGAAGAGCCATTAGCATCCGCATCATTTTTTATTTTATTTTTTACTATTTTATACTTTTACATATTGGGCCTTGGGCTTGTCTTCTATTATATATTAGCCCCAAAAAGCCTTTGAAAAAAAGAAAAGAAAAAGTTCAAACAGCCTGTCAAAATTCCAAAATAAAAAATCATGAGCGCCACCGGCACGCGACCGTCCTCCGTGACCAACACTGTAACCCTAGAGAATCCGGCAAGTGGCCAGTCCCAGTCTTTGGTTCTCCGGCTGAACCGACGGAAGAAGAAGGTGACGTGGAAGGAAGAAACCGTTGACAACGAGCTCATGCAGAAGAAGCTCCAAGAAGTGCTGCATCTTCCACAAAGACAAGCCGTTTGATGAAGACACCAGCGATGACGACGATCATGATCACAACCATCACCATGGTCACAATTCAAAGGATGCCGGTGAGACTTCATCAACCGCCGCTTGATTGATTGACTGGTGTGAGTCTTACATTTGTTGGATCATGAACTATTGTAAAATTTGACGAATTGATAGAATTGTTAGTCTTGATATTTTATTGCAAAACAAAAAATTTGTCATGCTTTGAATTCTCTAGAAAGTTGAGTTTTATTTTTTCATATATATATATATATATTATAGTTAGATTAGATTGTGATTTTTAGGGTTTTTAATTTTGTTGTTATTGAAGAAGCTGAGGATGCATTTTTGTATCTTGGGTCTGATTATAGCTAATATAGCGCAATTGTTGGTTAAGTTTTACAACTAGGTATCTTTTTTTTGAGATTTCGTAAGAATTTTAATTAATTTTCTATTGAACAAATGGTGTTATTCAGGCATAGGTAAATGTTTGTTTTCAAGTAAAGTTCACACGGTTTTTAAGAATCCAAAACATCAGTTGAAAAGATATATTTTAGGACCATTGCTATGTATTTTCCCGCAATGGAAGCATAAAATATCTTAATATAAAATTTAAAATTAAATTAAGAAATTTCAATTTTGGACAATTATTGAATAATTCACGCTAGTCATCTTTTACTGATATCCAATTTTTGCGTTAAAGATTTATAACCAAGTCAATTTTGAAGCGATTTCGTGATAATAAAACCGAATACTTTTATGAAACTAAGGGCGCGTTTGTTAACGTTTTCAGAAACTGTTTTTTTTTTCAGAGTCACAAAAACAGGAAAAACGCGTTTGGTAGATGATTTCAAAAAACTGTTTTATAAAACATTGAGAATAGTTTTCAGTTTTAATGAACAAAAAATTGAGAACTCTGAGAACAACAATTTGTTGTTTTCAGTATTCTTGAAAACTTTTTTTTAGCAATAAAATTTACTCAAACCAAATCCATCTTTTGGATCTTCATGGATCTATATAAAAAAGATGATGATGATTTCGATAGGTTTGATGATGAAAATTAAATTTATTTATTATTTAATTTTAATTTTTTTTAGTTTTAATGTTTAATTATTTTAATATCACTTTTTCATTATTTATAATATTAATCTTTTAAAAATGATTTTAAAAATATTATACTAAACACGTTTTTTATGTTTTGATTCTCCGAATGATCCAACCATGCTACCAAACGCGTTTTCGAATTCAAAAAAACCAAAATCAGTTTTTCAAAAAACTCAGAAAGAAAACAAAAACTGAAAAACGAAAACGTTACCAACGGCCCCTAAAGCACCAAAGGAACCAAAAGGTCTTCATCATCAATAAGTCAAGTGTGGTAGTGGAAATTAATGTGAGGTTGGAAGGAAAATGTCATGTTCTTTGAATCCTGCTGCAAAAGCTCTGATTTTCGACTACCAGACAAGTTGAATCCACACAGTTTTACAAGATTTTAAAGCTTCAATTTAAGGAATTGAGATTCACTGTTGGACTGATCTTTGTATTGACAGTCTCAATAGATTTGAAAAATTGCAATAACAATTTAACACTACAAGGTTTTACTCATTTTTTTTTGCTATATAAGTTTATAGCAATACAGAGTCTTTTGTAATGTTATTATGTACATGAATGTGGTCAAATAGAACATGGATTACTTTATATATATATAATTATATATAATATTATATATATATATATATATATACACATTAGAAAAACTGTATATCAGTCTTTCTACCATTAATTCGTCTCGATATAAAATATATCAAGACCGAGAATTTGGACTATAGATTATGGAGATGTTTTGACAAGTACATACACTTTGAGTCAAAATATGTAAATCTAATAATCCATATTCTTCGTCCTGATATATTTTATATCAGGACGAACTACAATAGAAAAATATATATATATATATATATATATATATAACAGAATTTAGGTCGACTATAAACCTGTAAAGTATACAAATATGAAATTTAAACTTCAAATTTAAAATTAAATGTCTAAATATATTATCTTACGATCATCTGAATATAGCTACTGGCTGGTTTAAAAGCTGAATCAGTATAGTGTTGTTATGTAGAAATTGTTAAACAAGGCACGTAATTATAGTGGAATGAATCCATAAACATCCAATATAGGTTTGTCACATATAGATTTATAATTTATAATCCTCATAATGTAACTTTCCAAATGTATGCTAGTAAGAGATTCAAAGACATGGAGAGAACATACATATATTATATCATTGAATCTAGCATACATGATCCAAATAAATCTATATCATCCATAATAAGTTTGATTTACAAACTCTACTGGCTTCTAGGTCTAAATAAAAGAGCTGTTTTCTCTAGTTTCTTTATTCCGAATAGATCTCCATCTCGATTATCATCCGTAGCTTCTTTTTGTATCTAAGAGAATTATCCACTGAATTGAGGAGAGGGTATGCATCAAAGATCACAGTAACGGAATATCTGAAAAAGAAACATACATGTTTATATTCAACAATCTCTTTCAATAAATCAGGATTCATTGTAGCACAACAGTAACGAGAATAATAGCATGAGGAAGCTCTAAGCAATATGTCCAAACAAAATGAAAACTTAATATAGGAAGCTTTAATTGGTTTGCAGGTTCATGATGATGTATAATTCAATCCTCATCCTGTTAATTTATACCCTTTTCACACCCTGCCCCAAGCTAGATTCAATATACGAAAGCTATCAGAGAGATTTAATACATACATAGTTGTAAGAATGAGTCAAAGAAAAACCTATGAGTTTTTAGTGGGGAAACTGAAAGAGTGAAAGGAAAAGAAGAATATCGATTACAACAGAGAATGATATAATCACAAGCTACCATGCATACTGTATAAATCTATGAAATTATGCAAACTGGTTTCTCAATAAATAGAATGTGGTTAAGAATCATTTGCAATTAACCTAACTGTAGAAAGAATTTGACTAACCTTAAGGATAAAATGCTTTGCATTGATGCAATTGCCGAAGGTAATATTAGTTTGAACCAGAACTTGCAGCACATGAAGATTTTACATTATTATCACTCAAAGGTCTATCACCATCAGCCTCAGATATTTGATGGTTGTTAGATTCTGGAACTGGGCTATTTGGATTGCTTGGCACAGTAGCAGTGTCATTTCTACTGTTGTCTCTGGTCTCTAGACGCTCCATCATACGTGATACTGTTGCAATTCCGGCATTAACCTCCCTTCTAACCTCAGAACCAAGATCTGTCATGGTAGTATTACGAGAAAAAAACTCTCTTTCCACCCTCTTGTACTCTTTGAAATCGATTCTTTGTACCTGAAAAGAACCAAGGCAGTGGAAAAATCTATAAGCTCTGTGGATGAAGGAACGCATCTAAAAGCTATCACCCTTATATAGAGTGTTTCATATGACTGATACCTCGTTGAAACTGCATTAAATCGAGATTTAAGTGATTCTGAAAACGATTGGAACTCAGATGGTCCTGCTCTATCTTGACTATTTGGGGAAGACTGATTAGGAGACCTGCAAGAAAATAATAGATATATAACAGCAATGAAACAGAGAAAAAGATTCAGAAAAGTATGTAATCAAACAATATTACCAAATGGAACTAACTAATAAAAACATGTAGAATCAGATGAAAAAAAAATAGTAAATACCTATTATTTATCAGATTTCCATGTTGATTAGAAGCAAGAGCACTTGATCCAGACGCTGAAGCAGACAAATTATCAGCTTGAGCAGAAAGTAGTTGTGTATTCAATTGGGAAGATTCATCATCCAAAGCTGTAGGAGGAGAAGAGGGAGTAGCTACTCTAATTGTAGAAGTTGGTTCGCCTTCTCCTCTAAGAGTCGGAGATGAAGAATCAGGAACAGGAGTCGTATTAGGGTGAGTTGAGAACACTAGGAATTGTTGACGACCTTGAGCTGATGATCTACTTCTCTGGCCCTCCCTTCTTGCAATGTGACGTGCTCGTCCCATTGCAGCAGCTGCAGCTAAGTGCTGGATTATACGTTCTTCAAGTTCAGCATCATTTGCACCCACTGGCAACTGCATTAAAGGCACTTAGATGAATATGAAACTTTCTCTAAATATTTACAAAAATAAATTTCATTTAGCATGAGCAGAGTACAAACATGCTGTAGCTCAAAATCTCCCAGAGTTGGATGATGAAATATTGTCGCATTTCTAGGTGGATTTAAACTAATGTTCCTCTCCCTCTCTACGGCTTCAAGTAATTCCTGGCTGCAAAGGTGAGCAAAATCCTTAACCTTTGGTCTGCATAACCAAAAGAAAATAAACAATAGGAAGAATGGAATATAAACCTGGTGGGATCCTTCAAGCTTATTGACTGCCAACACATAGGGCACTGGGAACTTCTCTGACACCTACAAATATAAATAATATTAAAAACTCATGTCATTATCATTTTTTTTTTCAAATATGCACTGAACATATAAACCTCCCATAAAAAAATTCAACAGAATGTTTTATAATAATGCATAGAAGTGAATTGCAAGTTAGAAGTCCTGAATGCCCTGAACTAATGTGAATGTAATGGAAAATTGACGCTCTCCAAGACATTGAGGGCTCAATAGGAAAACAAGGAAGGGGAGGGCGGACAATACATTTTTTTTAAATAAAAAAAAAGTCCAAAACTAACACAATTTCATAAGCACAAAACTCATTCCTGTTGCTAATTATCGAATCTATCATTTGACATGAGAAAGATTTAGCTTGAGGTCTGCATTATATATAACAACTGTTATATAATTCTATCACCTGTCTTGGTAGCAATTCAATGCTAATCTGATCTGATGATCCTGATCTTCTCAAACCAAAAGGTTATGCTTCCATTCCCCCCAATCCCTTGTTTTTTCTCTTTTGAAATAATGGCATATATCTCATATATTTCATGAACAATGATCCAAACTCCAAAATCATTAAAAATTCAAAGCCTTTAATTATAATTCATGGATACCAATCCACATGTCAAGAGAAAGCTAACTATCCCACCCCACTCTGTGCTAGAATCATTCTTCTTTCAGCACAACACTTGATGAACAAATGCAATCATCATTTAGTCATAACTGCATATTTTTGTAAATGTATGATTTGGGGTTCTAAATGTTGATTAAAACTTTTGAGAATTTACTGAAATAGTACAAATATCCATGCTGATTTTAAAGTTCTACCACTAAATTGCATGCATGTAAAAGATGCATCCGTGATCCGTGTACTAGAGCCATGAAATAACCATCCTTTCAAAAGACAAACAAACTTTTTCCAGAAAAAGATGATGGAGCAACATTCTTCTCAACTCTGGAGTTGGGTGAATTGAGAAAATTGAGAATGTGATTTAAAAAATGGATAATTCGAGAGAGTTGAGAAAATTGGGAATAAGGTGCAGGTTTTGATAGACAAATTAATGTAATAATCAACATCAAAGTCATATGAGTGTGGAGGATGTTCATGCAGATAAAGTGGAAAATGCGTGGGAGTGAAAATACGTTTGATATCCATGGAAAAAGGGAATTAATAATGAGAATGCAAGTATAAACAAGAGTGTACTCAAGAAGTAACTTGGTGAGGATAGAATGACTTAGAGCAGAGAATCATTGAAGCATTAGATCATGAAATGGTTGCAAAGTATGAACAGAAAGAACCAAGGAACGGAATTAGAAAGGAAAATTTAATTTGGTTGTGAATCAAGAGTCTGCACAATGGACACTGAAGAGCACCAAATTACAAGGGGATCATTTGTGTAGCTTATGAATATGTTGATATAGTTATAATTCCATTTTCAACTTGTATTTTCCTTTAGTTTTCTTGTCTTGCAATGAAAGAGAGTAAGAATCGATTGCTTCTCCATAATTCTATTATCTGCCTTTGCATGACTTAGGATATGGCCATATGGGTAAGCAGGCTCTAGCTTCTCCTTTCATCCTTCAAATTATTATTATTATTATTATTATTGGATTTTAATTCCAAAAAAAAAAAAGTCAGCTTAAATGGTAAGGTAAATCAATGGCCGTGTATGTTTGCAAAACCATGTATTCTATTCTCGAATATTAGACGGTAGAGCCATGGAAGAATGAAATTGCATCTAGATGATAACATGATTGCCTTTACTTTGTAAGGAAAAAGAATAGAGACATTTTTTTTTTTTTTAATTTGTCCTTACCACACACCCAACCCCATTCACCAACATAAATTTAACTAAATCCCCCTCCAAATGTTGGTTAATAGGGATTGATCCTTAGACCTTTCACTTTCACTGCAAGAGCATTAACCAACATTGCAAGTAATAGTTTCTTTATATCCCTAAGGGAATAGCTAAAGCTCTTACGGTGGAAGCAAGAGATCTACGGATCGACCCTCTCCACCAAAGGAAGTAAATATTAACATTCCTAATATTTTCCATATTTTGAGGGTATTGATATAAAAAATATCCTTGAATATCCTCAATATTTTGAGAATATTGACGATATTTCTAATATTTTCACCAAAATTTCCAAAAATTTGAACCCCCAATATTTTTACCAAAACCGATATTTACTTCTTTGTCTCAACCAACCTTTTGAGAAGGATTTGTTTAAATTTGTGTTGGTGCATAGGACTGGGTGGTGTGCAAGGTGTGTTTTAATAAAATAAAAGGCATCTCCTTCCTTTTTCCTCTAGGAATGCAGGCAAATCATGTACCCTCCATATCTAATTTCATGCTTTGATGGCTCTATATTTCAAAGTGCTTCAACTTCGACTTTTGAATTGAGATCTGCATTTGGACTTTGATAATTCACATGATATGAAATTGAATGTCAAATACCTAAGAATGAGATCATCAATGACAAACTATTGAAATTTCAAACCAGGTATTCAATATTATTTATCAAGTTTTGGCACCAAGTTCAACTAAACTGTTAGAAATCAAAGTTTGCAAATTGGTTATGGTTAATGGGTTTACTACATTATATATATATATAATATATATATTATTTAATTGTATGGTGCTAGGATCAACTCTTCTCCATCTCCACCAGGCAAGACTGTTAGACGACAACTTGCAATCTAGCAGCCTTCTTTTCAAAAAAACATTTTTTTTGGAACAAAATATAATTATATATTATATCGTGCATGATCCGTTTAATTATAAAGAGACAAATTTAACAACTCGCAATGGAAACCTGTATTTTGTAAATATCTGGATGAGCAGATGAGAGAAAATTCACTCAAACTCGCACACATACATATATTAGAAACAATATTTAATATATATATATATATATATATATATATAAAGAAAAAAAGTAAGAGATGTGAACATGTTGTCCGCATTCAAAGCTTCCTATATTTGTAAAATGCATATGTCATACATTTACTTCAATTTAGCTGTAAATGTAATTTGATTTAGTCACTTTTTTTGAGAGAACAGAATTCCTTATTAAAAGAATAGGGGGCCAATGTGCTTTTGATGACACTAGAAATACATGTTGGTCATACTCGACTAGACATTTTGGGACATCTATGCCGACATCTATTGAAGAAATCCTAATATGTCCCGACTCTATTTGAGAGTCGAGTAAAATGAACAAAACCATTCTGATATACCAACCAAAAAAAAAAAACAATTGAAAGGTCATGTGAAAGATGAAGAACTAATACAGTCTAATTTGCTTGTCCAATTGCCCCACGAACACACAAGTTATCCAATATCACAACCTTCCATGCATTATCTTTTCTCCTCTGTCATTAACAGCCCTATGTATAATTAAGCTTAGAGCCAAGACTAAGATGCAAGGATGTAGCACGTTGACTACTTTTGCACAGGTTGATATACTTTATGTAAGTTCCAATGTCCGTTTTGTTGACAATCAACAATTCTAAAACCTAAATGCTGTAATATGACCACAGACCACCTGAACCTTTTAGAGTTTTAGTTAACCAGAATATAACTACTTGAAGTCATATCCTACTTCTTAATACTAATCATTATTCTGAGTTCCATTAAATTATGTTATCAACTGAACTTTTGATTGCTATGACCTAGTGAACTCATAAAACTATTAAGACACTCCTATATCAAGACAAGATCATCTACCTTTACCACCACAATTTCAATAGTAAAAAAACAAAGAACTTGAAATCCTCAATACTGAAATTAACAGAAGTACCATTCAAGAATGCACTGAAGATGGAACTCATGCTTGCAACTAGTCACCTGCAGAACAACAGAACAGTTTTAAAGATAATTAAAGAAACAACTTGAAAGGAAAATATCAGTGATATCAAATTATTAAACCGTTGAAGGCTCACTATCACAAAAGGCTTCAAGACATATGCTGCAGGCATCATCACAAGCCTCTTGTATTCCCCCTTCTACAAAAGCAGCAGCTGATGTCAAATGCGCATCAGACTGCTTAGTCTCTTCCATGTCCTACAAACCCAAATTATTAAGCATCCACTTTAGAGTAAGAACTAAAAAGTTCAAATCGGGGAATTTAAATAATCCCCAGGTCCATAATCTATCTTGGTTTTGAAGGATGAAGCACACTACAATGCCAATTACACTGATGCTCAAGCCCAAAATACACAAAAGATTAAACCCACAAATACAATGTCACTTGGACAAATACACATGTCAGTCCACTTGATCAATAGTGTAAAGCAGACTAGATCACTTTTACTGAAAGCCTTATAAATCAGTTTATATTCACAGAGTGGTAGCAAAACTACTTGGATAAACATCACAATTATATATAAAATTAACAAACACCTTAAAATAGTCCATGTTCACAAAATTCTACCAAAATTGAGCCCGTACAAATTCGAAAAAAGAAAATCAGATAACATAGACCCAACTTATAAATGATTCAAGTAGTATTAAATCGGAAAAATCAGAAATAAAAATTTAACATGTAATCAGTACAAAATTGGGAAATTATAGTCAGTGGATATAAATAGTCTCTCGAAAAGAGAGGATACATTCAAAAATCTGTTACAGTCTCTTGAAGCTCCAGAGCATACAAACAGAACAAATAAGAAAAATTAAAACGAAAAGAATTTACCTCCATGAAAATTGAATAGCAACAAGAAAGATAAAACAAGAAAAAGGATCGGTCTTGCAGATCGATGCAAAACCCTAGAAAAGAATGATTAGGAGGAAGAGATAGATAGATAGAATGGAAATAGAAGAGAAGACTTGGTTTATGTTGGATGACTTTTTCGGTCCTCTGATCTATAATTTTACGACACGTGGCAGTTTTAATATCTTTTGACGGGAAAAGTCATTGAGTCCATTTTTTCTCAACCCTATTAAGGGGTAAGTGTTACCTCCCTCATAGGGGGTGAGCAAAAATGTTCCCAAAGTCATAGCAAATAGATCACCTCTTCACGGACATATGTCATCTATTTGGAAGAGGGTAATGGTTACCTCCTTTGAAAGGTGGTGAGCAAAAGTGTTTTCAAAGTCAGTGCTTTGCTCATCGGTACTCCGTTGTATTTATTCGTCTTAAGAAAATGTTTGGTATAACTTTTTAAATAGAGTTTTTAGAGTATATCTTTTTGTAGTAGAACTTCTAATGAGTAGAGTTTTTAACAAAAAACTTTTAATTATATAAATTACAAAAAAGATGTTGACAATGTATTTTTAAAAATAGCTTTGGTTGAATGAATTACAAAAAATGTGTTGACAATGTATTTATAATGAAAGTTATGATAGAATATTTAAAATTTATAAAAGAGTAGTTGAAAAAATTCATATGTTTTTAAAAAGCTCAAAAAAAACTTTTTGAAAAAGCCCAAATTTTAAGCTTCTTCAAGTGGACATAAAAGTTTTTTTAAGGGGTAATCGAGACAATTTATATATTAAAAAAAGCTATTTTGAGTTTTGACAAACAAATAAAAAAAAATTAAAAATAGCTTCTACCATTAAAAAGTACTTAGTACACTTTCAATCCCGACGTCGCTAACATGCTATACAAAGTTTTTACTGTTACTTTTGTTTCTATTTTTTTATTATTATTTTTATTTTTATTATTATTATTTTTTTAAGTTTCTATTTTGGATATTTATACCATTAAAAAAATTTCCTAAAGGGGAAATTACACAAAAATTACTTAAGCATCTCGACTATCTATATCTCTTTCTATAAAATAGAGTTTCAAAATGAAATATTCTCTTTAGAATCCATTTCTAAACAAATTTCACTTTAACCATACTCTCTATTCCTATTTTTATTTCTATTTCTATATTTAAATAATTATATTTTCATCATTATTTTTACTTTCTTCAATAAATTATTTTTATATAATTTTATTTTTAACTAAATTTTAACAAATATTATTTTATAACTTTTTTTTTTAACTTTTTATAAAAATATAACGTTTTTATTAGTGTATGAATTTGTTATAATTTTCTACTTTAGTTTTATCACTTAAATTAATTAAAATATTATTACAAAGTTACAGTTACATATTGATAATGATTTATTACAAAGTTAGCTCATCTCTATATCTTTAGCAAAAAATATAAGATTAAAAAAATAAAATAACCTAGATCTCATAAATAACTTTTTACCAGAAATTAAATATATATATATTATATATATATATATATACAGTCTTTCTATTATCAGTTGTGGGCCACTGGATTTAAATACTTTGACTGACAAGTGCATACAGTCAAGTCAAAGTATTTAAATCTAGTGGCCCACATGCAAGGAACTGATATAACTTTTATCAGTTCAAACTGATAATAGAATTTCTGTATATATATATATATATGGTCAAACATAATACATTTGACTACAAAATTAACAAATCAACGACTTTCATGCGGCCAGGTCTTGCATAACTTGTTTAGTTGGAGGTCTAATTTTGCCCGGGTCAATTTTAGGTTGCTTCTAGCCTTGAAGCAAGTTGTGCAAAAAATGGTTGACTAGACTTACGTTCCCTCCTTGCATTGTCAAAGTAAATATTATGACTCACCTTAAAGTTTTATATTTCTTTCGTGTAATAAATAATCTTCCATTAATCTATATAAAATATCTGTAAATTTCAATTAAAAACCCATCATTTTCCAATCAATTTTCTTTTATGACGGGGGTTGCATTTTTTATTTATTTAAATATTACATTAATTAATTCTAGAAATGGGGACTGATTCGAACCTACAATCTCATATGCATTAATGATATCTAATATATTGAAATATGCCAATACGATATTCAAATTGTATTCATATGTGCAAACCTAGTCTGCTATTTAACAACATAACAACAATGTGCAGGCATGGAGTAACATGGATTTAGATCCTCTAATTTGCTGATCTTTTTTATGATCTAAAGCACTTGAATATAATATTTTAGATTTAAAATAATGAAAGTAGAATAAATAAAATAAATAAATTTCAACCATCGATTACACATGTTATCTGATCTATATAAGTCATGATAAAATCAGCAGCTCAGCAGAGATCCAAATTCATAGTAATATATGAGTTCATCGTTATCTTTTTTATGTTCCTTCATGTGTAAACAATGAATTAATTCTAAATTATTATATCATATAATTGCGATAGTAAGAAATTTAGATACATCGTTATCTTTTTCTGTTCCTTTATGTGTATAACAGTGAATTAATTCCAAATTATTATATCATACAATTGCGATAGTAAGAAATTTAGATATTCATGTATTTAATAATCTATTGTCATTTTAGGAGAAACCACCATAGTTGTTCATTCTATTTAAAATGCTACCGTTAATTTGCAATTAATTAATTATAACAATTGCATTAACGTGGGATCTAAAATTATTCAGAATATTACATATTACATTCATTCATATAGTAAATATATATATATTTTTTTTTTTCATGTTCGATGACGTATCAGCAATCCTTAAAATTAATTTATGGATTATGGGACTTTTGTTCCAAGGGAGGCCAATCGAGTGGACCATTTTTTATTTTTATTTTTGACAAAAAATGCTTTGAAAATTGATGAAGACCTTTATTAGATGGAGTAGTATCCTCATTGTGTCCATTGTTTTGTTTTGTCTGAGTGCCAAAGTTCTCTGTAATCCTGTTTTGGTTTTAATAAATCTTGTTCTTATAATATGTTTGATATGATAAACTCGTTACAATGATGTTTATTAAAGGTGTAAAGGTTTTGAAGCCTCGTTCGAGTATTGAAGATATTTTCGAGAAATTAAAAAAAAAAAAAATCCAATTCACAATTTCATTTTCTCACCACCCAAAAGAAAATCAAAATCAAAATCTCATTAGG
Source organism: Acer saccharum (assembly GCA_030490815.1). Lineage (NCBI taxonomy): Eukaryota > Viridiplantae > Streptophyta > Magnoliopsida > Sapindales > Sapindaceae > Acer > Acer saccharum. The sequence goes on along the minus strand of CM059868.1, from coordinate 42,324,350 downwards.
TCGTGATTCCATTCCATTTCTAACTCATGAACATGTCGTCTTCAACGCAACAACATGAAAAATGTCAATCAAAAACATCTAAAAAAGGAAATTAAAAATAAAAAAAAAAAAAAAAAAAAACATAGGACATGAGATCATGAAAACTCATAAACATGTAAAACATACCAATTATATTTGCTGATCTTGAAAGGATCGGACTTTCCGTAAGTACAGGAAGCCATGCTATATTGCTATCTATCCTACATAGGACGGGTTGGGATTAATCTGCTTCATAAAAAAAGTAGTGTTAAACTGTACCCTAAAAACATAAAAGTTTCTTTTATGGAAAACTCAATCACTGTATTTATTGTAATAATACAATAAAATGTTGTAGTTGACTTACCTTCTATAGTAACTTTTGTGATTTTAACCTGTGCTCCAACACTACCTTAAAAAAAAAAAAAAACAATTCAACAATTTCTCATACATATAAAAAAATTCATTAATCGAAATTTAAAGTAGAATAAGGAAAAAGAAAATTCAAATACAATAGAGAATAACCTCTTTGGTAGGGGACATCATTAACCTCTCTCTAGTTTTCTCTCTCAACCTAACCCTAACCCTCTCTTCGACGCCTCTCTCAGTCCGTCGCCGTCTTCTTGCTGTGGCAGCGGGAGACGGCGGCGATGGCGTCCCTTGGGCGCTCTTCTTCCTCCAGCCAGGCCTTCCCGTCAGTTGGGTGTCCTTTGCGGCTGCTACGACGGCCCTGGTGGTCGATCGGCCGTCTCTCTCGCTCCACCACCGAGCGAGCCTTTTTCCTTTCGACGCCGGCAGCTTTAGATCGGCCGATCCTCTCGGATCTGGCCAGATCTAGGGTGTTATCTTCGGTGTGGGCAGTCTGATCGATGATCCTTGTTCGTCGGCCCGGTCCTCTCCTCCGGATCATCTGCCGGCAGCCGTGGATCTCCTCCTTTGCTGGTCGGAGTTTGGTTTGGTCGGCTAGTTTCAGTCCTCCTTGTGAGGGTGTTTTTATTGTTTTTTAGTTTAGTTTTGTTGCAGTCCCTCTCACGTTTGTGGGTTGGGTTTTGGGTGTTTCAGTCCCCTCCCCGTTTGTAGGTTGGGGTTTTGGGTTGTTCAGTCCCTCTCCCGGTTGTGGGTTTGGGTTCTCTCTTCCCATTGTGGAAGCTATAGTCTGGGCTATTCCCCATTGTCTGATCTGGATGGTCCCAGTTGTAGCTGTTGGCTGGATCTAGTATCCAGTTGTTGTAACCAGGTGTTACTTCCAATCAAAAAAAAAATATTGTTTGATTACTTTTGCATTAACCTACACTAGGGTGGCTGCAGGAGTAGTTGGTGGTGACATGGATGAAGGCACAATCTTGTTCTTGCTAATGCTAGGCATTGCTGTCTGAGATTGATCAACGTTGTAATTGGTGCCATTTTCATCAAAGGCATCGCAGCAAGCCAAAAGAGCAAAGAAAGAAAGCATGCTACACCCAATATGGCAAAAAACGTCTGCAAACAAAGAGATATTATGTGAGGAACATTGTTATCCAGTGATGATCTTTCAGGATTTAGTAGCTCCTTCAAAGTGAACCACAATACCAAACCAACAAAACCTCCGCAAACAATTAATATTGTTGCATACACTATCGGCGATGCTTTCATTTTATTGATCAATAACTTCGATTTACTAGATCGAAATGGCTGCCCTATGATCGATCTATGTGTATATACGTTCATATCAGGCCGAGAGAGATTAATAATAATAATAATTAAGTTCTTGGAAGTCACGGACGGATCGATGAGAATCATACGTTTTAGAACAATGAAATTAACCTTGCTTTCTACATTTCAAGTAAACTTATAAATATTCCACTCATAATTTTGGAACATTGATAGAATGTGTTGTTTGTACTGTTGGACCTTTGTGATCTTTTGCCTGCACTCAAGTGTGATGACCAAGATCATGAGTCATGACAAAGTTTAGTATCATATTGTCGATCTTTAGAGAAAATCTTCAATGCACCGAATGCATGAACTGAGTGTTGCATCCGGCCACTCAGATGTTGACACCTCGGCATGTGTCAGCTAGAATAAGAATAATAAATTTGATGGCATCTGTCATTATTTTATTCCTTTCTCTTTTATCCCATCGAATTTATTATTATTATTCTAACTGACACATGCCGAGGTGTCACCATCTGAGTGGCCGGGTGCAACACTCAGCTCATGCACCCGTGCACCGAAGATTTTCTCCAATCTTTAACTTTTATATCATTTCTCACATCAAGATTGTTAGATATTGTACAAGAAATATTACAAGTGCCTATTCGATCGGTACTGATTTTTGTATTATTAATTTTTTATAAAAATAATAATTTTTATTTTTAAGGTATGAAATGCATTTGATAGTAATAATTTAAAATAGTATTCTAAAAAAATAAAATAAAAATATTTTAATATGCATTCATTGTAATTGTTTAATTTGAAAATTATTTTTAACATAGTATATCGCTAGAGTAAAAATAATATTATGAGTAGTTAAATTAATTAAATCAATATTTTCATTTTCTTTCATAACATGTATGTGTTTCTCACTGTTTTGCATTTCAAAAAATAAAAAGCACATTTGTTAAATGATAACAAACATATAGTTAAAGTCTATCATATTTTACCTCTCTAGAAGGTGATGTTGATTTCCAGTTTCCACAGTCCCTTAGGGCCCGTCCTGTAACGTTTTTCAAAGCTGTTTTTGTTTTGTTTTTGTTTTTGTTTTTTCGAAAATAAAAACGAAAATGAAAACAGTGTTTTTGGTTTCAGTTTCGAAATCCAAATACGCGTCTGGTAACATATCCTGAAAACTGGATTCTGAATATGAAAACGTAAAAAACGCGTCTGGTATCATTTTTCAAGCCAAAATTAATGAGTTGATTTTTTTTTTTTTTATTTATTTTTTTAGATTAGATCTATCTCTGGTTTATGAATCATCATCATCACTATTTTTTTTTTTCCCAATTTATAAGACCAGATCAATCTATTTAAAAAAATAAAAAATCAATCATCATTAGTCTCTATTTTTTTTTTATCTCCATCCATCCAATCATCACCAATTCATCTCATAACAAAAAATACAAACAAACTAAAAAAACAATTCTGGGCATAAATTTTCTGGGCATAATTTTTTTTTCACCAATCACTTTCTCATCTAATCACTTTAAAAAAATTCTGGACATAAAAGAAGATCAATAACAAAATCCATAAAAAAATCCATTAAAAAAACTCACATACATTCATCAACTCATCAAATCACTTTCTCTCCACCACCAAATTACACTTTGTCAAATGGCCGGAATAAATGGAGAAGATGGGCAGAAGAAGATGGGATTTGCGGTGGCCGGCGGCGGATGGAGAAGAGGGACGGGGGACAGCCGATGGTCCAGATTGGCGTCGCCGGAGCTCCGATCTTGGAGGAGCAAATCGGAGAAGAAAAGAAGAAAGAAGAAGATGGGATTTGCGGTGGCTGGTGGCGGATGGAGAAGGGGGAGGACGGGTGACAGACAGTGGTCCAGATCGACATCGTCGGAGCTGCTGTCTTGGAAGAGAAAATCGAAGAAGAAGAAGAAAAAGAAAAGAAGAAGATAGAGTGATGAGAAGAGAGAAGCAGAGAGAAGCAAAAGAAGAAAAAAGAAATAAAAAAATTGATTTTTTTATTTAGATTGAAAAACAAAACGAAAAACAAAATGAAAAACATCAAAAAGTTGTTTTGGAAATTTTTCACTTTTAACACTTTTGTTGTTTTTGTTTTGCAAATAAAATGAAAAACAAAATAGAAAACGATAACGAACGCGTATTCGAAAATGGATTTGGAAAACAAAAACAAAACACAGCCTGTAAAACGATACAGGACAGGCCCTTAAATTTTATTTTATTTTATTTCGTTCTCAAATTTGTCAAGAGTCAATGGCTTTATTGTAAGGGTAGTGCCCCTAAATCGCAGCTATTAATTTTATATGGGTTAATTGCACAAACTTACCCTTATTTTATTGAATCTAGCAAGATTTTTAAGAAAATACTCTAAATTAGTATAAACACCTCTTTTCATCAAGTTAATCCGTTAACTTTAACGGTTGACTAATCTTGACTCGTGGAAAACCAAATATACCCCTGACACATCATCTCGAACAAAAAATATTTTTTTAATTAAAAAGTGAATTATCAAATTTTAAAATAAAAATAAAAAAACAAAAAAGCAAAATAATTAGTTCATGAAAACATCCATAGTTCGCGGAGGAGCCTCATCTGCTAACTGTAGAAAGCCAATTGGAGGAGATCAACGATGATCTCTTTTAGCAAGAGGAGATCATCAAAGATCTCTTGTTTTCTTTCAGCGGTGGAGATCCTCGCCGGTAGATTATTATTATTTAAAAAAAAAATCATTTTTCATTTTTAATTAAAAAATTTTATATTGTGATGATGTGATATGGGTATATTGATTTTCTAAGGGTCAAGGCTAGTCAACCGTTAAAATTAAAGGATTGACTTGATGGCAATGGGTGTTTATGTTAATTTATAGCATCTTTTTGAAATCTTGTTAGATTTAATAAACTAAGGGCAAGTTAGTGCAATTAACCCATTTTACATTCATTCAAGAGAATAAAATATAGAAAGAAATGTAAATAACTCCTGAATTTTTTATGAATTGTCAAATCAAACTCTCTAATTTGAAAAATTAGAAAAAAAAAAAAAAAATTAAGTGTCATTAGTTGACTTTGGTTAGATTTACCAAAATATGATTATTTAAATAATTTTCTATGTCACTAAACTCTCTTTCTCTATATATAAAAACTTTCTAGTGAGGAATCCCTTTACTTTAATTTCGATAAGGACTTTAATGAAATCATATCAATTTTTATAAATTTTTATTTGAATTTTTTTGTAGATAATAAGTTCAATGAAATCTATCTATGAATAAAATTTGAGAATTTTTCAAATACTAAACTTTTTTTTGATTAATTGCACAAACGTCCCCTAAGTTTAGGCATAATTGCAAGCATATGGAACTTTTACCCATAATTTCACAAACGTCCCCTGCCGTTAGTTGACTTCCGTTAACTCTAACCGTTGACCACAATTTTAACCCACAATGACCAAAGTGCCCCTAGTTACCTATTTTATTATCTAAATTAATAATTAAAAAAATGAAACAGAAAAGACAAAGAAAACAAATACAAAAAACAAATCAATCATTTTTTTTCTCTTTCATTTTTTCAACCCCCAAACACAATCCAAAAATAAACTTAACAAACAAAAACCAAAACTCAATCCCAAACAACAACCAAAAATCAAATCCACAAATAAAAACCCAAATCTATCAATTCCACAACCAGTTAACAACATCCATTTAAAAAAAAAAAATCTTAAGAAAATAGAACTTCAATGGTGGATTTTTAACTTAGGTTGAAGTTCTAATTTTTTTTTTATTTTTATTTTTTTTTTTTAAATGGATGTGGTTAACTGGTTGTTGAAGTTCATTTTTTAATTATTAATTTAAATATAAAATAGGTAATTAGGGGCACTTTAGTCATTGTGAGTTCAAATGTGGTCAACGTTAGAGTAACGGAAGTCAACTAACAGTAGGGGACGTTTGTGTAATTATGGGTAAAAGTTCCATATGCATGCAATTATGCCTAAACTTAAGGGATGTTTGTGCAATTAGTCCTTTTTTTTTTCTTTTTTTTTTAATTTTCCTACATTTCTCTGATGCCTTCATATTTAACAAAATCGGGATAAGTAGTTCTAATGTTGAAAACTTCTCAAATTTTACTCATAGGTAGATTTCATTAAACTTATCTACCACAAAAAAAAAAAAAAAAAAAAAAAAAAAAAAAAAAAAAAAAAAAAGAAAAAGGATCAAAATTCATAAAAATCGATGTAATTTCATTAAAGTTATTACCGAAATTTAAATAAGGGATCTCCTACTTGAAATTTCCTCTACATATACAATTTTAGAAAATTAAAAAAATACATGTATATATAACTTAAAATTAAAAATATACATTATAATTAAATAAAAATCATCAAAAGCGTTAAAATTAAAAACAAAATTGTTTTAAAATATAAACAATATATTGGGGAATCGCTTATAGACACTATCTATCTTGGAAACACACATATTTTCTCCATAATTTATGTTTGTATAATATTATTTGTTTTTCTTTTAATTCTATGTTGATTTCAAAGATTCTTTTTTATTCATATTACATTTTATAATTTCTTAAGAAATTAATTTGACTATTATTAGTATATTTTAATTTTCTATTAGTAAATGATCTGGATAACCGTATTTTGTTTTTAGATTTAATCGATGTCAATTAACAATCAACAAACATTAAAGGATTTTTTTAGAGTTTGATTTGTTATTTTATCAAAATTCAGAGGTAATTTGCAATTCGCCTTAATTCATGATATTTGCATTTTCATTTATGAAGTTCGTTACAACGTGTTTGCATTTTATGTGATTATGTGCATGCACGTTGTATAGTATATATAGCCAACTATCCAAGGGCATACAAGAAACTTAGAAGGTGTATTCAATCTAGAATTCATTGGAGTTTGGGGATTTGTTTTAAGTGATGGATTCCATATTTTTATATAGATTTTGTTAGAATTCTCTATAGAGTTTGTTGGACATTTACACAAAATTACATGAAATTGGATAGATTTTAATAATTTGTCTTGAAAAAAAAATAATATCATTGTTTTTTTAAGTATTATTTGATTGTTGATCATATAATAGTTTGAGACATTCAATGTGTATAATGAAATATTAATATTATAAAAAGAATAGTTGACTTTGTAAATTCAAATTATCAAGTCCTATATATATGAAATTCTATTATCAGTTCTAACTGACAAAAGTTTATCAGTTCCTTGCATGTGGGCCACTGGATTTAAATGCTTTGACTTGGCTGTATGCACTTGTCAGTCAAAGTATTTAAATCCAGTGACCCACATACATGGAACTGATACAACTTTGTCAGTTCGAATTGATAATAGAAAGACTGTATAATGATAGTTCCCCTATAACCAACCACAGTCACATGTTTAAATAAAAGGCTGATTTAAAAAAAAAAAAAAAAAAAAAAAACATTTGAACTTATTAAAACATGTGACTGTGGTTGGTTATCCTGAAATTATAATTTCAAGACAACCTGATAGGAAAACTATCATATCTCTCTCTCTCTCTCTCTCTCTCTCTATATATATATATATATTATATATATATATATTTATATATGTATATATATATTATATATGTATATATATATACGGTCTCAATCCTATCAGAATGTACTGATATAACTTTATCAGGATATTGAATGTGAGCTACTCATTTATAACAGTGATTTGACAAGTGCATACATACCAAGTCAAAGTATGTAAAACGAGTGGCTCACATTCAATATCCTTATATAATTTTATCATGATGCACTGATAGGATAATTTCTGTATATATATATATTTATTATTTATTCAATACGTTCCAGTCCCCCTTATCGAAAGACAAAAAGAGATTATATTAGTATGAGACTTTTGTTTATATTAATTACATTTGAAAAAATTTTATTATAAAAAAATTGACTTTTTTACTTGCAATAACAGAGACTCGAACTTAAGACATTATTAAAAAATTTTATTTATTAATTTTAATTATCAAGGTCAATTGTTGGATATATATATATATATATATATATTTGTTAATTTGAATACATTATAAAAGTCAAATCTATCATAATCTACAAGGGTTGGGCAGATTGTTATAGGTCTTTATGTTATAAATGTAATTTTAATACCGATCTATCAAATTTCATCACTTAACCAAAATCTACAAAGTTAATGGTTTTTAAATGGGGTAATTTCACTAAAGTCCCTACTCGTTGGTGAAATGTCACCTATTTAAACGTCTTTGTTATATTAGCAACTTAAGTCCCTTGTTTTTCAAAATACATCACTTTAGTCCATTTAACTAAAATACTAATGGTCAGCTATAACCATATATATAAAAGTACAATTTTATCCTTGTCAAAATGATTTATTGAGTTTCAAAAATAAATAAATAATATTAAAATGTTTTATAAAAAAATAAACAACAAAAATTTAATTTCTAAAAAAAAAAAATAATAATTAAAAAAAAGAAAAAAAAAATAATGGATTGTGGAAAATATAAAGTTAAAATAAATAATAAATTGAAAGTATTTTAAAAAAAATTAAAATTATTTCAAAAATTAAAAGAAAGTTTTTTTTAATTAAATGGATCTCCAGCATTGGTTTTGGATCAATCCAATGGTGGAGATCCATTTACTTAAATACTTTCTATTTTTTTTTAAAAATTTATGAAAATACTTTCAATTTATTATTTATTTTAACTTTATATTTTCCATAATCCATTAGTTTTTTATTTTTTTCGTTTTTTAATTTTTTTTTATTTTTAGAAAATAATTTTTGTTGTTTATTTATTTTTATAAATCATTTTAATATTTTTATTTTTGAAACTCAATAAATCATTTTGACAAGGGTAACATTGTACTTATATATATATAGTTAGAGTTGACTATTAATATTTTGGTCAAATAGACTAAAGTGATGTATTTTGAAAAAATAAGGGACTTAAGTTGCTAATATAATAAATGTTTATATGTGACATTTCACCAAAAAGTAGGGACTTTAGTGAAATTACCACCTTTTTAAATACACCTGTATTTATTTAGATTTCTTGAAAGTATGAATTGGATGCGCCTAGATTTATTTGGAATTTAATGGAATCTTTTCAAATCTGATTGAATACACCCATATTTTTAAATTCCAATTAATTTTAGATTGAATACACCCCTTTTAATTAATAAGGGTGGGCTGACTATTTTTTTCTCTATGGTAAAAAACTACTACTATTTGGTACTAAACAACAATATTTTCTAATTCAAATAAAATAAAATAAATGAAAAAACAGTATTTTTCTTTTCAACATAAACCAACAATATAAGAGAATATTTATTAATAAAAAATGCACCTAGCATGAGAACATAATAAGTGTTAAGTAACAACCGTGTGGTCACATGACTCACATCACCGCCCAATAGTAGTAATGGATGCTCATTCAGCCTGGTAATATCTCAGATTCGAGTCATTGTACCTAGCGGTGAAACCAGCTTTCTTTAATTTTGTGGTGACTTAGGGGCCATAGCAAGAAATCTTTTAAAGTAAAGTAAATAAGAAAAAAAATGGGGTAAAAATATAATTATATATTTTTAAAAGGAAAGTTGGGCATGAATGGGATATCTCCAAGTGGTTTCGCCACTGGCCATCACTTAAAAAAAAAAATGGTCTTTTGCAATAGTTAAATGATGTTGAAAAAGATGAATTCCCTTCAAAAATATGTTTTTCTGACAGGAAAGAGCTATCAAAGTTTGTCACAAATAAACATTTATTGACGAGCCGTCTGAAATACCACTTTTTTTTACGGTCATGGTCATCACAATAAATGAAAATGATTGTCAGTAATAGTAATAAAAGATGGTCAAAATTACTTATATTTATGATTGGCGTCATCAGGAAAGGATACTGGCAGATTTTTTTTTTATCTCTGTTTGGATTGTTAAATGAAAAGGAAATGAAATGATAAAGAGAGATATGAAGGAAATAGTCTCTTATTTTTTTCACCCATTTGGCTTCTCACCAAAATTAGACGGAAAATAAGAGAAAAATTAAAAGTTAATAATTTTTGTCAATATCCCAAAACCAACCCTATTAATATTGCATTTGTTTCATTTCCTTTCATTTCTATTCATAATCGTCCAAATAAAAATAATTAAAAACACTATATTTTCTCGCCTCTCATTTTCTTTCATTTCCTTTCCTTCTTAACTTATCATTTCATTTATCTTTTGTCAATCCAAACACAATGTTAGAGAATTCAGACTTTATGATCATTCTCGTAAATACAACCCCACATTTATTATCATACATGTAACACTAATTAAGAGTTTTTTTTGCTTAACAAAACAAGATATCAATGTATTAAAATATTTAATTTATTCATCATGTTTAAAGTAAATGCGGATTACTATTAGCCACATAAAAGCCGATAATTAATGCAGAATGAAGATACAAACTTCCAAATGAATTAATTCAACCCATTTACATCTTGATGTGAATTACTTTTGACACGCATATACATGTGATTTTCTTTCTCTTCACAAAATTTATAATCCTTCATGTGCAAAACGAACAAATCCAATCCAATACGGTCGGATTATGTGCAAGTTCATACAGTCACCCAATCATTTCTTTACACGTATTTACTTTTCAGTTTCTGGTTCTCTCTGAGACGGACTCCTCCAAAATCCGGTCCCACGAAACTGGTCCCACATCTCCTTCTCCAATTCCAACTCAGCATCCTTGTCATTTTTCTCCACCACCAACAACTCTTGTTTCTGGGCCCCATCTACACCACCTGTTGGCCCCATCAAAAGTCCTCCTACTTGCTTCCTCTTCTTCCCCATACGCTGTCGTTTCCTCTGTTTCCTCCATGCCTTCTTGCAAAGCCCCGCCGGCACCTTGTATACCGCCAGAATCAGTAGGTTCATCACCGTGAACGGACAACAGCAGCACACCGCAGTGCACTCGGCAGCCGTCCCTCCTACCACTTCACCGAACTTCTTTCCCTTGTTGTGTTCATGATGACGACCTTCGTCTTTCGTCGACTTTGGTATTGAAGAATTATTCTTCTCCGCCGTCAGAAGCGGTTGACAGCGTTTTGTTATCGACGGCGACCCAACCAGAACCGGTCCTGTCATCTTGAATCGTTTTTCGAGTATTCTTGAAGAATTTTTGTGTGTTGTTTTTTTTATAGAACCATGAAAAGGAAAAAAGAAATGAGAAGATTTAAGGGAGTTATTAATTAATAAATAAACAGGTGTATAGTTTTCAAAACATATGGTTTAGAAGCGAGCGAGCCTTTAGAGCCGAAAATTTCGAAGGGGTTAACTTATTACCAATTTTTTTGTTTTCTTTGTTTTATTTTTACACTTGAAACAGTAGAAAGTTGGCTATCAACACCTGTATCCTAACATTTATTTCGGTTTATAGACAATAGTCAGATAATATACATAAATAAATTTGTTTTTTTTAATTATTATTTTAAACTTTTTTTTTCTATTTATTTATTTCTTATGATATTTAGATTTATTGTGGTCATTGATACCAAGAAATTGAAATGTAAAAGGATAAAAAAATTTGTATATCAATCATCTATTTTTTTTTTATTATTATTGTTTTATAATATCTAACTTTTTTTTTTTCTATTTATTTATTTCTTATGATATTATTTATGTAGTCATTGAGACCAAGAAATTGAAATGTAAAAGGAAAAAAAAACATTTGTTTATCAACCATCTATTGTTTTTTTATTGTTTGTAATATCTAACTACTTTTTTTTTTTTTTTTCTGTTTTTTTATTTCTTATGATATTTAGATTTATTATGGTCATTAAGACCAAGAAATTGAAATGTAAAAGGACAAAAAAAAAAAACATTTGTTTATCAACCATCTATTGTTTTTTATTATTTATTTAATTGTTTTATTATTTAACTCTTTTTTTCTATTTATTTATTTCTTATGATATTTAGATTTATTGTGGTCATTAAAACCAAGAAATTGAAATGTAAAAGGACAAAAAAAAAAAAAAAAACCCATTTGTTTATCAACCATCTATTGAACCAAGCTTAACAGGAAATGCTTTAATAAGTACACAGCAATATCGGAATATCTATTCATATAATTAGAAAAATTGGCTCCCAAGTTCCAACACCGAAAAATACATACTCACACTTAATACAGATTTTTTTTTTATTATTTATTTATTTATTTTATTACATCAACAACAATCGGGACCAGTAAGATCGGGCTCTACAAGTACGGTCCGGACAAGCAACTCCCATAAGGGGAGAGCGCACCCACACGAACGGGGACAAGACCCACACACACATGGTGGGAAAACCTCCATATACACACCAAGCCGGGATTCGAACCTTGGTGGTGAGTGTCTTCTCAAGACTCTAGGCCACCAAGACATAGGGCCCGTGTGTACTTAATACAAGTTTTATAGGCAATGATATACGTAAATAATTTTTATTTTTTGAGTGTTTTATATCTAACTTTTTTTCTTTTCTTTTTTGACAGAAAAACAACAACTAAGAACAGCAGAAAGAAGAAAAACAGGACGGCAGCAAATGCTGCCACAAATTTTCCTTCCTATACGAGAAAGCCCGAGCTGCAAGAGTATTTATTTATTTCTTATGATATTTAGATTTATTGTGGTCATTTAGATGAAGAAAGTGAAATGTAAGATGCAAACAAAAACAGTTCTCTATCAACTGATCACTATCGAACCCGAAGCTCAACAGAAAATGCTTTAATATTTGCACACGTATGCAATATAACTATTTTTCATTGAGGTTCTTTACACAAATTTTTAATAATATTTTCTGAATTATTAATTACTAGATGGTCTACAATTTATATCATAAAAAAACAAAAAGTCGTTGATATTTACCCTTGTCCCTTGCTTCTTTCCTTTTGTTTTGTTTTTCAAGATAAGACTTTATATTATATACACTATTCAATCTACGGGGCCGGCTACTATGCAGTGATTTTATATCACTGCATTAGGGGTGTGCGCGGTTCGGTTCGTTCGGTTCGGTTTTGGCCAAAACTATATTGAACCGTTATATTTTTGGTTTTTGAAAACTTGAATCGGTTTAAACCGTATTGGATCATGAAACCGAATTGAACCAAACACCTTTATCTCAGTTCGGTTCGGTTCGGTTCAATTCGGTTTTGGGCCTATTGGGCCTGTTGGGCTTTGAGGTTTTTTTTATATAATTTTTCATTTTTGTATCCTTTAACAGTTATTTTGTATTTGGACCTTTGGACAATTGATTTTGGGCTCTTTTTTTTTAACAATCCTTTCCATTCAAAACACATCTAAACAGACCCAATTAATCAAATTTAATCCAAATCAATCACCTTCTATATATATATATATACCTGATTCCTACTCAATAACTACCACCATTCTAGATTGGGTCTAATAGGAAAACTAGAAAAGTAAAATTAGGTTTTTTATTTTTTATTTTTATTTAAAATTCGGTTCGTCGGTTCGGTTCGGTTTTGGAAGGTCCAAAACCGAAACCGACCCATATTCAATATGGTTCATTTGGTTCTAACCGAATTGAACCGAATTGATGTGAACCGAACCGAACACCATATTTCGACTCGGTTCGGTTCAATGAACCGTGCCCACCCCTACACTGCATGATGCAGCCAAAAAAAAGAGTAGACAGCAGTGAATAGTGTAGGTTTTCAACCTACTATTGCCCTTATCTCATTAAAATAATAATATATATTTATTGATTTGACTTTATTAATAATAAAAATAAATAAATAAAGAAAAAAGTAATAATAAAAAATTATTTAATATTGAAAAATAATATAAATTTTTTTTCCATCAGAATAAAATTAATTATTTAATTATTTTTTCATGGTAACTACTTTTAGGATATTGGTAACTACTTTTACGGTTTTGGTAACTACTTCTACGGCTTGGTAACTATTTAAGGGTTTTCGAAAAAAATTTAGTTTGTAACTACTTTTACGCTTTGTAACTACTATAAGGGAAATGGTAACTACTTTTGGCTTGGTAACTACTTAAGGGTTTTCCTTTGCAACTACTTTACGGTAACGGTAACGGTAACTACTTTCACGGATTGGTAACTACTTAAGGGTTTTTCTAAAAAATTACATTGTAACTACTTTACGGTAGCGGTAACTACTTTTACGGTTTGGTAACTACTTAAGAGTTTTTCCCAAAAATTTACCTTGTAACTACTTTTACGATAGTGGTAACTACTTTTAGGGAAATGGTAACTACTTTCACGGCTTGGTAACTACTTAAGGGTTTTTCCCTTGTAACTACTTTCACGGCAGTGGTAACTAGTTTTACGGTTACAGTAACTACTTCACGGCTTGGTAACTACTTAAGGGTTTCTCCAAAAAAAAAATTAACTTGTAACTACTTTTATGGTAGCGGTAACTACTTCTACGGTTCTGGTAACTACTTCTATGGCTTGGTAACTACTTAAGGGTTTTTCCCTTGTAACTACTTTCACGGCAGTGGTAACTACTTTTAGGGTTACGGTAACCACTTTCATGGATTGGTAACTACTTAAGGGTTTTTCCAAAAAAATTACCTTGTAACTACTTTACGGTAGCGGTAACTACTTTCACGGTTCTGGTAACTACTTTTACGGTTTGGTAACTACTTAAGGGTTTTTCCCAAAAATTTACCTTGTAACTACTTTTACGGTAGTGGTAACTACTTTTAGGGAAATGGTAACTACTTTCACGACTTGGTAACTACTTAAGGGTTTTTTCCTTGTAACTAGTTTCACGGCAGTGGTAACTAGTTTTACGGTTACGTAACTACTTTCACGGCTTGGTAACTACTTAAGGGTTTTTCCCCAAAAAAATTACCTTGTAACTACTTTTACGGTAGCGGTAACTACTTTCACGGTTCTGGTAACTACTTTACCGCTTGGTAACTACTTAAGGGTTTTTTCCCTTGTAACTACTTTCACGGCAGTGGTAACTACTTTCAACGGATTGGTAACTACTTAAGGGTTTTTCCCAAAAAATTACCTTGTAACTACTTTTACGGTAGCGGTAACTACTTTCACGGTTCTTGTAACTACTTTTACGATTTGGTAACTACTTTTACGGTTTGGTAACTACTTAAGGGTTTTTCCCAAAATTTACCTTGTAACTACTTTTACGGTAGTGGTAACTACTTTTAGGGAAATGGTAACTACTTTCACGGCTGGTAACTACTTAAAGGTTTTTCCCAAAAAAAATTACCTTGTAACTACTTTTACGGTATCGGTAACTACTTTCACGTTCCGGTAACTACTATTACGGCTTGGTAACTACTTAAGGGTTTTTCCCTTGTAACTACTTTCACGGCAGTGGTAACTACTTTCACGGCTTGGTAACTACTTAAGGGTTTTTCCCTAAAAATTACCTTGTAACTACTTTTACGGTAGCGGTAACTACTTTCACGGTTATGGTAACTACTTTTACGGCTTGGTAACTACTTAAGGGTTTTTCCCAAAAAATTGACCTTGTAACTACTTTTACGGTAGCGGTTTTTGGTAACTACTTTCACGGTTTTGGTAACTACTTTTACGGCTTGGTAACTACTTAAAGGTTTTCCCTTGTAACTACTTTCACGGTAGTGGTAACTACTTTTACGGTTACGGTAACTACTTTCACGGCTTGGTAACTACTTAAGGGTTTTTCTCAAAAAATTACCTTATAACTACTTTTACGGTAGCGGTAACTACTTTCACGGTTCTGGTAACTACTTTTATGGTTTGGTAACTACTTAAGGGTTTTTCCCAAAAATTTACCTTGTAATTACTTTTACGGTAGTGGTAACTACTTTCACGGCTTGGTAACTACTTTCACGGCTTGGTAACTACTTAAGGGTTTTTTCCCAAAAAATTACCTTGTAACTACTTTTACGGTAACGGTAACGGTAACTATTTTTACAGTTCTGGTAACTACTATTACGGCTTGGTAACTATTTAAGGGTTTTTCCCTTGTAACTACTTTCACGGCAGTGGTAACTACTTTTATGGTTACGGTAACTACTTTCACGGCTTGATAACTACTTAAGGGTTTTTCCAAAAAATTACCTTGTAACTACTTTTATGGTAGTGGTACTACTTTTACGGTTTTGGTAACTACTTTTACGGTCTGGTAACTACTTAAGGGTTTTTCCCAAAAAAATTACCTTGTAACTACTTTTACGGTAACAGTAACTACTTTCACGGTTCTGGTAACTACTTTTACGGCTTGGTAACTACTTAAGGGTTTTTCCCAAAAAAAATTATCTTGTAACTACTTTTACGGTAACGGTAACTACCTTTACGGTTCTGGTAACTACTATTACGGCTAGGTAACTACTATTACGAGGTAACTACTTAAGGTTTTTCCCTTGTAACTACTTTCACGGCAGTGGTAACTACTTTCACGGCAGTGGTAACTACTTTTACGGCTTGGTAACTACTTAAGGGTTTTCCAAAAAAATTACCTTGTAACTACTTTTACGGTAGTGGTAACTACTTTCACGGGTGTGGTAAATACTTTTACGGCTTGGTAACTACTTAAGGGTTTTTCCCAAAATTTACCTTGAAACTACTTTTACGGTAGCGTAATTACTTTCACGGGTCTGGTAACTACGTTTACGTCTTGGTAACTACTTGATTATTTCGAAATTCGGAGTTCTTCTTGTACTGATGTGGTGGAAAGCAATATGATTAGGAAGTATCAGTCATCCAAGTTATGTACAACAAAACTTGTTCGTTTTAAATATGTTTTTTTTTTATATCCACATACCACAGTTGAAAATTTTGTAGTTTCATTATGTGTTGAAAATGCAAGTAGATGTGGTGTTATGGGCGACAACATAGACATCTAGTAACTGTGTAGTTGTTTATAGAAAGGACTAAGTGCATGTCAATTGTGAAGTTCTGATGATATATTATACTGTTTATGGCATTGTTAATGCTTTGAAAGCAACCACATGTAGCTTAATTTGTCTCATACTCATACTTCCTATTTGAATTATACATACCCCAAGAAATCATGATTACCGAGCAACCCTTAAAAACCCTTGTTCTGGACCCATGAACATCTAACACCGAAAACGTACACTCTTCTCTAAAAGGTCATTCACACTCTGACCCTTTACAAAAGAGATGATAGAAAGAGATATTATAAAGGAATAAAACTGAAATCAAAATACATATCCAAACTGGTAAATTATATAACAGTGCATGAATTACCAATATGTTAATAAAAACAAATGTACTTAAAATGAAAGACTAAAACAAACAAACAAATTAAAAGAAAGAAACTGCAGGTCATTAACAACTATGTGCCCTAATCTGGAACATTGGGGTTCTGAGGTGGCATGTTCTAGTTTGTTGGTGCCTGCTGTGTTCCTCTAGGAGGACGCCTATTTACCCTTCGGTACATGAATGGAATGTTCACGCCATGGTTCACCAAACCCGTTTGGAAATCATCCAATCTCTGATTTATGTTCGAGAATTCACCCATATAGGCCTTGTGGTTCCAATTCATTTCTTGCCTCATAGCCTGAAGGTACTAGTTGATGGTTTCCAGCTGTGCATCATGCTCTGCATCATCTGAGCCATCGTTGGGTTCTGATTACCTGTGCTCGTACCTGGTTCACCCCCGACGTTCTCCCCATCATAATCTTCATCATCCGTGTCATCCTCGAGAAGGTCTTCGTCAGAAAAGCCCATGTCATCATCATCGAGCACGTTACCCCCAATTGGCCTGACCCCTCTACGCCTAGCAAGTTCATTGTAGGTCTTCCTCCCTATGTCACCTGTAGAGTTATCATGTTACCTTCTTCCCTATTCCATTCAATGCCTGCCTCCTCACAAAATGGGTGATAAGGCAAGGGAAAGGCAGTGGCCCTTTTGTCTTCGCACCCTTATGTATGCTCTTCATAATGATCTGGCCAATGTCCATTTGAAGCATGTTTCTCACACAAAACAGATGGCATGGGTGTCAAAACTTAGATTGGACCGGTGGGTCTTCGGAGTCAATGAGTAGTCAAACAACAGAATCCAGAATACCGCATCTATCTTTAGTTCACTAAGCAACAAAGGGACGGTAGTCGTTCCAAAGCGGGGATTCATCCATCCTTAGGCGGCCAGAAAACCGTTGTATGGCTCAAAGAAATCATGGTTGGGAACGCCGTCAACATATTCACTTAGCTCCTGAGAAGTCCCAAACCACTCGTTGATCTTGGTGGCTGTAATGAGGACTTCTGTACCCCGAACTATTACTGGAATCCCTTGACTGAAACGGTGAGGGACCATGACGTAAAAATTCTCTAACCAAATCCAATACCGCCACGTTAGGGGTCCTAACAAAACCAAACCAATTCAATGCTCGCACAGTATGTGGAACGAAAGTGGAGGCTAAAACCGTCAAATTGATGCCCCTTTCCGGCCAAACCTTTCTATTACCATACAATGCCCATCTTTTAGGTTATCCGGGTCTAGGGGTGGTGAGGTTATTTCACCCTTACCTTTCCCTGACGGAGGAGGCAACGCGAACGGATCCGAACCTCTTGATGATTCCCCTTTTTTTTTGCCTCGCTTGGAAATTTTCTTTCCACCTGCCATGATTTTTCTAAAACCACACACCAACAATCAAACGACACTTAGATACTAAGCAAAACATTTCACACCACACTTAAATCTCTAAGCAAAAATTCAAAACCACACTTAACTAACATAAACTTCTTTAAAACAACCCAAATCAACCTTGCAATGTTCTTCTAATCAAACCCCAATCATCAATTTATCAAAATTAACACTTGAAACAAAGTACTCCCCAATATCCTCCTACATTCACGTTCTCAAGTGAGGCTTTATAGAATGTACATAGCTTTTATGCTTTATAAGAGATTCCACAACAATAATCACACAACACTTAATCTGTATGCAAAAGATTCCACACCACAGTTAATCGATTAACCAAAAATTCAACACCACACTTAATCTATAAGCAAAAATTCCACACCACACTTACTCTAGAAGCAAAAATGGCACACCAAACATAAACTAACCAAAAATTCTTTAAAACAACCCAAATCAACCTTGCAATGTTCTTCTAATCAAACCCCAATCATCAATTTATCTTAAAATGCACTTGAACCAAATTAATCCCTAATATCCTCCTATTTTCACGTTCTCAAGAGAGGCTTTATAGAATGTAGCTTGCTTTGATGCTTTAGACACCTCTTTTTAACATAAATGGAGAGGATTAGATGAAGATTACCTTGGAAAGAGATTGACAGTTGCTGCAGCCGTTTGAGAGATGCTTTTGTAAGAATTTTTGTGTTATGGCTGCTCTCCCACGACCTATGGTTTTTATTCCACACCTCGCATACATGCGCTCTTAGGGCAAGCTTCGTGGGCTCGCTTGACTCCAAACGACAGTGTTGTACTAAAAATACACAATGTGAAAAGTGACCTTGGGATGAGCTTGTTCAGCTCACACCGGGATTACTATGGTCTCGGGTTTGAATTATTTCCAACTGTACATGCGAGCTTGGGATGAGCTTCTTCAGGTCACCCTAGGCTCGCTATGACCTGGGTTTGAATTCTTTCCAACTGTGTACATGCGACCTTGAGATGAGCTTGTTCAGGTCACCCTGGACTCTCTATGGCCTCGGGTTTGAATTCTTTCCAACTGCATGTAGGCGACCTTGGGGTGATCTTATAGAGGTCACCTTGGGCTCACTATTGTCTCGGGTCTGAATTGTTTTATAGTTTGTACATGCGACCTGGGGCGATCTTAAATAGATCGCCTAGGGCTTGCAATGGTCAGGTGGTTGATTGGTATATCTTCCTTATTAGAGCGATCTTGGGACGAGCTTGTTCAGCTCGCCCTGAGATCGCAATACCGTGACAGTTGGTATTTTATTTGCCACCCGTTAAATCCACTTTTATCTCACCTACTTTACTTTGACCGGCCACCCCACATACAACATACCCATACTTTCTCACCTAGTTACTGTCGAACAAACCCCTTCTGAAGCAATGTAGAATGTTGTTGCTGGGAATCCAATTGTTGCAGCAGTATTTTTACATTTCACTCATTCATGGTCTTGTGAAGGACAAACTACGAAGCAAACAACAAGTGCACAGTTAACAGAGGTATGTGTTACATTGTGTTTTTTTGTAATAACCCTATACTGGATCACACCCAACATCAATTGTCATACTTGTATGTTGAATTTATAATTTTTAAAAAAAAAAATCATCTACCCACCATGTTTAATAATGCCTATGCATCAATTAACCTCACCATCCATGTTGCATTTTTATTGACTAACAAATAGGGCTTGTTACCATCCATGTTGCATTTTTAATTAATAACAAAATATGGCTGTTAAAATTAATGTTGCATTTTTAATTAATAACAAAATAGGGCTTGTTGGAAATGTTTCCATAGCAAATATTTGATATATATTATTCACACCATGTTTTGGTTGTTGTTCACACAGGAAGATGAATATCGATTCTAATATTGGTAACCCTCGAAGTCAAATTATGATTTGAAGACAACAAGCTCTTCTCAATGGGAATACACTAACACCACCGCATGACAAGTACACGTATCGTGGTCATTCGTACAACACCGCTGATGAAGCTGCAGTTGATCCTTCATTTAAGACTGATCATACTCCCTCAACCCAACATTTGTGTACTCCAGACAATACGACTTCTCTGGAAGTTGAACCAACATTGTCAGAATTAGATGACCCCTAAATTTACTAGTTTGCAACCAAGTGATGTAATTGGCAAGGAGTTTGCGTCTGTCCAAGAAGCTGAAGCATTTTACAAGAATTACTCACTGTTTGTTGGGTTTAGCATCAGGAAGGATGAAATGAGGCGTGATAGATAGGTATGATTACAATACGTAGATAGGTTTGCTCAAAGCAAAGGTACAAGAACAAAAGTATGTAGATAAAACAGACAAAAAACGTGAACCTAGAGGTCAAACTCGAGAAGGATGTCGGGCAGCAATGAAAATAAAAATAGAACGAAATAGTATGATGTGGGTTGTGAGAGAGTTTGTTATAGAACATACTCACAATTTGTCACCACCCAATCACATTCAGTTCCTACGATCACATCGTAGTGTCAAAGATTCAGAAATTGCACAGTTACAGTCGTGGCAAATTGTTGGTGTCAAAACTGCCCAAGTGATGGACCATCTTGTGGACCAATCTGGTGGCTATTCAAATGTCGGACACACGAAGAAAGACTTGCAGAACAGTTTGGATTCAGTTCGTAGGTCTGAGATTTAAACATCTGACACTGATTCCGTAATATCTTACTTGACAGCAAAATCAGTAACGGAACCGGATTTCTTCTTTGATTACACATTAGATGAAGATAACCATTTCGACAACTTGTTTTGAGCCGATTCGACGTCACGTTCTGACTATGCCTTTTTTGGTGATGTGCTAGCTTTTGATTCAACGTACAGAACAAATGTATATCGAAGGCCCCTTGTAATGCTTGTTGGCATAAATCACCACCACAGTACCGTGATTTTCGGCTTTGGGTTGCTAGGTGATGAAACCATGGACACATACACTTGGTTGTTGCAGACATTCTTGGTAGCAAAGCATGGTAAGAAGCCGAAATCGGTGGTTACAGATGGTGACAAGGCTATGCACAAGGCAATAAAGACACTGATGCCTGAATCCGTTCGACGATTGTGTTGTTAGCATCTAAAGCGAAATGTTCAGACAAACGTCCAGGATGGAAACTTCACTCGTGCGTTTTGAAGTTGCATGATGAATTTTATGACCGAAGATGAGTTTGATCTCTAATGGTTAGCATGGTGGAAAAATTTGGATTGCACAACAATGAGTGAGTGAGTGCAATGTATTCGAAACGAAAGCAGTGGGCTGAAACTTTTCTTCGAGATAGCTTCTTTGGCGGAATGCGAAGCACGCAATGTTGTGAGAGTATGAATTCGTACCTTAATCGGTTTGTTCATTGTAGGTTGAAGATGTATGAGTTCCTGAAAAACATCGATAGGGCATTGGACCGCATTCGAAATACAGAAACATTCAACGATTATGAATGTAGTACGACTGAGCCTGTATACAGTACTCATTTGTTGGGGCTAGAGAAACATGGTGGTCAAATAACACAAGAAATGTATTCTTCCTTGTGCGAGAAGAAATCTGAGAAGAGGCCTCACTTAGCATAGTAAATTGTGTGCAAAATGTGGATAACTACACGTACACATTCAAGAAATTTGGAATTGCAAATCGTATTTGGACAACCCGATTCATACCATCGGTAAATCATATCCATTGCTCATGCAAAATGTTTGAGACAGCTGGTCTACCATGTAGCCATAGTTTCGGTGTAATGAAAGCCATGGACATGCAACATATACCATCATCACTTACACTCCATCGATGGACCACCCGTGCAAAAGACTTTTCAGCCATCAAGTACGCATGTGAGGCAACTCCTACACCAATAATGGAAAAGGCCAGGTATGGATCTTTGAGTTCTAAATGCAATAAAATGTGTTATTTCACATCGAAGTTAGATGATGGATTCAAAGAGGCCAACGAAGAGATTGATAAATTGACATTGCGCATGCAGAGTTAATGCCATCTTCTCCTATTCATTCACAAAATGTGTCGGGTGTGCAACATGTGCATAATGTCAAAGATCCTTCAATGGCAGCAACAAAAGGTTCAGTTCGACGTAAGAAAAATACCAGTGTCAAGCAACGTAAGTGTGGGAAATGTAGGCAACCTGAGCACATTGCAAAGACATGCCATGCCAATGTGCGAACCAACAACAGTACAGTATCAACCAATGCTGTACACATGTACGAACAAAATTGGACACAAAACACTGACACGAGTTATGGTTGCTCTTCCACGGGTTCATCGCATTCATTATATTCCCAGTCAATGAAGATTGTGAAGGAGACACAAAACATGATTTACAATATGGTAATATAGGTTTCGATCAGTCGTCATCAACATTCGACATGCACGGATACCTTTGGTGGGGACAGCACGACGTTGATATTGAAAGTTTGTAGGCCACTGCTCTGAGTAGTTTTTGTTTTGTTTAATATTCCTTTTACTTTTAAATCCATGTACTCTAAACATGGCTGTGGGTACTCTGTATGTAGCATGCACGTTGGTTGCATGTAGTTTTGTTGTTTTTGTAGTTATGAATCGCTGAAGTTTAGGTGGCATAAATGACAGTTGCTTAAAATATTATATACAGTAATGGTTGCATTAATTTCCATTAAGAACCTAACATCTGGACCTCATGTATATATTAGGTGAACGATCGAAATGGAAATTGGTGATTGTAACCTTGCCATGATTACATTCTGTTACTCTCATGCATCGATCTTGTTCCATGGTTGAAAACAAATTTTGTTACAATGCATTTTCATTACGGGACCGGCTACTATGCAGTGAAATAAAACCACTGTATGGTGCAAGCAAAAAAAAAAAAAAGGGGTGTAGGCATGAATAGTTCAGGTTTGCAACATGTTATTGCCATTAACCTATTAAAATAATAATAAATTAAGTAATCTGAAACAAAGTACAAAAAAATATAGATATTTTATTAGAATAAATTATACTATTTTGGTTTTTTTTTTGGTAACTACTTTTAGGGCTGTAGTAACTACTTCAACGGTAGTAGTAACTACTTAAGGGTTTCTTCCCAACAATTTAGCTCGTAACTACTTTTACGGCTTGGTAACTACTTAAGGGTTTTTCCAAAATATAGCTTGTAACTACTACATTCAAACGACAACCTTGGGATGAGCTTATGCAGCTCACTTGGGCTCGCTATGGTCTCAGGTTTCAATAATGTCCAACTGGATCAAGGCGAGCTTGGGATGGCCTTGTTGAGAACACCTTGGGCTCGCTATGGTCTCGGGTTTCAATGATGTCCAACTGTGGCAAGGCGAGCTTGGGATGGCCTTGTTGAGGTCACCTTGGGCTCGCTATGGTCTCGGGTTTCAATGAGGTCCAACTGTGGTAAGGTGAGCTTGGGATGGCCTTGTTGAGGTCACCTTGGGCTCGCTATGGTAACTACTTTAACGGCATCAGTAACTACTTTTCGGCTTGGTAACTACTTAAGGGTTTTGCTAAAAAAATTAGTTTGTAACTACTTTTACGGCTATGGTAACTACTTTTACGGATACGGTAACTACTTTCACGGCATGGTAACTACTTAAGGGTTTTTCCCAAAAAAATCAGCTTGTAACTACTATATTCAAACAGCGACCTTGGGGTGAGCTTGTGTAGCTCACTCTGGGCTCGCTATGGTCTCGGGGTTCATTATTTCCAACTGGGTCAAGGCGAGCTTGGGATGGTCTTGTTGAAACACCTTGGGCACTCTATGGTAACTACTTTAACAGCATCGGTAACTACTTTTACGGATATGGTAACTACTTAAGGTTTCTTCAAAAATTAGATGGTAACTACTTTTAGGGCTCCGGTAACTAGTTTGACGGTTATGGTAACTACTTAAGGGTTTCTTCCACAAACTAACTCTACGGCTTTAGAAACTATATTTACGGCTTTTGTAATTATGTTTACGGTTTGGATAACCATTTCATGGTTTGTGTAAAATTTTACTTGTAAACTACCCAAACTAAAATAGACATGATATTGACATGCATTTTTTAGTATTCAGAATTTGAAACCGAATGAATATTGAATCATATGTTTTTTTTTTTAAGGTAGTTATAATCATGCTCAATCTAAATCAAGTCCCAAATCTTTTTTTTATTTATGAAATATATGATTTGCAAATTGTGAACATGGAAACGGAAAAACGAGGATATAATCATATTAATAAATGAATGACTCAAACATCCCTGATATGGTCATAAAAAAAATACATGTTGTTGCAATCTTCCTTGTGCTAAAAAGGATGAAAACAAAACTACTTCTAAACTTGAATACCATCAACAGACTTGGAAACGCATAATTATTCACACAACTGGAGAAAAAATAAATAAATAAAGGTTTTGTGTTGTTCTAAATGACATCGGTTATGTTTAAAACCGATGTTGTATATGAGATATTGACATTGGTTTTGTATTGAAACCGATGTATTTTGTAAAAATAAAATAAGTCATTTCTTTACTAAAATCGATATGTATATTGTATTTATTTTTATAAATTTCATTATGTTTCTTTATTCACATAAATTAATCACAAGTATTTCGACATCCAAAGTAAATTAACAACAATATGAATTTTTTTTCATTAGAACAATAATATATGAACAACAAAACTTGTACTTAAATTCAAAAACAGCTAGTATACATATT